>CM060417.1:184302982-184902982 GCA_030545235.1 Helianthus tuberosus
TATTTAATTGAAAACAAGAGAGAAAAAATAGAAATTTTTAGTGTCATTATTATATGAATATGGATAAAGAATCAAATGCGAATGCTCTCAGGTTAAAAAAAATTCAATAAATGTTTTTTATTTACTAGTTATTAAGATAATGTGGTAAATGTATTAATTAAATTGTAATTACTTTTACCACAAACTTGTAATGAAGTTGCCGTCGCTACAAGGTCGTCTATGGCGACAACACTTATAGCGAGATCGGAAGACCCTCTAGCCACAAACGTATCGACACAATGCTTATAGTGACGACATGGCGTCACTCTAGGTTCAAAAGGCCTACAATGATGATATGTCGTCGCTTTAGTTCTTAAAAAACTTGTCGTTACAAGTCAGAATCCTTGTAGTGTGGTTATTGGGTCGGGTCAGTTGATTCACAAAACCTTCGAGAAAATATTATTACTGCATATACGCTTTAAAAAACTATATTATTAGAGCAATGTTCTAATTGAATAAATTGAATAGAAGGCTATGTAACTTTTGTTCATAAAAACTCCACATCTTTGACTCTTTCGACACGTCAAATCCATTTCTTTCTTAGCTATCCTTTATTTTCGAACTTAGTACTTAAAAAAGTTTGCTTGTTTTTTATACAACTTTACAATTAATATTTTGTCACTTCTCAAGTACTCCGTATATTGACTATCAATGTCATTATGTACTATGCTCTTCCATTTCTAGATTATCATTTGGACTTGAGCTTAAAAGTTGAGTTGCATAACTTGCACATTGTCATATATTATAATAAAATAAATATATCATAAGTTGACAGTCCCAATTAATTTTACATGATTAAACGTTACCTCTCACCTTAGGTAATATTACTGTTTTATGATAAAAGAAAAGGTATACCTAACAAGTCTCATTGAAACTGGAAATGTTTGCATACAAATGGGTAGTCTTCTCATCTGTCATGTTTAGGGTCTGGACACCACATGCCATAGATTTGAGGAAGTTCAAATACTAGCATGTACGAGTGTACAACTCTTGGATTGCCATGAAGTGATGTCAAATATATGTAACTGTACATTGTATGTATGTTGCAGTTGGTCAGATTGTGTGATCTTTGTTGTGAGATAGTAGAAAAATGATGATGATAATGAAGGTAAAAAGAAAGAAACAAGTGGGGTGTGTGTTGAATCTGAATGTGCATGATTGGTATGTACAATATTATGTGGCCCTGGCTTTACAGCCTAGTGGTATTTTCGGGGTGAAATAAGACTTTGTGACTAATCTGTCATGGGTTTGATTCTTACACGGGGGTTTTTTCATATTTGTTGGGTTTCTTCTGAATTTGTGTATAGGCATTATAGCCTAGAGGAGATGGATATGATCGGGTGGTTCTGCTGGTGGCACGATGATACTTCAGTGGTACGTTAGTGGTCCGAATTTGCCGTTCAAAAATATATATATAAATATTATGTGAGGAGGAGAGAGAGGGTAGAATGGTAGATTAGTAGATAGATGCTTGTTGTCACATGGATTCTACTGGTGTCAGACAGGTTGGACCATGGTCCAAGTGAGACCACCCCCCATCTTCACCCTCTCACCAGTCATCTTCACCACAATGCTACTGTTTACAGACCCACTGCTAGCTAGCTGCTTGTATACTTGTTTCCTCAATTTTGTCACACAAATTAAGAGATGCTTTTAGTTTTATATGCATTGATTTCTTGCATGTAATATATTGCAAACATGGTAATATATTCCATATTTTTTGGTAATCCAAACTTTTGTTGATTAAGACATGTTGACATGCATGCCTATTGATGATGATAAAAACTGATATCTTGTCATCTTGATGGAAATTGATACCTTCGGCTAAGTGGAATTGATTATGTTGATTATGATAAAAACTTATATCTTGCACTCTGAGTATATATGTGTGGGCGCTCGGAGGTAAAACTGAAATTGCACTAATTTTAACATTATTTTACTAATTTCGTGAAAATAACGTTTAAAACGGTGGCCGTTTAATCGTGTATCATGTGGTGGCGTTGATAGTCGAAAAACAAGGGGTTACATGCACGAATCGGTCTTTGTCCTGATTGCTAAGTGTTATATACCTTCGGCCCAAGGCTTGATGAAACTACTACTATCGAGCTAGGGGTGTCACTGGAAGTAGTTTCTCTATTCTTACGAATTAGAGGTAAGGTTGTTTACATCTTACCCTCCTTAGACCATACCTTAGTTTTGCTATTGGTGAGATTTAGTGAGTATGATGATGATGGTGACATGGATAGTACTTACGGATTTATAAAATATAGGGAATAGTTCTTAGTTTTAGAACTTGCATTACAAATGGTCATTTATTAGGATGATTAGTTATATAATCATTAGATTTATCTAAAGTGTTACAAACATCCTATTTATTATTTTGCTAATGAGGTTTGTCCCTTTGTCCAAACAACACATAGAAATTATGTGGAAGTTACTCGTATTTTGTTTTTTCAAAATTTGTCACCATAGTCAAAGCTCTTATTCAATGTATGTCCATAGTGTTGCTATCTATTGTCGGATTTACCTAACATATTAGGTGTAAAATGTGATAAAAAAAACTTGCGACAAATTAAAATCTTTGTAAGATAAGGTGCTATAATGTGGTACAAAATACTCGGGTTGAACATTTCCCACTTGTATTGTTTTTCCCAATATATAATAATATATTATAGGCAACCGATTCTTAGACCATGTGTAGTGGTTAACACCCCATCTTTGGGCGTTTTGCGCCATGTGACAGACCAGTCAGCAATGGAGCATTATGGGGCGTTTTCTAAAATAGGTGTAGTGGGGATGTGGGGCATTATGTTAAAAGGTGTGTAAATAGATTTTAAATAAAAAAACATGAAAAATTGTTATTGGCCAAACAAAGAGCAGGAGCACACTCATTGACCACCACCCTTCTTCTCCGGCGTGATTAAAAACACGCTGCCATATTTTTTTGAAAGAAAACGCCATAACACGCCCAGTGGGGCGGCCTTGCCGGCGTGATTGGGCGGGATTGAGGGCAAAAAACGGCCATTACGCTTGGTCTTAGATTATTATTTTTTACCGAACAACCGATCCTTAAATTATATAAAGTATAACTTTATTAAAAAAATAAGTTTCTTGTTATATCAAATTGTAAACAAATGAGTAGTATTGTTATATCGAAATGTTAAGCAATAGGTTGCATTGTTTCTCAATTAGATGGCGGTTCTTTTTTCTATAGGTTGCATTGCTTTTGTTGCAATCACAATTCTCTTCTGGTTATCGACTCTTTTTTTATTGATATAATATAGGAGGTCAGTTTATATGAAAAATAGATTGGGTTAACCATATGATGTATAATATTCTTGAGAAACAAGCACAACCTCATGTATATCATATGATTTGACTTTTTGTAGTCTGATGTTGCTCGGTTTTCTGTAGCCTTTGTCTGTTGGCGAGGTGGTGTTGTGAATGAATTTTATCTTTCGAAAAAAAATGTATATCATTTTGTTGCACTCTAATTTAACTTCTCCATACAATTAACAATGTTTTCAGTTTGATACTTTTTATTTTTCTAAATTTATCAAAAGAAAACAAGTAGCTTTATAACATGTGGTTTCATTCGCATTTGCATTGTTTTCGTTGAATTCCTTGATCGTTTGACTTGGCTCTTTTCGTGTTTTAATCACGTCTTTTGTGTGTAATCCCTTGTTACATGTAATCAACAAACGCTCTACGGAAATATGTATAAAATCACGCAATTCAACATGATTCTCTTACGCAATTCACCATCCCATCATATATATATGTTGCAAGAATGAATACAAATCAAGCGATAGTAATTACTAGAAGAGTAAACTGCAATTTTACACCCTGAGGTTAGGGGTCATTGGCACTCCTACCCCCCTAAGGAAATAATTGCAAAATTACACCACACTGTTAACCCTTATGTCACACTTTTACCCCTCGGACCAAGATGCCGTTAGAGTCTAGCTTTTTCTGTTAATGGTCAAAGGGTAAATAGGTAAATTTGGTAACATGTTGACTTGCATCCTCATAAAAACCCCTTTTCATCACTTTTGAACCCTGAGGTTAACCCTAACTCAAAATTGAAGAACTCTGCACTCGCGTTCAAGCATCCTTCAACAATTACAGGTGATTAGAAGTTGGGTTACGAGCATGGATCTTTGATTGTGGAAGCTACGAGCTGAAGATCAGTATTTCAAACCGGCTGTAATGTACCGTAAGTGACATGCAAGCTCACAACGTTTGAATCAGGTAAAATTTTAACATATTTCTCTGTTAATTTGTTTTTGTTGTTTGATTACAGGCGAAACCCAATCTGAATTTAGCATAAAATTTCACCATGGAGGTAATTTTGTAGAAAACCCAAATAGGAAATACCTTGGTGGGAAGATGAACTACATTGATCATGTAGATTTTAGAGTGTTGAATACTGATGTTTTAGAGGCGATGGTTAAGCAATTAGGATACAATGATAGGCAATATGGCTGCATTCATTACAAGGAACCATACTGTTCGTTGGATTTTGGTCTTAGGACATTAAAATGTAATGTTGACTTAGAGCCTATCTTTGATCATGTGCGTCAAGGAGTCCACATGATAGACATGTATGTTGAACACCGTAGGTCAACAATATTGGAAAATACAAGTGAAGGTCCTATAGGGGCTAGTAAAGCAATTGTTCCAGCATCATTTACACAAAATAATGACAATGATAGTATGAATGAAGATGAGGAAGAGAGTGACGGTAGTGATCCTGATTATGAGTATGTTGAGGAAGATAATATGGTTTATGAAATAGAGGTGGATATGCAGAGGTTCAGGGCTAATGTTGAAATTTCTAGGGAAGAACTGGATGGTTCAAGTGATGGGGATCATGATGATGAGAGAAGCGAAGAAGGTCATCAGCCTGTTGACCTGGAGGTTTTTGAAAGTGGCTCTGATGACAATTCAAGCCTTAGAGATAAGGTTGCCAAGAAGATAAGGAGGAGAAACAAAAGTGCTTTAAAAGGTCCAAATGATTTGCCATTCTACGTTGGTCAGCTTATTGATGACAAGAAAAAGATGAATCAGATGGTGAAAACTTATGCTCTGAAGGCAAGGAGGGATGTGTTTATTCTAAAAAATGAATTGTTAAGGTATAGGGTAGTATGTTTTGGAAGCAATCCACCACTACTTGGTCCTGTAAAAAAAAGGGAGAAGAGGGGGCAAAATAGTAATTGCACCAGAGTAGGGCAGAAACACAAACACAAGCACCTTAAAAGGCATATCAAGCCCACCTGTCCTTGGGCAGTTTACATCTCAAGAAACACGGACAAGTATAAGTGGTGTGTCAAGACCATTCGTAATCAACACAATTGTTTGACAACAAGGGCCGTTTCTTTGTATACAATGAGTTCGATTGCCAGAGAGATCCAACCTTTGATTGAAAGCAATCCAGACATGCCGATTCATGCAATCCAAAGTCAACTGCTTTGGAAGCATCAACTTGAAATATCACTCCATAAGGTCTTCAGAGCCAAGAGGATAGCAACTACGAAGATTTATGGTGATTACCAAGAACAGTATACTTTGCTAAGGTCATACTGTGATGAACTTCTAAAAGCCAACCCAGGTACAATTAACTTTCTGCTCATTTCTGCTCATTTCTGCTCATTGACTATCTATAAATTTCACCAACATAGGTAGTACAATTAAAATTGATGTGGAGCCATGTGGGAACTCAGCTAGTCCTACAAGGCAGTTTCGAAGGGTTTATTTTTGTTTTGCCTCTATGATGAGAGGATTTAAGATGATTGGAAGACCATTGCTGGGTATGGATGGTTGTTTCATGAAAGGTCCATTTCCTGGTCAGATCTTGAGTGCTGTTGGTATTGATGGGAACAATAGCATATATCCAGTATGTTATGCCCTTGTTGAGGCAGAAACAACACAAACCTGGAAATGGTTTTTGCAACTGTTGAGAGATGACCTAGGGTGTACGGCTGACTCTTGTTTCACCTTCATCAGCGACAGACAAAAGGTAATAAGTTCTTAACTTTGGTAGCAAAATATTGTGCTTATTCTAAAAAATGAATTGCATTTTTGTATCACAGGGTCTGATTCCTGCTATGCTAGCTGTTTTTCCTAATGGTGAGCACAGATTTTGTTTGAGGCACATCCATGAGAACATGAAATCCAAGTGGCGTGGAGATCTTTACAAGAATTTGCTTTGGTCAGCCGGAAGGAAGACATCTATTCCATACTTTAACAAAGCTATGGAAGAAATTAAGACAACAGAACGAGTTATGTATGACTGGCTGAATGAGATCCCATACACCGCTTGGTCAAGAGCATATTTTTCTGGAAGAGCTAAATGTGATATGTTGCTGAACAACATATGTGAGGTTTTTAACCGACAAATTGTGGGAGCAAGGGACAAGCCGATTATCACATGCCTAGAATTCATTCGGGAGTACATGACCAAGAGGATAGTCAATGTCAAGAAATTGCAAGCAAAGTGTACGGGGCCACTGACACCTCATGCCACTGAGGTCTTCGATGAGATCAAGCAACAGGCTGCTGAAATGTCTGTTCTAATGGTTGATTCAGACAAGTATCAAGTAATAGGTCTGAGATCACAGTGTGTTGTGAATGTCAAACATAAAACTTGTGCATGCAGGAAGTGGGATTTGACAGGGATGCCTTGCAAACATGCAGTTGCAGCCATATGGGATATGTCAAGGAATAACATTGATGTTGGCATACCAGAAGAGTGGGTGGATGATGTGTATTGGCTGTCAACATGGAAGAAAGTCTATGACAATGTGATAGAGCCTATCAACGGGCCGGAGATGTGGACTCCTTCAGAGTGTCCAACAACACTCATCCCACCAAAGCATCATACACAAGTTGGAAGGCCAAAGAAGAAAAGAAGGAAGGCATTTGGTGAAAAAGAGCTTGAGCAGGAGTTCGACAAAGGAGGTAAAATGACCAGAAAGGGAAGTAGCATCAAGTGTGGTAAATGTGGGAACGTGGGTCACAATGTCAGGAGCTGTAAAGGACAAGGTGGTGAACAATCAACTGCTTCACAGGAATCACACACTGCCACTCAAGGTGCACCAGTTTACAATCTTGATGAGTGATGGATGGTTTGTAAGTTTAGACTATGTTTGTTAGGTTTGTCAACTTTGTTGCAGACATTGTTTGGTTGGTACCTTTATGTTTGGTTTGGTCTTTGTGTGGTTTGTTCAAGACAATGTTTGGATGGTTTGTAAGTTTAGACTATGTTTGTTTGGCTTGTTCAAGACAAAGTTTGGTTGGTTTGACTTGTTTATAAGGTCAAAATGTCCATTTTGGTCATTTGCAGCAGGTTTGACTTGTTTATAAGGTCAAAATGTCCATTATGGTCATTTGCAGCAGGTTTGACTTGTTTATAAGGTCAAAATTTACAGAACTTGGTCAACTGCAGCAGGTTTGACTTGTTCATAACTGGCATGCATGTTTGATTGTGTTTAGATGATCACAGGCAGGTTACTTTTTGTCAATTGCAGCAGCCTATATAAATTTGCAGCCTATATAATTGCTTTGCAGCATGTTTGGATAATTGGTACAAGTACCATGACCATTTATAAGGTCAAAATGACCATTTTGGTACAAATAAGAGGCGGAAAGTGATTCGATTAGATTACATTGCAACATTTAGTACAAATAACATGTCCAACATACAAACTTAAAACCAAACAAAATCTAGCCTATTTCCAGTGACAATCATCCAAACAAGACCAATCCGAATCCGAACCATGCTCCCCTTCATATGGGTCAAAGTCCCAATCATCATCTTCATCCCAATATGTGTAATCCCATGCATGTTCCAGCACTTCAGGGTCATACTCCTTTGTCGGATCTCCGAATATCTTTTTATAATCAGTTTCTTGCTCCATGTAAGGTCTGAGTATCTCAGACTCTTGATCTTCAAAGTATACATAACTGTCTGGTTCTTCGGCTGCAACGACGACTTCGTCCTTAGCAATATCTTTCTCATTCTCAACTTTATCATTCTCTTTGTCACCCATACCTACATAATTACAACCAGGCTACCAAAACAAACATATAAGAACTTTAAAAGGACCATTGCATAAACTTCAAAACTCATAACCCAAATACGGTTACACTCTAAATACACAACCAAATCTAATTTCTCGACATTAACCTACTTAAGCAAAACAAAAAACAAATCCAATTTCTCGACATTAACCTACTTAAGCAAAAAAAAAATAGAACAATCAAGACCCAAGTAATCACAAAATACATCTTCAGTTTCAACACATCGCCATTCTTGTACCGAGCCAACTGTTCTTTGCACTTAGCCAACTCATCCTTATCTTTAATGCTTTGAATTAAAGCAGGCATTACCTCTCGACAAACCGGACATCCCTGTTCTTCACTAACATCAGCCCATCTGAGGAATCCACATCCTCCAACCTGTTATCGGATATCATAAGCAACAGAAGAATGAAACTTGAGTTTCAATAACCATTAAACACAAGAAACTTACACATCTAAGATACCATCGACCAGGATTAGCTTTGGATTGTGACTCTTTGAACATTGTTTTCGCACCACAAGGACATATGATGTCTGAAGCTTGACTTTTGCTCATGGTCTCCTTGGATCGAAGCACAGAGGAAGAAGATGAAGACATGTTCAGCGATTGAAAGGGTTTAACACAGACAAATTAGGGCTTGAACTTCTTAAATGAGGAAGGGGATAAACGTTGGGGGTGATTTGGACATTTCACCAAACTCTAACGGTAAGTGTAACGGCATCTTGGTCCGGGGGGTAAAAGTGCGACATAAGGGTTAACAGTGGGGTGTAATTTTGCAATTATTTCCTTAGGGGGGGTAGGAGTGCCAATGAACCCTAACCTCAGGGTGTAAAATTGCAGTTTACTCTTACTAAAATATCAATTAACATAGTTGTGCAATTAATAAAAAAGCAACTAGAGAACATATTAACGACAAACTACACCTAATTATAAAATCTACTCCATTCGTCTCCATTTCAATGAGACTTGAACCCTCGCTATTTGAGAGAAGGATACCAAAGTAAAACCCTAATACCATTGGGCTAAAAGCCTTTTAGTGTTTAGATAGTTTGGTATGGCACGATTTTCTAATAATATATTGAGCTCTAAATCCTTAGGCCGGAGGGTGTGGAGGCGCCACCATTGCCACCTCACCAACGATAGCGCCCCGGTGGCGCCATCTGCCACACCGTGGCATTCAAAGGGGGGGGGGGATGGATTGTCCGCCACCTTGGTAACGAGGAAGAAGCTGTGCGCAGGTGGGGCCACATGCATTTCATCCAATAATTTTTTTTTAAATTTTGTTTAATAGGGGGCTTTATCCCACACCCTGCAAGTTAAGGCCCCTTCCAATAAAGCCTCCTGGCTGACGTGGCGCTAACTTGGCGTGATAAAGCCCCTAGAGGCTTTATCCCACACCTTATAGCCTTATTGATGCACCTATATTTTCAGTGAAATGCGTTGTCATAAATCGTTATTTTTGACACATATTTTTTTCTTCAAAATACCTGGATTAAAGTGGGAGAGACATGTTGGAAATCAGGCCTTCTTCAATATAATCAACAAAAGATTTAACACGGAAAAATACTTTGATTAAAATTGAAGGTACATAAACCCTAAACATATAATCCCTATTTATACTAAACAACCTTGATGCCCAAGAAACATACCTAGACTAGAATTAGGAAACCTAAATAATAATAAAATAAAGTTACCATAAATAATTAATCTTCCACCAAAAATAAACTAAACCACTTAGCACCCTCCAACTTTAGAGTTATGACAAAATTAGTCCCAACAATCACCTCCTAATCTTGTCAATCACTTTCTTCACATTAGAGCTGGTCCATCATCCTCATATCGGGTCAAGTTCACCTCTTCCTTTTTCTCCCACCTTGGATACTCCGATATGTAATGCCCGAACTCATTGCATTTGTAACACCTGATGTGGCTCTTATCCCGTTGTACTCGACCATCTCCTCGATCTCTACCGGACCCCCGACACCCCCGACCTCTACCTCGGCCTCGTCCAAGATCTTCTTGATTCGAGTTTCCACAACCGCAATGCTCACATCTGTGCTCCTTTTCCTTTGTTTTTTCATCCGATTTTGTAAACAAAAGTTGGTTTAGATTACCGGATTGAGTCTCCTCCTCATCCTTGATCCTTTCTTCATAAGCTTTAAGCCGACCCACGATATCATCATAGCCGATGGTCTTCAAATCCACCACCTGTTCTATTGAAGCCACCATATGAATGAACCGCTTCGGCAATCCGTTGAGAAACTTCTTGACTAACTTTGTTTCTTCTATAACCGAGCCAAGTGAGTCGGCTCTAGAGGCATACCCTGACAACTTATTAGCAAACTCGTCTATGGCACTTTGATCCTTCATCTTTAGTTTTTCAAACTCCGCCATTAAAGTCTGCAGTCTTGCCTCTCTGATCCGATCTGCACCCAAATGGCGGGTCTTTAGAACATCCCACATCTCCTTTGCTGTTTTGAGATTTCCAACTTGCAATATCTGCTCTTCCGATATAGCTTGAAACATGAGAGCGATTGCAATATTATTCTTCTTGGCTTCCACACCCGTACCCGGTTCGATTTGTTCCCACACCCCGTGAACATTGAAAATAACCCTCATCCTCATAGCCCACACCGTATAGTTTGTTGAAGATAACACCGGACATTGAAGAGACATAGTGTTGTTATCTTTAACGGTAACCAACGCCTGATTACTCGATTGATCCATACTCGCTTAAAAAACCAAACCTTTGTTATATTAAAAAAATCAAAAAAATAAACTTGACTTTCGTTTTTTATTTGTTCGAAAACAAGAAACAGAACTAACAAAAGAAATCTTTTTAATAATTGATCAGACAAAGTTAAAACACAAACTTTTGAATTTGAAAATCCCGAAGCCGCCGTTTGATTTTTCACCCAATTTGATTGTCCCTTTGGAATTAATTTTGTCAAAACAATACGGTTTTGCTGCCACCGTTGTAATCAACTGCGGATACCGTCAAGCTTTCAACCCGAATCCTTGACAATCTGATGATTACAGGCCTCCTAATCGATGATGAAAAGATGAACCGCTCTGATACCAATTGTTGGAAATCAGGCCTTCTTCAATATAATCAACAAAAGATTTAACACGGAAAAATACTTTGATTAAAATTGAAGGTACATAAACCCTAAACATATAACCCCTATTTATACTAAACAACCTTGATGCCCAAGAAACATACCTAGACTAGAATTAGGAAACCTAAATAATAATAAAATAAAGTTACCATAAATAATTAATCTTCTACCAAAAATAAACTAAACCACTTAGCACCCTCCAACTTTAGAGTTATGACAAGATTAGTCCCAACAAGACATGTGTGCATTTTTTATATGAGTGTCCACTTTGCTAGGGAGGAGAAAAGGGTAGTATTTAAATATTTAATGTCAATTTGAGAAGAGTCTTATAAGTTAAAATTTAGAGAATAAAAATCATGTTTTGATGCAGTTTAGACCATTTAAATAGTTTTTTTTTCAAAGTAACTAAACACAATAGCAAGCTCTTTGTGTCAATCTAACTTATGTTCTTTATTTACATGCTAGATTTCACTTCAAATTTGATATATCAACATCACTCGAATGAAAACTTAAAGCTGCTTTCAAGCATAGTTTATGTGGGTTCCAAAAACTAGAATCAAATAATGACACCATGGTACAATAGAAATAATGACCGTGACGAATCTTTATAGAAAGAGAACTATTTGTTCACCAACATAGTAACCCTAATATTTGAAAGAAAGCCTACAAAAGTAGGCTATATATATATATATATATATATATATATATATATATATATATATATATATATATATATATATATATATATATATATATATATATATATATATATATATGATGCACCAATATTTGAGAAAAACATGAGCTTTTACAGGTGTGGGACAAAGAATCTCTAGTGCAATTATGGGTGTCCACTGTAAATTCCATACTCCTACCAAAGTCTTTAATGTAGCTTGTATCAAAACTAAATGCTAGTGTAGCAATTAATGAGAAACCAACATATCATTCTTCTCATCATTGGCATTTATAATTGCATCCTCATTTTCTTTCAACTTCCTTTCGTTTTGCACTACATTGCATTGCATTGATGATTTGTATGTATAACTACTTTTTGGTTAGGAGGTCCAAGCTAACCCTTGACTCGTAACTCGCTTGTTTTTTTTTTTTTTTTTTGAAAAGTAAACTTCATTCACAAAAACCGCCGACCCAAGCCGGGCCGACAAACTACAACAAAATTACATATTTACAAAAGAACACCAATCCTTCCAGTCAGTCCCTTTGTGCTTCGACCTATTCGAAAACCATAAAAAACCCATAGCCTTAATTTCACTAATAATACCTTCTATTTTAACCGAAACATTCGAAAATTTTGCGTTATTCCTAGCTCGCCAAAGGCTCCAACAAGTAATCATAATGATACCTTGCACCGCGTCCCTTTTCCTCTCCGACAAGTTGAGACCTTTGTGAATAGATAGTAGATCTTGAAATGAGAACGCGAAAATGTTAGGGATTTTACACCAAGTACTAATGCCGTTCCACACCGCAGAAGCAATGAAGCACGCTATAAACAGATGATCGGTTGTCTCGCCTTCCGAGTTACATAAGGGGCACGACGGGTCACTAACACCGACGTTCCGCTTCAACAACGCCTCTGCAGTGGGAATTTTATTCATTTCCATCCTCCAAGCATGTATATTGACTTTAGCCGGAATCCAGGAAACCCAATCCATAACGAAGCGATTATCCGAAGCAATTTCACTTTTCAGCAGCCATTTAACAGCCTTAACCGAGAAGCACCCGGTCGGTTCGGAGGACCACTTCCAACTGTCCGAACCAGAGGGGAACTGTAATCCGTTCATCAACCCGATTAAAACATCACGGCTGGACTTCAGTGAATCCGAATCCAAAGCAGATCTCCAGCTCCAATTAAAGTTACGAACACCGTTTTCAAAGCTGAACCTTTCTGACACGAAACATTTCTTATCGTAACTCGCTTGTTGAAACTCATTTATAATCTATTTTGCCTCGATCTACTAGACTCGTATACATTTTCGAGCTGAATGTACTAGCTCGTTGACTCGCTTCAATATATATCTACATCCTTGATTTTTTTCTTGTATATTACTAGTCTGTTACGATGTTTTTCTTTTTGTAATTTGTGTAATTCAGATAGTTATTAACTTGTTATTTGAGACTTTTATAAATAAAGAAACATATATAAAAAGTGGTAAATTATAAATTATACCAAATTGAAATATTAATTTATAGCACTTCAGATTGTAATTGTTTTCGATCTTGTGTGCTGTTTATGTTGTTGCCGCTCCCCGCTAGCATCTTGTTGCTACAGGGCACTTTTGACACGTACGTTTGTTTTATTGAAAGTTGCCGTTTAAAAAGATGGTAAACTATAAATTATACGACAACTGAATTGATAATTTATAAAGGATATGGTCACACATATCAAGATTTATTTTGAGAAAAGCAAATAAGCTAAGACTTTTAGATTATTATGACATTCAAGTTACAACCCTAATTCATGTGCCAAAAAAATTTAACCCCTAATATTACGTACGCCTTTTATTCTAGTTGTCGTTCCTGAAGTGTGATTAAATGCAAGTCAAAGAATCACATTAAAAAAATAAATAAATAAGTCCTTAGCTTGTTTCAACCTTAGAATATACATAGTTATACTACTTATGCAACATATAATATCTAAAATACTAATGTTCTATACATATATAAAGCAAATTGCATATACATGGGAGTCAAACATGGGAGTTGCATCAGCGACGACTTAAAGTCGCGTCGCCGACGCATTGCGTCGATCCTGAACGACCATATACAGTGCCATATTGCGTCAGAGCCAGAACCATTTTACACAACGTTTTGACGACGCCATACTTGGCCGTCGGCGGCGCAAGGCCCTTCTATCTGACGGTGATTTTCGTACAAAGGGTTGTTTGGCCAAGTTTTGGGGAGTTTTTGAATATATTTCTTGGAGTTACGGATTTCAAAGACTATTACTTGTTCTTGGAGCCATTTTACACCACACACTTGATCTCTGATCATCTCCAACCCTTCAACCATAACCATGACCATCATCCATTATCAATCACCAATCATCCACCATCCTCAATCCCTAATCTCCATCTAATCCATACTCACCTCCAAACCCTAACCGTCATCTTCATCATCTCTCCAAGGATTAAGGTCATGGATCATTGATCGAGTTCATCATTAGTTGATCGTGCTCCTTCAACCATGGGTGGCTAATCTCCCCGGGTTTCACCCTGGTGTAGGTTTTTGTAAGATTCTAGGGTTTTAACAGTTGTTTTGAGATTTAATTTTGTGACAAGTTGTATCAAGCATTTGAAACTTTTGATAACTATCGTGCATTTCAATTGGACTTGTGAATTGTCGAGTGATGATAAAATTTGACTTTGCAAAATGAGTTTGTGCACTTATGTCTTATCAATTGATAGAATTTACATGTTCTTGGTCAAGAAGTGCATCGCGGTCCGTTCTTGAACGTTGATTGCTCTTGGCACCTGAGCCACATGACACTAAATCCATTAATCACTATATGCAACTGAATTGAATCTAAAACGTGTAGGAACCAGTGTTGTAAAAATCATGACTAGTCAGGGATTAATCGCTAGTCGGCTAGTAACCGAGTTATTTTCGTTAATCAGTCTATTAATCGCTAGTTGGGCCTAGTCGACCAGCCAAAAATCGGCGATTCAGTACAGATTCCGGCAAAAAACCTGTTGTAACACCTTGAAAATTCACGCTCTATAATGTATTGACACGTGTCATAAGCTTGAACGTGTGAAAGAATACTCTAGAGGGACTAAAGTTGACAAACATGGAAAGTATGTGAATATAAGGGTTCAAAATGTCAACGATGGATAAATATACTTTACAATAACCGTACATGATGCTTATACCCTTAAACGAATGAATCATGGATCATACGAAGCTAATTGTGAAAGAAAGTGAGAGATTACAAACTACAGGGGTTAAATGTGTCAACATCTTTAAGGTATACCTCTGAGTGACCTTTTAGCAAACCCGAAGCTTTGTAACGATTAATTATGCTCACTAGAATGCACGATAAAAATTTCACCAAGTTTCAGTATCGTATGAGAAAGTTATGATAAGATTCGCACACGAGGGGTTAAAAGCATCAACGATGAAGTTTATGACTTTTCGGGTGATAACAAAGCTAAACAAGGACTTAACAAAGTGGGTATAAGTCTTGAAGCCCTTATAAGTCAATTTGGAGGGCTCATAATGCAAGAAATAATTGACGAAACAACTTTATATGGACCAAGGACCAAAACATAAAAATCTAAAAATTTGATTTGGATCAGAGGGGGCGTCGCGCGACGCGAGGGACCCTAGGGGGACCTACGCGTGACGCGAGGAGCCCTCTGATGCCGAAAACTTTGGCTAGTGCCTGCTATGCCCATTGTAACCGACTTAGAAAGATATTTTCTACTCCATGGGCGACCCCTACATGCTTTTAGACCTTAGGGACACTTGTGGATGATCCATGATCAGTTGTAGCATGATTTGTCATGATCACAAGCCCTCAAATTCACTATAAAAAGGTCCCTCATGATGCAACTTTGATCATTCATCCCATACTCAGTTTCTGAGCATTTCTAGAGCTCTAGGGCCTTCTCTAAGCATCTCTGGTCGTGCGTTAGACCTTGGTAAGTGCCCTTGACCTTCCTTAATTGAGTTTTACTTAGTTATTAGCTTAAAAGTCAAACCGTCGTAATTAACGTTTGACTTGGCGATTAATCATTAATGGTCCAGTGATTAGTCGAATTAAAGGTAGTTATAAGTTGGTAATTATGTGGGCATTAAACCCTTAAAAGGGCACCCTCTGATTCCCGTCCTAGCTTAGTCATTTGTCGGGTCAAAGTTGTTTATAAAAAAGTCAACAGAAACTTAATTTGCGAATTAACATGTAATTAGCTATGTAGAAGACATGTAACCTATTTTATCACTCATATAACTTGGTAATAAGTATAAGAACTGGTCTAAGCTTGTTTGATCCGACAATTTTCTGTTTAGGCTCGGTTCGGAGCCGAAAGTCGCAAAACTTTGACTTTTGCTTTGACTTCAGTTCTGACCCGATTTAGTATGATTTGGAAATGCCTTAGAGCTTCCTTAGGACCAGGCTACATGATAGTATAACCCTCTGTGGTTGATTCGTTGTTTGATCAATTCGTTTACATGTTTCCGATTAATTGCTTAATGTTGACCATAATGCCCTTTTGACCATAAAACGAGAATTTTGGAAAGGTGAGAGGACAATAATCTTTGCTACTGATTTATAAATATGTCCCTAAAATTTCATATCAGTTAGAGGTCCAGATTAGGAGTTATGCTCATTAGTGCACTTAAAAGGCATTTTGTTAATTAAACGGCGCAATTAGCATAAAGCCTATCTAAACCCAATTTTCGACACCAAACCTTTTTCCTACTGATGTAAGTTAATATTTTGGGATTTTTAAATATTTTTAACCTGCTCATAACCTAAGGTTATGGCGTTGATTCGGTAAATACCGATTATACCCTTTTTGTTCATAAAATGAGTTTTACATAATATTTTGACACCAATCCAATTGCTACTGATTTTATAAAATAAATGAAGTGTTTTGAACCTTATAACCTGATCAGAAAACTCAGATTTCCTGTATAACCCGGAAATCGCTTAAAACGGCTTTTTAGGCGTATTAAACACCTAGTATGGGTTTAAAACCATTTTGGCATATAAGACTTATCACCAACTGATATAACCTGATAAATTAAGTTATTTTACTGATTTATTCAGACCCGAATCTCAGAATTTCATTTAATCTCTTTTATAATCTTTAAAATGACCAAAATACCCCTACGGGGCTTAAATCAAGATTACACTCGTTTTGGGCATAATGGAAGGTATCCTACTGATATCACAACATATTTAAAGCATATTGACTTAGGAAACCTGTATATGACTCTTACGGTTACCCGTTACGCCTCTTGCGCATTCGGTTCGGTTTATGTAACTAGTTTACATAAATTAGCCGAAACGGGTCAAACCTTATCGTTTTTACCTCAAAATCTAGAATGTGTTTAGTTTACCTATATTATGCAAGTCTTCAAACTTGTCGGGTCTAAATCACATTCTATTCCGGTGTTCGCTTAATCGTGCGTTTGAACCGTATCTTTCCTTTAAAACTAACCGGTCTAAGCTTATGCTTAACTAAAGACCGTTAGGATTCTAATAGGTTATTATAAACCTTCGTTCCAGAATAGGAAACCCGGTAAAAGCTACACGCACTTGCTATTTGTGATTGATACTTGCAAAGGTAAATACTTTTAACTTATTTTCCCTATACGGGATTGGGGTATGGTATATAAAATACCGCTTGGTCGGACATTGAATCTTTAATCGAATAGAGGTTAAATCATTGATATGCTCCGTTTGGAAATGTTTTGTTTGCTTAAAGCCTTTGGGGGGTTAATGACCATGTCCCGGATATCCTTGGCATCATTTTACGAAATGGCCATGACCTAAGCACGGGGTGTAGGCGTACACCCGTCAGTGCCAAAAATAATAATGTGGTGTGTCTATTGATCTTTAACCCGGTCTATGGATCGGGCTACTGAACGCATAAGGAACATGTAATTCTTTTACAAGATTATATTCAAATAATTATCCCAAGTTATAAAGAGTTTGTGCCACGTGCATTTGGAGCCCGCTAGACGGTCAGTCTCGCACAGCTCAACGCCTCCGTACCGCCATTCTGTAACACCCCAAAAATCCGAATGTTTATATTGTCGTATGTTCCTATAGGACATATCAGGAAATAAATAACTAGGCTATTTAACCTAGTTAAAAGGAGTAGCTAGAAATAATAAAGGAATGAATCCTTAGGGGGTAAACATGTTAAAATTGGAACTTGAATGGTTAATTAGGGTTAAAACACAAACACACACACATTCAGGTGTGTGTGTCGTGTGGAGCAGGAAGGAGAAAAGGGGAAAACCCCTAATTATCATAAATTTAGCAAATTCAAGCCCTAGATGTGATCTTGAGTCCATGCATGTCTCGATTCTGGATCATCTATGCATTCTTGAACACAAGGTAAGTAGAATTTTGGTGTTTGATGACTTTGAATGTGATGGGTTATGTTGTAAATCGTGAATTGGTATGAAATTGAGTATGAGTAGGTGTTAATGTCATGATATAGAACCAAGATTATACATGGTTTGGGCTAATTTGATGATTGGAGGTGAAACCCATTTGTGTTGATAAGAATGATGACTTGAATGATCATCCATGTTTAATTAATCATGATTGTTGATATATTATGATAGATAGGATGGATTCTTACTAGATGAATTGAAAGAATTGTGGTGATTGATATGTTTGATGTTTATGTGTTAATGATACTTGTTATTTAGTAAGAAGATTTGATGAAATATGAATGAACTTGGAAGATTATGCATAAATTAGTTGTACATGGTGCCTAGGAAGTAGTACGCACACCACGTGTTTGATAAAATGTCTAAATGACAAAAATATGTGAAGGTTATGTTATGATGATGTTGAGTATGCTATATGCTAGTTTGAATCGACTAATGAAATGCATATGTGAGATATGAACTTGATATGATCGTTTATATGAATAATCATGTATGCTAATAAGGATGTAAATGTGATGACATGAAAGTGTAGGAATCATGTCAAGATGGATGGGAGCGTGGAAGGCTAACGGGCCAAGAAGTCTCAAGTAAGCAAATGCAATTATGGACGCATAAGGTAAGTGATTCACGGACTTACTCTTTAGATGTAAAATGTGTTGTAGTATAGTGATTATTGTGAATCATGTGAGACAGTATGAAACAATGGAAGTAATAAGGTAAGTTACGGTAAATGGGTCGAAATGTTGTCTAGAAATAGTTTCTATTAAGCATAGGTGAGAAAGAAGCTTATATGATATTATTATGCATAAAGATGAAATAAGTAGTTATACGCGTAGGTATGGATTAGTTTGTAAGTAAGTAATTGGGACTCATGGGAGAATATGACTATAAACGATTAAGTATGGAGAATTATGTGTATACGATTTATATGCATAGACGTGTGTGATAAAGACTTGTAAGTAATATTATGTAGAATGTAAGTTGTAAGTATTTGTACAAATAGAAAGGGTATGTAGACATGAATTGGAATTTAGTTATATGTGTAAATGAATGAGACTTGTTATGTGTATACATGGATATGTTTGTATGAATAGAATTTAATGATGCTAACCGTTTTCCTATGGAGAATGAAATAGGAATGCAGGTATACTAGTGATGGGAGTTGAAGGTAGACACCGAAATCCAATGCTGGTGGTTTGAATGGATGGACGAATGGGCTAACTTAAGCGAAAGCATGATATGTCGATGCCTAGTTATGCATGTTTAAATATTATTTATATGATGAAACCGGTTGCTAATTATGTGATTGAATGTGGTGACTGCAGGGTGTACAGGCTTATGGATATTTCATAAAGAAGTGTACGCGGTTGAAGATCAAGTCAATGCATGGATTGTACGTGGGTGGAAATGTGGTCACTTAATTTTATATAAGTATGTTAGTTTTTAATTAATTTTTTAAAGGGATTAATGTATTTAAGTGAAGGAATGAATATAATGTAAGAAAATTTTTAAAGTTCGTATTTCCGCTGCGACTTTCGATTATAGCGTGTTAGGGCGTTACACATTCCTTTGGGCCGCATTCAGAAAACGAGCCCGATAACCCACAACCTTCATATATACCTCTCCAGCGATCCCTTTCGCACCATTCCTTTGGCGACCCTACTCCTGTCTTTCAGGGCCGGTTCAACCCGGCAAACTATATCCAAGAACCAGTGGGTTTTAACCCATTGGGACCAGAGGAGCACTTCTCAGGAGACAATGCAATGGACATGGACGAGGACACGGATCCCGTCGAACATGCAAGCGGTATCCTCAACCATCCCATCGAGATCACTGATGGATCATCTGTCACACCCCCAAAATCCACATGCGGGGTATCACCGCTTGGAGGCGTGACTGACCAGGATCAAGCCACCAATCATATTGAACATTGAAAGTAATAAATAAAAGTCATTCATCAATACGAAAGGTGTTCAAAACCATAACATAGTTAAGTGTTTAGCGGAAGCATAAATATATAAGCCCAACATAAGTTTAAATGTTTCAAATGTTTAGCATGGCTCTCAGCTGTCCATGTCCCACAACGACTCCTCTCCACTCCCATGCAAGCTCCAAAGATACCTAACGACCTGCAAGGCATGTAACAGAGAGTCAACAAAAAAGTTGAGCGAGTTCACAGTTGGTTGTTTAGTAATAAGTTCGTTTAATAAATCGTAAGTTCGTTTATAACCATGCCGTGTATTACTAGGCCATTTGTATGTTCATCTAGTGGGGGCTTCCCATGTTGTAAGTTCAATTAGTGGGGGCTTCCCATACTGTAAGTTACTAGACTAGTTGTATCCGTAAGTATCCTTCCCAACCCGAGGATAGTAGTAAGTATAAGTTTGCGTAGGTTTTACGTAAGTGCCCTTCCCAACCGAGGACAGTACGTAGCGAGTACGTAGGTTTAGCACTGGTGTCCTTCCCCATCCGAGGACAACGGTACGTATGATTTACGTAGGTTTTAACACTAGTTTCCTTCCCAAACCGAGGACAGTACGTAGGCTTTACGTAGATTTTGGCACATGCATCCTTCCCAATCCGAGGACCGTGGTAAGTAGTCTAGTAGTGATGTAAGTACAAGTAATCATTCAATCCCATTCCCAACCCACCGGGGAATACCATGCCTTGGTAAGAGTGGGAACTCACCTTGGTTTGCTCGATATGCTAAACTTTGTGCTCGCAATTAATCAATCAAGTCCTATAGTAAGCACGTATACTTAATCAGTTCAAGTTCGTAAAGTTTCGCATGAAATCAATGCCACAAAGTGTTTGGTAGTTAACATCATACATCACATAAACAACTAATCATGTTCAAATAATTCATGCGTTACATCTTTGATTTCACAGTTTAGTCTAACATGGATATTAACATAATTGACACAGTTAACAGACTTAACAGAATCATCATACTAAACAGAGTTTACAACTTAACAGAGTTAGCAACTTAACAGAGTTAACAACTTAACAGAGTTACATACATTTCTTAGCAAGGTTAATAGAGTTAACAGAGTTAATAAACTTAACTCAGTTAATAAAATTCTGGGTTTACAAAACTAACTGAGTTAATAACTTCACAGAACTACTGTATCAAACATTGGACGAATTCACATGCATGGCGAAATCCCTTGCGTGGCGAAAACCCTTTGGGTTTTCGTCGAACTCCAAGTTTGGCGAAAACACATAGTGTTTTCGTCTGGGCCTTGTGTTTTCGTCTGGTAAAGTCTTCGTCCAGTTAGTGATTTCGTCATGTAGGGTTTTCATCATCACATACACAAATCACACAGAACTCTAAATGATCATCTAGCAGTTACATCGAATTCATCATATAATCATTCAACCAGATCGAACATAACAATTCATACACTCATTGATATCACCAGTCAACATAACAATAGCATCACAATACTTAACGTTTGTCATGAAACCTAGTTTAATCATTCAACCAGTCGATTAACACATCTCATAATCAAACCCTATAAACAGATTAATATGTTTTCAGATCCTGATCACATTCATATCATTCAAAATTAATCATTCAACCACAGCAACCCTAGAATTCTAGATCAACATCATGTTTCGCATAGAGTTATGTAACGGACTGATCATACGTTATTCTTTCAAGAGCACATCCAACAGCATAACTATATATTAAGATCTGTAAACAACTAAACATATAGGTCACTAACCGAACTCAGAATGATCAAACAAGAGAGATCTGACTTGAATGAGAGGGGCTGCCGTCGACTTGAGGGTGAGAGGGTGAGAGTTAGGGTTTGTCGATTGAACTTACACGTAAAGATTGGAAATAATATAACTGCTCCACTACTGGGCCTAAAGCCCATCTTGATTTCGCCAAGATGTGGGTGACGAAAACACTTGAGGTGTTTTCGTCCAGCAATGTTTTCATGAGGTGGGGTGTTTTCGGCTATGGTTCCTGTAGGATCGGATTGCGACCTAAACGAGTCGTTTGGAAGAGTTCTAGTCCATTTCAGAGGCGGAAACTAAGAAACGGACAATGAAACAGCTTGTATCACACTTTAATCTTCTTGTATATTAATTTGACAACCTTTACATTCAGAAGAATCACCGGCAGCACTTCGGTATAATTCTCAGATAACTGTTACAAATGAAATGACAAATGGCCTATATATAGGAAGTAAGATTTCGCTTGAAGCAAACATGAAGGCTTCAAGCGACACCTCCCAAGCGAAATCTTCATGTATAATGTTCTATTTTGTCTTCAAGCGGACTTCACCAATCTAACATTCTGATTTGTATTTCTTGTATTTTGTGTAGATGATGTCATTTGTATGATGTCATCATCCTAGATGATGACATCATGCTTGATAATATCCGCACCGAACCCGCACTGAACCCGAGACTCGATACAAGACGAAGACGACAGATGTGTGCACCAACAGACTCCCCCTCAGATGTTGACGAGTCTTAAGTGTCGAGTCTTCTCAATCTTCAGTCTTTATCAGTCTTTGAGCTTTCTTCAGGATCTCTACCTGACTCTATTCTATCTCCAATTCTCTCTCTCTCTAACAGACTCCCCCTCAAAACATGCTGGGATCGAAGTCTGGCTTTTACAGTATTTCAGAATCCTCAGGTATCGGAACCTAGCACTCTATCTACTATCCTGCACATCCTCTACCCAAAAATAAGATTCACAAAAAATAAAATATTTAACAATTTGTCAAATATCATGCACCAACACTGATCTTTCTCCAATCAGTTATACAAACAAACATTAACAATGATCATTTAACGAAATTTTTATCTATGAACAACTTTTAATCAAATTTTCCCAAACCTGTTCGTCATGTTCAACACTCGGAATTTTGAAAATCAGCTATTCAACATCAGTTGTCGAAAATCTTTTTGAATTTTTCAAAAATTTATGCTAAAACACACCGAAAATCTTTTTGGATTTTGAAATAATAGAAATAAAATGCAGAAATGAACTATTTATATACAATATTTTTGTGAGCTTGTGTAAGAGGATCATATCAGTTTATGAGACAAATCACCAACACCGTTAAGCTACATTTCATTTTAAGTTCTAAACAATTCACTTAGATTGCCAGTATACTTGTCCACTTAAATTTTCACACAAAGTTCAACTGATCCGAGATACGATATTAATGTTTTAAGCACTTGAACTTATTCGTGTGTCCCACTACTTGAATATACTCCCGTATCCAGATCCCAATATTCAGTCTTACAGGTGAGTATACCACAGATGATATCTGTCAGGGGAATAAATTATGCAACCGTGATAGCTCAGGTCAGAACTTCCGTTCAGCAGAGAGCCTAGTTGACTTTTAGGTGTGTCCCCTTTAGAGGATCTTTTGAATTACAACAGCCATGATTAGCATTTTTCAATGTTTCATCATTTTTTAGCTGAGGGTGATGCTATTTTTCAAGCAAGCAGAAAGTATTCTCCGGGGACTAGGCCATTGCTTCCGCAAAATCAGAAGTCCCGGGATAATACCCCAGATATCACTGAGCATAAAGACCTAGTATCTCAGAATAAGGGACCTTTCAAACAAGATTTCAGGGGTTACCTATATATCCAAGTTTGTGTTAACCCACAGAACAAGCAAGTTTGAAATTTAGGTTTATATCTCGTCACAATCTACTAAATGTGCAAAAACCTACTGACATATCCGCAGTAAGATTGTTTATCACATTTTTACTTTACATTTCTTTAGCATGTTGTGATAGTCCACTGATGTACTATCATTTCCTCTATTTGACAACAAAACTCATTTTTGAAATTTTGCAATGTTTTTGTCTTTTTCAAATTTTCTAATGTTTTTGAATTTTCTGAAAATTTTTACTCCCCCTAAAATGCAAACACATTTTAGGAAATTTGAAAATAAACTGTACAATAAAGTGACAACTGATATCGAATCACCTCAATTCGCCATCCTCTTGGCATAAACAATCAGAACTCCCCCTTACACAAAACTATTTTCCCATTGTGATTTCAAAACACTTAAGTTTGTTTTAATCAAATGGTTTTTCCGGAAAATAAGTTTTGTTGATTTTACCACTTGTAAAATTAGGGGTTCATCATATCGTTCCTTAATCATTTGTAGAAAATCAAGTACAATTTAATGTCCTTGATTTACCACTTGAAGTTGAAAACCTCTTTCAACCACTTGTAAATAAACACAATCAAAATCTGATATAAAGAATGATGCCGATTCCTGCTCCACTCTTACCAACCTGGGAGCTCCGGCAATTCACAATCTGTAAAATTTAACAAACTTTAAAATTCAATTACACAATCAATTTTTAAGAAAGATGCCGATTCCTGATCCACGATTACAAACTTGGGATCTCCGGCAAGTCAGGTTTTTCAATGAAAGAAAATATCCACCCAAGCCTGACCAGTCTTGGGTGTAACCTTCTCAACTTCACTAGGGGTTGGACTATAAGTTGCCTTCTTTGTAGCATAAAACTCCTTTACCCCTTTAACATTTCCATCAATCATTTTACCAATCATCTTTTTAATGTTTCCATTAAACGCTTTCTCAAGATCAAATTCTTTCTGTTCAGAATAGAATTGATTTGAGATCTCAACTTTCCCAACTTTTGATTTAAAATATTCAGTCCTCAATGATGGAAAGTTCTCATCATCCATTGGAGGAACTGAGTTTTCACTTTTTACCTCAACCTGTGGCTCCTCTGACTTTGTGGAATCAGATTCATCGCCAGATTTTACCTCTGATTTCTTAACAACCCAAGCTTGGTTGTCAAGATTTCCCTTCTTCTTGTAAAACCTTTTTGAACACTCTCCAACTTCATATGTTGAATTTTTGAATACTTTGAATCTTTCAGTTGGTGGTTCAGCTTTGTCAACAATAACTTCTTTTAGTTTTTGTGAGACTCCCTGTTTTGTTTTTGTTGCTTGGGGACAGTTCCATGCAATATGACCAACTTCATTGCATCTGTAACAGGTTCTTGTCTCCTTTCTTTGATAAGCTTCATTCTTCACTTTCTTTGCAAGAAATTCTGTGTTTGATTGCTTCCAGAATGAGCTTTTTGATTCTTCTTCATGGCTAGTTCCTGCAACATATGTCATTTTTGATTTATAATCTCGAACATATTTTTCATTTTTATAGTTTTTAGAAGGAATAAAACCAATTCCTTTCTTTTTTAGCTTACCATTGTGGTTTGGTTTCTTTTGAAAACCAGAACCAGAATTGTAACCTTTTTTCTTGTTCAAACGTTGTTGTACTCTTGAAGTGTATTTTTTAGGTTTTCCAGTAGGATTTAAATCTTTAATTTCAGAAATATTGATTTCTGTCATTTTGAAAACCTTTTTAATCATGTCAAACCGAACACTTCTAATTGGAAATTCTTTATCAAAATATAATTTGTCAGAATCATTCAAAGTATATGCAACTTCAAATGTTTCGTCATTCAAATTAGATTTTGACAACAAAAATTCTTTACTATAAACCCGTTTTCCCGACGATTTTGAACTCTTTTCGGACGAACTCGAACTCCCGACTGACTGACATGAACTTTCGGACTCGGACTTTGACTCTGACTCCTCATCCTTATCCAACACCTGATCAACCATTCTTTTAATTAATTCGGACTCATGATCTGTATCGGACGCTGTGAACGTGACATCAATATTGTCTGGTAACACATCGGTTAACTCGGACTCTAACTTTAGATTGACTGCCTTTTGGACTTGTTCCTCATTCGGTTTTCTAGGCGAATACCCTTCCCAAATTGGAGGCGGACACTTGTTATAACAGACGTTCTGTTTCTTACCAGTATCCGTTTTCTTCTTTGATTTCTTGTCTTTATCTTCATATTTAAACGCCTCGAAACCTGCAACAGTAGGGTAAATTCTATCAATTATGTAATCACAACTTGTATAACTTTTCAGCAATCGTCTAATTCTTTCATTTTCTACTTTTTCACCATCTAACTCTTGCTTCCATTTAGCACATTCTTCGATGTAAAAATTTATCTCTTTTTGCTTCGACATCATTGTTGCATTCAACATCTTTAAAGCAGCTTCTCTTTCTGAATTAGTTTTCTGCAAACTATTCACTGTTCTGTTCAATACATCGTATGATTCTTTCACATTCTTTAAATCAAACACCAACTTTTCTTTCATCTTCTCTGAATCACTAAACCTCTCGTCTTTTTCTTCACATTGTTTGCAAGATTCCAAACATGTGAGACATGGTTTTGTGACTTCAACAATTTTTTCAATCTCCACAATCTTCTCAACTTCAACAATTTTTTCCACTTCAACTATTTTTTCAATAACCTTGACTTCTTTCATAACTTTTGCAGCTTTCTCCTCTTTCAATTTCTTCAATTTTTCTGCAAAATAAAATTCAAAAGCATCAGAAGATAAATGAGTTTTTCCAATATTAATCTGTTCAATTTCTTCTTCACTGTCACTTGTCTCTGACGAACTGTTTTCAGATGAAACAGATCCTTCATCTTCACTTTTCTCTTCATCAGATAGCACTTCTACCCATTCCTTCAGCATTTCCGGCTTCCGAATAATATGGGCAATAAACGCTCCAACATTTGAATCAGCTGGAATGTACTTGTCCCAGCTAAAACCTTTAGCCAATTTCTCGTCATCCTGATCCATGATGCCATAGTAAGCTTTCTTGTTTGCATCTTCGATCATTTTTCCATGTGCCGTTTGAGGTTCCTTTTGTTGATGTGGTTGATGAGTGATTTGCTGATAAATTGTCTTTCGATAATAATCATCTTTTCCGGCAGACTCCTTTGCTCCTCTCGGCTCCTGATTCTTGCACTCTCTTTTAAAATGGCCTTTCTCCCTGCAACGAAAACAAACAACTTTAGATTTATCAAATCCAAGATTAGAAAGATTTGCATCCAAGAAATCAGTTCTTCCTGTAACCAATCTAAATTTTTCTGCTCTCCTCAAAACGCTAGCTAAAGCCCATTTAATATCCATCAGTTCTAGCTCTTCTGCATCAATTTGGTCATAATCTTCCTTTGTAAGCATCGGATTGCCAATTCTTCCGGCAATTAACCCTTCATAAGACTCTAATGCAGTGACCAATAATCCCATATGATGCTTAACAACTTTTTCAGAATAATTTTGACCGTTTTGAAGATGTAGAGCTACATTGCACTGAATCAAATGACCATTTCCAGCAGATGAACTTTGAACATTTGGAGGATTCACCGTTGAGAACCCACTTGTGTTGACTGATCCTTGACTACTTGGAGTAGATTGATTTCCAGCACTAAATGCAGTTTGGATCTTTGGACTTGCTTCAGCAGTTTGAATATTTCCTTTGTAATACAGTTTGACGTCTTGTTGATTGCTTGAACTATTCATTCTTGCAATCTTCTGTTGTTCAAGATCTTGTGCTTCTAGTTTTTCAATAAACTGACCAATCGACAATCTGCTAAACTGTCCAGAATTCTTCAGAATCATGAGATATGTACCCCATTCCTTTTGAGGTAAAGCATCAGCAAGTTTTTCAACCCATTCTGCTGGAGTTTTAGTGATCTTCAACTGGGACATGGTGCGTACAAGATGACAGTATCTCTCAATGAGAGTCTTTGTAGTCTCACCAGGCATGCTTGTAAACAACTCAAACTCCTTCTTCAGTAACGCTGCTTTACTCTGAAGCATCTCTGTACTTCCTTCAAACTTCTTTTCAAGAGCTTTCCAGATCGAAAACGCATTTCCATCATGCTGAAGCAAAACAAATATATCCTCTGTTATAGCTTGCTGCAACAGACTTATCATCATTTTCTCTCCTTTATAACTTTCTCTCTCTTGATCTGAAAATTCCGAGATAATTTTATCAACATTCATAGCAGTCTGTGGTCTGATGTATGCTGTTTCAATGCTTTCCCAAGCTCTCAGATGGTTTGCCTGAACCCAATTCTCAAAGCGATTCTTCCATCCATGATACTCCTCAATTCCCATAAGCTTCGGGGGTTTTTGCATTGTTCCTGTTTCGTTTTCTGCTTTCATGTTTTGAGCAATTGAAGCTGGAGTATTCGAGGGTGTAGCAAACGCGTTGTAGAACTCGGAATCCATTTTTTAGCAACTTGAATCTCTTGTAGAAACCGACAAGTACCAAATGTTGGTAATAAGTGGGCTGAAGATAAGTTCAAGCGAAATCTCAAGTTAAATCAGAAAAAAACTTCAAGCGAAATCTGCTAACAAACTGTTGAAGCGAAATCGGCTAACAAAATAGATTCAAGCGAAATCACTATTTCGCTTCAGCTGATAAAATCCTTCAAGCGAAAACCCACAAGATCTATTTCGCTTCAAGCTGAACTCAACCTTCAAGCGAAAACAAGCAACACTATTTCGCTTCAGATGACTTCAAGCGAAATCCACCAAAATCAATTTTGCTTCAGAGAGTTTCAAGCGAAATCGTCCAAACAGCCAGTTTTGAAGCGAAATCACCCCAATATCTACGAACTCTTTCAAGCGAAATCAAGTTTTCAGTCCAATTCAGTCACTTTTAATGCGAATTTCGGTCTCAAACTTTCAAGGCTTTGTTAAACTGTTGTTTTATACAATCGGTGAAAAACTCAGACCATTTTGACCGTTAAATCTCGTCCAGATTGAAAAAGAAGATGTAGAAGTCAGAAAATAGATGATATCAAGCTAAACTCTTCTTCCTGAGCTCTGATACCAATTGTAGGATCGGATTGCGACCTAAACGAGTCGTTTGGAAGAGTTCTAGTCCATTTCAGAGGCGGAAACTAAGAAACGGACAATGAAACAGCTTGTATCACACTTTAATCTTCTTGTATATTAATTTGACAACCTTTACATTCAGAAGAATCACCGGCAGCACTTCGGTATAATTCTCAGATAACTGTTACAAATGAAATGACAAATGGCCTATATATAGGAAGTAAGATTTCGCTTGAAGCAAACATGAAGGCTTCAAGCGACACCTCCCAAGCGAAATCTTCATGTATAATGTTCTATTTTGTCTTCAAGCGGACTTCACCAATCTAACATTCTGATTTGTATTTCTTGTATTTTGTGTAGATGATGTCATTTGTATGATGTCATCATCCTAGATGATGACATCATGCTTGATAATATCCGCACCGAACCCGCACTGAACCCGAGACTCGATACAAGACGAAGACGACAGATGTGTGCACCAACAGTTCCATTTTATTGATTATAATTTCACCAACATATTATCAACACAAAGCATAATATTAACACATCAATATATTAACACATCAATATATAAACACACTTGCAAATAGGTACTTAGTTAAATCGAGTAAAGACCTTGAAACTCGGGTTGTCACATCATCCGGCAGGACCCTATGGAGCTCCTTGGGGAGTGGGATATCCAACTCATGGGTATCAAATACCTGCTCGACCACCTATTCGGCAGCAGTCACAGCCACCACGGTTTTCCCCACCGGAACAGGAGGAAATCCTCCAAAGACTAAGTCAGGTGGAACATGAGTTTCAAGAAGAACACAGGAACAACTGGGGATTCCTCAAGGGCCTAGCAAGCTTGTTAAAGGGGAAGAAGAAGAGGGATCATTAAATCCCTATATGTGTTGTTGTATTTCCTATTTCAATCAAGTCCCTGCGTGGACATTTATCTGTGTATTTAGTCCCTGCGTAGACTTGTCTTTTTAGTCCCTACGTGGACATTTATCTGTGTTTTTAGTCCTTGCGTGGACATTTGTCTAAGTACTTGGTCCCTGCGTGGACTTGTATATCGGTTTAGCCCCTGCGTGGGTAAATTGTTTCTGTTAAAAGTCCTGTTTAGGGCAATGTGTAATCCTCTTTATAATTAATGGAATGTTAAGTTTATAAATTTCACTTTTGTCATTGTATGCGTAAATATATGAAATAAATAAATCAAAATCATTCCTTTTTAAAAATAATCTGCCTATTAAATATTAACTAAGAATCTTAAAGGTATAACCTAGCCTGCATGTCATTATAAGACTTGGCCAAGATGGTAAGACCTGTTTAAAAGATTCGGATCCCTGTTAACATCTGAAAACATGTTAACGCTCCTGGCAGACGTGATTCGTTAAAAATCACACACGTCATTCTTATATAAGGAATTCTTCAAAAGATTCCTAACCTAACTTAATGATCTATAAATCATGGGTTTAAATCATCAATTAAGATGATCATATGTTGACCATACATTGGTAATATAGTGCCTACGGGCCATACTCATTGTCATATAAGACAAAAGACAGTAGTAGTCTATGACTCCCTGTCAGAAAAAGGTAAAGAACTATGTTCAAACCTTCATGCTTTGATTCTCTGAAATCATGGTTTATGATTTAAAATGTCCCTGTGACTAGGCCTTTTGTGCCACTAATAATACTGTTATTGATTTATAATTAGGATAAATTAAATAAAAATCCTAAATAAACATGATTAATAAATTAACCAAATATGGTCTATGTTTACCATGATTAATGAATTGCCCTAAAAGACAATTCCATAATAAACTTCCAAATAAATTATTGTCAACATCTTATGTAACAGTTCAAGATACAATGGCTGACTCGGATGAGATCAACAGTCACCCACGGGGAAATTAGGATGATGCCCGAATTAATATAGCGGGTGCTGAACTGCAAGCGTTAATAGACAACGCTGTTACGAAGGCCATAGAGCGACATTATAATGAATATAGCAGGACTCGAAGTAGGACCCTATCTGCACCGCATTCAAAGCCTAAGACTCATTCTGAGGCTCACAGCAAGCCACCCTCCAAGAAGGAAGAACCCAAGAAAGATGATGACGATCGTTACTCTTCTAATCAGCAAAGTGTCCCATCTCAAAGGAAAATACTGAATCAAGGACCCCGTGATAAGGGTTGCTCCTACAAGTATTTTGTTTCCTGCAAACCCAGGGATTTCACTGGGGAGAAAGGAGCTATAGACTGTATGACATGGTTGGATGAGATGGACACCATGGTTGATATCAGTGGGTGCGCTGAGAAGGATGTAGTAAAGTTTGTGTCTCAATCATTCAAAGGTGAGGCCTTAGCCTGGTGGAGATCGTTGATTCAAGCTACTGGGAAGATTCCACTGTATTATATGACATGGGAACAATTTATTACCCTCATCAGAGAGAACTACTGTCCTCAGCATGAGGTTAAAAAGAATGAGTCGGATTTTCTGTCATTGGTAATGAAAAATCTGGATTGCCAAGCTTACCTTACGAGCTTTAATACAATGTCAAGGTTGGTTCCTTATCTGGTGACCCCGGAACCCAAAAGAATAGCTCGTTTCATTGGGGGTTTAGCCCCAGAGATAAAGGCAAGTGTAAAAGCCTCTCGGCCAGCTACTTTTAGATCTGTAGCTGATATATCTTTGTCCCTCACACTGGACGCGGTCAGACAGAGATCACTGAGGAACACGGATGCCGAGAAAAGGAAGCGTGAAGATGACAATTCACGACGGTCAGACAAGAAGCATCGGGGAAACAATGACCACAAGAAGAGGTCTGGTTCTAACAAGGATGGGCATCAATCTGGAGATAAGCCCAAGTGTAAGATTTGTCAGAAGCACCACTTTGGGAGGTGCAGACTTGACTCAAAATCCCAATCTCAGCCGAGGCCTTGTGGGATTTGCAAATCTTTGGAACATAAGACCCTATAGTGCAAGAAACTGAAGGACGCAACGTGCTACAGTTGCAATGAAAAAAGACACATTAAGACAAATTGCCCAAAATATGCAAAGAAAGCTGAGGAAGGGAAAAAGACCAATGCTAGGGTCTTCAGGATGGATGCAAAGGAAGCTGTGCAAGACGACAATGTGATCACAGGTACCTTCCTTATAAATGATGTTTATGCGATAGTGCTATTTGATTCAGGAGCTGATAAATCATTTTTAGATAAAAGTTTTGCAAATTGCTGAGTTTACCTGTTAAAACCTTAAGTGTGAAATATGAGGTGGAGTTAGCAGATGGCACCATAGAAACCGTCTCAACCGTGTTAGATGGATGTGCTATATCCATTAAGAACCACTCTTTTCCTTTGTCCCTACTTCCTTTGAAGTTAGGCGGTTTCGACATAGTTTTAGGCATGGACTGGTTATCTCATAACCAGGCCCAGATTGTCTGCAATAAGAAGCAGGTGGTGATCAAGACTCCGTCTGGTGAATCACTTACCATTCAGGGAGATACCCAGTATGGACTGCCTGAGCAAGTGACTATGCTCAAGGCCTCTAAGTGTTTGAAGAAGGGTTGTGTCATCTACATGGCACAAGTGACTATTGATGAGCCGAAACCTAAGATGGAAGATATCCCCGTCATTTCTGAATATCCTGATGTTTTCCCAGAAGAACTACCTGGTTTACCACCAGATAGGCAAGTAGAATTTAGAATTGACATTATTCCTGGAGCAGCACCAGTAGCAAGGGCGCCTTATAGGTTGGCACCAAAAGAGATGAAGGAATTAAGGACACAACTAGATGAGTTGCTAACCAAGGGTTTCATTAGACCTAGTTTGTCTCCTTGGGGAGCACCAATCTTATTTGTCAAGAAGAAGGATGGATCGATGCGTCTATGCATCGATTACCGTGAGCTTAATAAAGTCACTATTAAGAATAGGTACCCGTTGCCCAGGATCGACGATCTGTTCGATCAACTTCAAGGGGCAAGTTACTTCTCTAAGATTGATTTAAGGTCAGGCTATCATCAACTGAAGGTTAGAGATGAAGACGTACACAAGACTGCATTTAGGACTCGTTATGGTCATTACGAGTTCCTAGTGATGCCTTTTGGGCTCACTAATGCACCAGCGGCATTCATGGATCTCATGAACCGCGTCTGCGAACCATACTTGGACAAATTTGTTATCGTCTTCATTGACGACATCCTCATCTACTCGAAGAACCAGGCCGACCAAGAGAAACATCTTCGATGTATTCTTTCACTACTTCAGCATGAGAAACTCTACGCCAAATTCTCTAAGTGTGAATTTTGGCTTCGTGAAGTCCTATTTCTTGGACATGTGGTTAGCGAACGCGGAATCCAAGTAGATCCCGCTAAGGTTGAAGCTGTCATGAATTGGCAAGAGCCGAAGACACCCACAGAAATTCGCAGTTTCTTGGGATTGGCAGGATACTACAGGCGTTTCATTGAAATTTTTTCAAGGATTGTTGCGCCCCTAACTTCTTTGACTAGGAAGAAAATAAAGTTCGATTGGGGCCCTAAGCAGCAAGAATCCTTTGATATCCTTAAGCAGAAGCTAAGCAATGCACCTGTGTTGACATTGCCAGATGGAATAGAAGAGTTTGTGGTATATTGTGATGCATCACACACCGGGATGGGATGTGTACTTATGCAGAAAGGAAAGGTTATTGCCTATGCTTCACGTCAGTTAAAGGTGCATGAAAAGAATTACACCACCCATGACTTGGAGTTGGGTGCCGTTGTATTTGCACTGAAGCTATGAAGGCACTATTTATATGGTATCAAGTGTGTGATTTATTCTGATCACAAGAGCCTCCAACACCTATTTAACCAAAAGGATTTGAACATGAGGCAACGACGTTGGATGGAAACTTTGAATGATTATGATTGTGAGATAAGATACCATCCTGGCTAGGTGAATGTAGTCGCCGATGCCTTGAGTCGAAAGGAAAGGGTGAAGCCTATAAGAATCAATGCCAAGAGCATTGAGATAAAGAATAGTTTGAATGAAAGGTTGTTAGCTGCGCAGAAAGAAGCTGTACTAGAAGCTAACTATCCTAATGAAAAGCTAGGAGTAACTGAAGAACAGTTATCCTATGGCAAGGACGGAATTTTGAGGTTAAATGGACGAATATGGGTTCCAATTTATGGGGGATTTCGAGATGTTATCTTCCAGGAAGCCCACAGTTCTAAATACTCCGTTCATCCTGGAGCTGATAAGATGTACCAGGATCTAAAGGCAAACTATTGGTGGATAGGCTTGAAGAAGTCTATAGCCACCTATGTAGCTAAATGTTTGACGTGTGCGCAGGTCAAAGCTGAAAATCAGAAGCCGTCAAGTTTGCTGCAACAGCCTGAACTTCCCACGTGGAAGTGGGAAATGGTGACAATCGACTTCATCACCAAGTTGCCGAAGACAAGGAAAGGAAATGATACGATATGGGTGATAGTAGATAGACTGACTAAGTCAGCACATTTCCTACCCATTAAGGAGACCTATAGCTCCAACATGTTAGCCCAATTGTACGTAGATAAGATTGTATCTCTACATGGCGTACCAGTGTCTATTATCTCTGACAGAGGTACTAGATACACGTCACATTTTTGGAAAAGTTTCCAACAATCTTTGGGCACGCGCTTAAATTTTAGTACGGCTTACCATCCTCAGACGGACGGCAAGAGTGAGCGTACATGTCACGGCCCCCGACCCGGTTTGACCCGTTTCAAGAGCTGCGGAACAGAAAATCCCGTGGTATTTATTTAATTGAGTTAACAGCGGAAGATTTCTTCAGGATCTTTTTAAAACTGCAAATTTCCCGATTTTTTTATTTCACAACTCGGGATAAAACCCCGGTAATTTACAATCATATGATTTCACTGAGAAATCTATTTTTTCAAAACATGTTTCTTTATTTTATACTGAGCCACTTCCTTAAGCTTTGTAGTGCTTCGCGGCACTTTTCTTGGATCACAACAGATCACCTGAAACATGTTTGAAAAAGGTTTTGTCAGCGGGAAATACTGGTGAATCATTCTTTTTACTAAAACGACTCGTTTGTTATAATTTACAGTATTAAGAGCGATTACAATGTTTCCATATATCAACCAACTACCCACAGTATTTGTCACTCGAACATCCATCGGTAACCTCTGAGTCCAATGGTGTCTGTGACTATGGTCATATCACCCCTTGGCTAACTCGTTGTCCAATGGTGAAGTTTATCAAGTAATGTATACAAAACCCCACATATCGGCTGTAATTTGGTGACTACAAAGACTTAATCCCAGTAATTATAACTTTGAAAGTAAACATGATTTTGAAATCAAATTTGATAAAAAGAAGATGACTCACATTGCAGATTTATATGAGCAGAGCTTAGCCTACTGATTAGCCTTTTAACCTAAATTTAATAACATGCACACGAACTAGGTCAGTAACTAATACAGCATTTACGATAACTCACGAGATTAAAACCTTCATAACGAATGACAAAGTGCGATACTTAAACACCCATCGAATTAACGACGAATGACAAAGCATAAACCCTAATGTGGGCAACACTTAAACATCCATTGGATAGTTTAATCGATCGGACATTGAATCGTAGCAGCGATCGAGTTATTACCCTGTTTTGCGGCAGCGTTTCGTGATTCGTGTGTGTTTGGTAGTAAACAGACGATATCTCGGAGTGTAAAACAAATTTTAACGTCGTTCAAGTGCCAAATTTCAAGTCCCAAACCCCTCTATTTATACCTGAATTTTGACCCCCTCGTGTGACGCGAGGGGTACCCCCTTGGGCGTCGCGTGGCGCTAGGGGTCACATCCTACCATAGGGTAGCCCCGTGTGTTTGTAGCCTTGCTGAGTCAGTAGATTGTTAAAATTTGATTTTGACAGCTAGTTATGTGGATAATCGTAAATAGATAATACCCCCCTGAGTTTTAGGGGCCCTGATCCTGATTCTGTTTTTCTAAAAATTTTAGGGTTTATACAGAATCACTTGGGGGTCTTAATTAGGGTTTCCTTTTTGATAAAATAATATAATAAATAGGACTTTTGATGAGAGTTGTTACATCCTTCCCACCTTAATAAAAATCTCGTCCTCGAGATTTACTGGAATATTTGAGGATACTTTCGCTTCATCTCTGATTCCAGTTCCCAAGTGTATTCGGGTCCTCGTTTCGAATTCCACTTGACTTTGACTAGCACTAGTCGTTTGTGTTTGAGAAACTTGATCTTTCGGTCTTCTATTTGTAGTGGCTTCTCAACAAATTTTAGTTTTTCATTTACCTCTATGTCTTGAAGAGGTACTACCAGGGATTCGTCGGATAGACATTTCTTTAAATTGGATACATGAAATACGTCATGTACTCCAGCTAGTTCTTCTGGTAGTTGTAAACGATAAGCAACTGGTCCTATACGTTGGATTACTGGAAATGGTCCTACGTACCTTAGACTCAGCTTTCCTTTCTTACCGAATCGAACTACTCCTTTCCAAGGAGAAACTTTCAAAAGTACTTTATCTCCAACTTGAAATTCCAGTGGCTTGCGTCGATTATCGGCATAATTCTTTTGACGATCTCGAGCCGTCTTCAGTCTTTCCTTGATTTGAGAAATTTTGTCGGTCGTCTCTTGCACTATTTCAGGACCTGACAATTGACTTTCTCCTATTTCTGCCCAACAAACTGGAGTTCTGCACTTTCGTCCCAATTTCCACCAAAATCTTGAATGATAACTATTGTTAACTATTGTTATAGGAGAATTCAATCAAAGGTAAGTGATCGTCCCAATTTCCACCAAAATCTATCACACATGATCTAAGCATGTCTTCCAGAGTTTGGATTGTTCTTTCACTTTGTACGTCTGTCTGAGGATGATATGCAGTGCTTAAATTTAGTCGAGTTCCCATCGCTTCTTGGAAACTAGTCCAGAAATGGGAAGTGAAACGATGACGGGTGGTCCATAGGACAACCCTTAATGGTGTTAAATGACAAGTTAATCCCTCATTTAATCATGTAATTATCTTGAATTAGATAACTATGGTTGCTTATGTTTCAGGTACATTCGGAGCTTAAAAGTGTGGAAATGAAGCTTCGGAATAGGCGCGGTTGGATTAGAGATTGAAAGATGGAGAATACATGAAGAAAATAATTTATTAGAACTGAAGAATTAAGAAGATAGCATGATAGAGGACGGAATTACGAGAACGGAGGCGAAAACGGTGAAGAAAACGGAGTTGAAACGAAAAAGTTATGCTGAAAACAAAATTTCATGCAGAAGCCTACCGTAACTTACGGTGGTACCGTAATTTACGGTAGACCCCAGCATTTTTCGTCCACCGTAAGGCAGTAGAGACCCACCGTAACACTTTTTGGTCCACCGTAACTTACGGTGGTACCGTAATTTACGGTGGAGGCTGCGAGGAAAACGTAACTGCCCTCATTTAATCAGTTTTATGGTGTCTTTTAACCTAATCTCATCATTGGTCGGTTATTGGAGACACAAGGGGCGATTTTGGCTGTTCTTGCTTGGTTCTAGACAATTTCTAACATTCGGTTTGTGATTTCGATTGGTATGAACATTGAATTGATTGCTATGATGATTCACCAAGCTATGTGTGGCTAAAACTTTCGGTGATCATCTTAGGTGAAGGTTTCTCTTGAACTTTTGTGTATTTATTTCTGAATTTCTAGAATGATAACTTGCGTTGCTTGAATATCATGGTGTATGCATAATTGTTTGTAGCTTGTTAATCGATAGTGCAATTTCTAGTCTCAATCGTACGTTCTTGGTGCCGTTGGCAATCGAGATATCACGGGAAGGGTTAGGGTTGGTTATTGGTTAATTGATCATCGGGAAACAACCTCGCGTTTATAAATCCGAGTACTTTGTTCCCTTTCATCACTTCAATTATTTATGCACGAGTTATGTCTATGTAACTCTTTCTAGTTGAAATTCCACACAGTTATTTAAAGAAACTGAATCCTAAGATGGTCATTGTTCTCTCCTAATCTGTTTTACATCCAACATTTGATTTGCAATTAGTTTTTAATTTAGTTTTCTAAAACAACAATACAATTCATTGATCTTTATTTTCTGCAAATTAGGTTAATTGTAGTTAATTGCAAAGCTATAAAATCAACACACTTTCCACATACTCCCTGAGTTCGATACCCTATTACCGCTATCTATAGTTGTTATTAGGATTAAATTTGCGTGTACCACGACAAGCACGTCAAATTTTGGCGCCGTTGCCGGGGAGTAGTGCGCAACGTGTGTCAGTTTGTTAGTTTTGCTTTGTTATTTTCGGGTTTACACTGGTGTGTTTAGTGTGCAGATTCTACAGGTGCATGCATACTAGAGGCTCTCACAAAGCTTCACCATTGTCATTTGATCCAGAAATCGAAAGAACACTAAGGCAAAACCGAGTTTTACTACGCGAAAACAGAATCACCGGTTCACCCACTTCACCCATTACACCAAGAAACATCATGGACGAAACACAAGTACCACCCACAACGGGTCAAACGACCTCATCATTTATACCTACTTCCACACAACCATCACCAAACACAACCATACCAAATTCCACTACAATTCCTACTCCACCTCATGACACTACACCATCTAACACCACACAACCAATTACTACTCAAAATGAACCTAATCTTTCCTTTAGCCCATCTACTACGATTCCACCACTCACTCATTTCTTCCCAGTTTCCGGTCAATCATCTTCCCATTATTCAATACCACCAAATACAACCATTGTCCATGCTACTTCAACATTTAGACCATCGAACCAAGCGGGATTTCAATATTCAACCCTTCCAATTGGGCAAACTTCGGGTATAGGGGGAGATGGATATGAGGAAGGTTACGAAGATTTTGAGGGCTATGATGAAGATGGGTACGCTGATGAAGGTTATGGCGATCAAGGAGAGTTCGGTTATGCGCAAAGTCAATCTCAAGGGATGGCAAGTGTAGGTGGAGTGCCACAACAACAACAACTTATACCGCAACATATTCGGCCAAGACCACAAGGGCCACCAATGGAACGCCCTATTCCATTGCAACAAGTTCGGCCACAAAATGTACAACCTCAATTCCAAAGGCCGATTCAACACCCACCGATGCAACAACAACAATTTCAACAACCAATTGCACCACAAGGGCATATACCAAGACCTATGGGTCCTATTCATCCAAGGGGTCGATTGGGTGTTCCAAGAAGGCATCTTAGGGAACAAGCACGGGGAATAGAAGCACATTTCAGGCCGATCATTACTCAAAACCCTTCACCGGTGGTTATCCCTCACAACAACCAAGGGAGAACCTTTGAAGTAAGAACAAATTCTTTGAAAAGTTTGCCGAAATACAAAGGGCTAGCAACGGAGGAGCCGTATTTCCATTTAGAGGCCTATGACTCAATTTGCAATACTTTTGGGAGTCAAGGTTTTTCGGCCGATGATGTCAAGTTGGTCCTATTTCAGTTTTCTTTGGAGGACAAGGCAAAGAAGTGGTTCTACACTTTGCCTTCAGCATCTATTTATACTTGGGCGGATATGCAACAAATTTTCTTAGACGAATTTTATACCACCCAAAAGACCAACGATGCTAGGAAGGGGTTGAGGAGCTTCCAACAACAACATGGTGAGATGTTCCACGAGGCATTTGAACGTTTCAATATGATGATTAAAAATTGCCCTCACCATGGGATTGAACTTTGGGAGTTGATGAATGCCTTCCACGAGGGGTTGAGTGCCGAAGATGCTCGTGATTTAATGTCCATTACCGGTGGGACTTTTGGCACAAATTATGAAAATGATGATTGGGAGTTCTTAGAGAATATGGCAATTACCTCAAAAAGAAAGGCTCAAGCATCGAGGAGAGCCCGACCGGCCATTGCCCGACCTCAAGTGCACGCAATAGATGATGGTAATGTTCAAACTACTAACCAAATTTATGATGTTTGTGCTTTGTGTAATGAAATAGGTCATGCGGCTGAAAATTGCCAAGGAATGGTGGAAGGGCAATATGAAGAGGTTCATGCGATTCAAGGTCAAGGTCAAGGAGGGGGTGATAGAAACTACAACAACATGAACTCTAATACCTACCACCCCGGGTTGAGGAATCCCCCAAATTTTCGCTATGGGAACCCCTCAAATCAAGCTAACCCGAACTTTCAAGGTAGCCAAGGTAACTTTGGTTCACGCCAACCTTATAACAACCAAAGTGGATATCGAGGCGGGAACAACCAAGGCTATCAAAAGCAATATCAACCGGGTCAAGAGCAAGGGGGGTCTTCGGGTGGAAATAAGGTCATGGAGATGTTGAAAGGTATGCAAATGGAGATGCAACGAAGAAATCAACTGGATGAGGTTCGTATGCAAAAAGATGAAATCCGTGACAAAGCTATCCAATCGTTGACCACTCAAATGGGTCAACTTGCGAGTGACGTGGCGATATTGAAGAAAGCAAAAGGTCAATTACCAAGTGACACGGTGATAAATCCCAAGAACACAAAAAGCATTAACTTCAATGTGGTAAGCACCGTTCCAAATACTAAATTTAATGAAACATTGCTAACTTCTTCGAATCAAGTGAATGCAGGTTTGGAAAAAGATGCTGAAGTCGAGAATAATAAAGAGTATGAAGCGTCAATCGTGCCTATCTGTGTGGGAAAATTAAAAATCCCTCACGCATTGTTGGACTACGGGGCAAGCATGAGTGTGCTACCAAGCGATCTATACGATATGTACGACTTTGGTCCGCTTGAAGGTATAGACACCATGGTGAGCTTGGCGGATGGAAGTTGGAGGCGTCCACGGGGAATGGTTAGGAATGTTAAGATTCAGTTGGGAGAGTTTGAATACCCGGTGGATTTTCTAGTTTTGGACTATGATTCTACCAACATGGCAGCACAACAAAGGGTAATCTTAGGTCGACCGTTTCTATACACAGCAAATGCTCAAATTAATTGTAGAGACGAGATTATTACCATGACCGAAAAGAACCGTAGGTTGTACTTTGATGTTCAAACTAGAGTGATTAGTTATGAGTCCATTGAGAGGAAGAGTGATGAGTCTAGTGATTGTATGAAAAATGTGTTTCAAAGAATGAGAAAAAAGCACCCACCGGACCGTGAAGAAACACATATGGGTTCAAGCAGGAGTGTATTTGATTACCCACCGAGTCAAAATGAGACGGATGCATTTTGCCCAATGACAAGCTACAGTGGGGGAGGTGATAGGAACCGATTCTTTGAGCCACCATAAATGGTGGTGGCACGGTCTGGCTGAAGACTCGAAACTTAGCGCTGCTCGGGAGGCAACCCGGGGTTTTATATTGATCTTGTTGTTTTTATCTTTCTATGTTTCAGGGCCATGGTAACATTCAAGTGTGGGGAGGATGTACGGATATTTGTGTGAAGGTGGTGATAGAAAGTGGGATTATCTACAACATTTGTTGTGTCAAACTTCACCAGGTCATGTACTCTTTCCTTAGTCTTGATATGTTCTTTAGCTTTGAATTATTGGTAGTTAGTTTGTTTGCTTTTGTTAAAAAAAATCCAAAAAGAAGTTTGTGGTTTGAGTGAATGAGATTTCATTGGGTGTTTAAGATGTTTAATGATCAAAGCCTCCTAAAACCATACATTGGGGTCAATGTATCCCAAGTGTGGGGATGGGGGGAATTTTTGAAGATTTTGAAAATTTTTAAATCAAGCGAAACGATGTGAAAATTAGAACACCCTAGATTAACCCCAAATTGATGCACCGGCAACCCTTGATATCCTTTTATTCTTGGTGAGAGTTGAAGCCACATTTGTATATAAATAATGCTTATCTTTGATGAGAGTGGCTACGGGTGGGGGTGCATTAGAACTTGTGCTTGAATGCGATTTGAGTCCTTAGTTAGACATGAATGTGAAAAGGATAAGGGCATCTAGGTAGCCTCGTTTTTAGTGTGAGTGTGGGATTTGGGGGGTTGGACCTCATAAGTTATATATATGAGCATGGTTGCGAGAGGGGCGGGGGTTTGGACATTTAGTTGCCAATTTTGTGCCTAAAAGCCTATTGTTTGTTACCCCTAGCTACTTACTTAAAAATTTACCCAAATTTGACCCGGTCTTTTATTGTTAGTAGTAGTAGTTTTAGTAATATGATGTAGATATGTTGATGCTTTATTGCATGGTTGTTTGCTTTGAAAAAAAAATATATAAAAAAAATTCAGAAAAATCAGAAAAAAAGAAAAAAAAAAAAGAAAAAAGAAATGAAAAATGAAAAGAAAGGATGTTTAGTTGTCTTGTACTTAGTAGTTTAGTTTGGTAGTTGTTAGTTTGCTTATTTGTGTAATAAAAAGAGCGGGTTAAATTTTCGCTACTTCATATATATTCCATTTCCTACCCATACACCTAGCCACGTTACAACCTTAAAAGTCCCTTTGCTTTGCATTCATGTTTGGCACTTGTTAGGAGAAGGATCGATTTAGGTACAAGCCTATAATTGTGCAACCGCCCGTTAGCCTTTGTGTGTCTAGCTCATATTGCTAGTGCTTACTTGTAACCGAGAGGAGAGACATTGTGAGGGGTGCATTAGTTGGGTGTTAAAAAGGGGTTAGTAAAAGGATTGCTTGTTTTTGCTTGGCTTACATTGATCACTTGTTGAGAAATTGATTTGATGAGTTGCTTGAGACAAGCAACGGTTAAGTGTGGGGATGTGACGGGTGGTCCATAGGACAACCCTTAAGGGTGTTAAATGACAAGTTAATCCCTCATTTAATCATGTAATTATCTTGAATTAGATAACTACGGTTGCTTATGTTTCAGGTACATTCGGAGCTTAAAAGTGTGGAAATGAAGCTTCGGAATAGGCGCGGTTGGATTAGAGATTGAAAGATGGAGAATACATGAAGAAAATAATTTATTAGAACTGAATAATTAAGAAGATAGCATGATAGAGGACGGAATTACGAGAACGGAGGCGAAAACGGCGAAGAAAACGGAGTTGAAACGAAAAAGTTATGCTGAAAACAAAATTTCATGCTGAAGCCTACCGTAACTTACGGTGGTACCATAACTTACGGTAGACCCCAGCATTTTTCGTCCACCGTAAGGCAGTAGAGACCCACCGTAACACTTTTTGGTCCACCGTAACTTACGGTGGTACCGTAATTTACGGTGGAGGCTGCGAGGAAAACGTAACTGCCCTCATTTAATCAGTTTTATGGTGTCTTTTCACCTAATCTCATCATTGGTCGGTTATTGGAGACACAAGGGGCGATTTTGGCTGTTCTTGCTTGGTTCTAGACAATTTCTAACATTCGGTTTGTGATTTCGATTGGTATGAACATTGAATTGATTGCTATGATGATTCACCAAGCTATGTGTGGCTAAAACTTTCGGTGATCATCTTAGGTGAAGGTTTCTCTTGAACTTTTGTGTGTTTATTTCTGAATTTCTAGAATGATAACTTGCGTTGCTTGAATATCATGGTGTATGCATAATTGTTTGTAGCTTGTTAATCGATAGTGCAATTTCTAGTCTCAATCGTACGTTCTTGGTGCCGTTGGCAATCTAGATATCACGGGAAGGGTTAGGGTTGGTTATTGGTTAATTGATCATCGGGAAACAACCTCGCGTTTATAAATCCGAGTAGTTTGTTCCCTTTCATCACTTCAATTATTTATGCACGAGTTATGTCTATGTAACTCTTTCTAGTTGAAATTCCACACAATTGTTTAAAGAAACTGAATCCTAAGATGGTCATTGTTCTCTCCTAATCTGTTTTACATCCAACATTTGATTTGCAATTAGTTTTTAATTTAGTTTTCTAAAACAACAATACAATTCATTGATCTTTATTTTCTGCAAATTAGGTTAATTGTAGTTAATTGCAAAGCTATAAAATCAACACACTTTCCACATACTCCCTGAGTTCGATACCCTATTACCGCTATCTATAGTTGTTATTAGGATTAAATTTGCGTGTACCACGACAAGCACGTCAAACGACTATCTCTCTCCGAAACAATGGAGAGTGGAACTCCATGTAAGGATACTACTTCATCTACATACAACTTTGCCAACTTTTCCATGCTAAAGGTTTCTTTTATAGGTAGAAAATGAGCTGATTTGGTTAATCGATCCACAATTACCCAAATCGCATCATTACCTTTTCTGGTTTTGGGCAACTTAGTAACAAAATCCATTGTTATGAGTTCCCATTTCCATACAGTCATTTCTAATTGTTGTAGTAGACCTGAAGGTTTCTGGTGTTCTGCCTTAACTTGTGAACAAGTAAGACACTTAGAAACATATCTAGCTATATCCTTTTTCATTCCTATCCACCAAAAATTATTTCTTAAATCTTGATACATTTTATTGTTTCCAGGGTGCATGGTATACCTAGATTTATGGGCTTCTTCTAAAATCTTATTTCTTAATTCTCCCTGCTTAGGTACCCAAATTCTACTTTTGTGGAATCTCCAAATTCCATCAGCTCCTTGCTCTAATTCTTTTATTCGTCCTTTCATTCCTTCAGCATCATCCTTGATTGCTGTAGCTTGAACATTTTTCAATTGTTCCATTAAATCTAATTGTAGATTTAATCTGAGAGCACGAACTCGCATTTGCTTTTCATGATACTTACGACTTAAGGCATCTGCAACTACATTTGCCTTTCCTTCGTGATACTGAATATCACAGTCGTAGTCACTTAGGATTTCCATCCATCTCCTTTGCCTCATGTTTAATTCTTTTTGCCCAAATATATATCATAAACTTTTGTGATCCGTATAGACAGTAAATTTACTTCCGTACAGATAATGTCTCCAAATTTTAAGGGAAAAAATTATGGCTCCTAATTCTAAATCATGAGTCGTATAGTTTTCTTCGTGCTTTTTCAATTGTCTTGAAGCATACGCAATTACCTTCTTGCGTTGCATTAGCACACATCCTAATCCTAGTTTTGAAGCATCACAGTAAACTTCAAAATCTTCAGTCCCTTCTGGTAAAGCTAGGATTGGAGCGTTTGTTAACTTTTGCTTTAGAATCCTAAAAGCTTCTTCTTGCTTAGGTCCCCATTCGAATTTAACTGCTTTACAGGTTAGCTTAGTTAATGGTACAACTATCTTGGAAAAATCCTTAATAAACCGTCTATAGTATCCAGCTAAACCTATAAAACTTCTAATTTCCATTGCAGATTGCGGAACCTTCCAATTGGTAATTGCCTCTATCTTAGCCGGATCTACATGAATACCTTCGTGATTCACCATGTGACCTAGGAATTGCACTTCTTGCAGCCAAAATTCACACTTCGAGAATTTGCCATAAAGCTTTTCTTTTCTTAACAAAGTTAAGAGTGCATGCAAGTGCTGACAATGTTCGTCCTGACTTTTGGAATAAATAAGTATATCGTCGATTAAAACAATTACAAATTTATCCAAGTACGGTTTACAGATTCTATTCATCATGTCCATGAATGCGGCAGGTGCATTCGTTAATCCGAAGGGCATGACTGTAAACTCGTAATGACCATACCTAGTTCTGAAAGCAGTTTTAGGTATGTCTTCTTCTTGTACCTTCAACTGATGGTATCCGGAGCGTAAGTCGATCTTAGAAAAATATCTAGCTCCTTGAAGTTGATCGAAAAGATCATCAATCCCAGGTAATGGGTATCGATTCTTAATTGTAACCTTATTCAATTCTTTATAATCAATACACATTCTCATCGAACCATCCTTCTTCTTTACAAATAACACTGGTGCTCCCCAAGGGGATGAACTAGGTTGTATGAAACCTTTACTTAGTAATTCATCTAATTGCTTTTTCATTTCTGTGGGTGCTAACCGATAAGGTGCCTTGGCTATTGGTGTAGTTCCGGGAATTAGATGAATCCTAAATTCTACTTCCCTACCTGGTGGTAATCCCGGTAACTCTTCTGGAAATACATCTGGGTATTCTGAGACTACAGGAATCTCCTTAAGTTCTTTACCCTTAGTACTAATGATTACCGAAATCATATATACTATTCCTTTCTTTCGTTCATAATTAGCAATTTTCATTACTGAAATGAACTTCATGGGTTTACGCTGCTTATCTTCTGTAATCATAAGTACTTCTCCGGTGGGTGCACGAATTTCTATAGAATTCTGATCACAAAGGATTCGAGCATGGTTGGCTACTAACCAATCCATTCCTAACACAACATCAAACCCAGCTAAATTCATTGGTAATAGGTTTGCATGAAACTTATGACCTGAAAGTTCTATATTTTCTTTTTGCAAAACCTTATCTATATTAACAGAATTTCCATCTGCTGTTTTGACTGTAAAAATTTGCCTAAGGTTGGTCAAAGGTAAATTAAGAGCTTGGCAGAATGAAGTATTTATAAAACTTTGGTTTATACCAGAGTCAAATAATACTTTTGCATACACGTTGTGAACTAAGAACGTACCAGCTATCACATCTGGAATGAGTTCTGCTTCTTGAGTGGTCAGCTGGAATGCTCTGACATTCTTTTTAGTAGCTCCATCGGCTGTCTTGGTTAGGACATTCTGGTTTAAAATGTCCTGTTTCTCCACAGTTATAGCAGACTCTTGTTTTCTTTATGCAGTCTTCTTCGTGATGCCCTATAGCTTTGTAAAAGTTGCAGGGCACATTACATCTTCCATAATGTTTCTTTTTGCAATTCCTGCAGAATGGCGAAGTTGAAGATTGCCATGTTCCTCTTTTCTTGAAGTTGCTACTATTACCCATATGAACTCCTTGGGTAATTTTCTGAGCCAGTTCCTTTTTCCTATTTTCATCTTTTGTGCGTACCAGCTCGTCAGTGAGGGTGTTAGCTAATTCCACAGCATCGTCAATAGTACGAGGTCTCGCAGCTTTAACGATATTACGGATTTCGCTAATCAGTCCCCAAATATAGCGATAAATGAGTACCGGTTCTAGCGAAGCCAGTGTTGGTACCACTCTAGCATATTCAAAGAATGTCGAAGTATACCCTCGACAATCTACACCCATCATTCGATGGTTTAGGAACTTATTCGCCATTTGATCTTTTTCATATTCGGGACAAAATTTTCTTTCTACAAGACTCTTAAATTCCTCCCAGTTCATGGAATATGCCATACTTCTTCCTTTGGCTTGAAGTACTGTATTCCACCATTCTAGCACCCCTTCTTTGAAAAGATTTGACGCGTACATGACTTGGTCGTCCTTGGCACATTTACTTATTGTAATTACTGCCTCGGTTTTCTCTAACCAACGCAGTGCTGCAGTTGCTCCTTCATTGCCTGCAAATTCAGCGGGTTTACAAGCAAGAAATTCTTTGTAAGTGCAACCAGGCGTTGCAGCTTTCATTTTCTTAGGGAGCGGAGCTTGCAGCAGATCATCATCGTGATGATTACCGCCTCCATTTATGCTATTACTGAAGTTATCTTCAGAAATACGTTTGCTAGGAATGATTTGTTGAGGTTCAGCAGGTTTCTGGGCAGCAGCAAGTATTGCTGGAATGGCATTGGCTATTCCTTGAGCAACAATATTTTCTATATCCTGCCTAGTCATAAATTGATCCTCCGGATGTTGCTCAGATTGATTAACCTCATTAACTGGTTCATTATTAGCGTTTTCCATCTGATAATTAATATATATAATTTATTAGTATCAAATAAATAATAATTATACATAAAACAATCATACAAATTTCACAACACATATATAGTCAAAATTATTGATTTTCTCGAATCCCATTTTTATATATTATAATATGCGTCAATACATACCATTATATTACAAAGTTTTATTTTAGGTTATTTCACAAGATTATATTTTTCTATTTATTATACAACCACAGTTTCACAAACTCACTATCCCTTGTCAGTTGGTATTTCAGTAACAACGTTCCCTCTCGTCGTATTTCCAGGAGATCTGTTCTCCTACTTCCCTGATCCTATTTCCTGCATCCACCAGCTCCTCGCCAAAGTGGCGGAGTTCAGCTAAATTTTCATTGCTCATTGGTGGGTTTGGTATAGGTTCTGGGTCAAACTGAGGGAGAAAAGAATAAGGACTGTTGAGAAGGTTTTGGAACTGCCAATCATTGGTCCACCACTCATCCATTCCTAGAGGTTGGGTGTGGATTATAGGTTCTGGAATTGCTGGTTCCAAATTCATTGGTAATTGAGTTTCAGCAGGATAAGGATAAAGATTATTATTGATAGGCCTGACTACATCACAGCTAGCTAATGCACGATCTAATTCCTCCTGAAATGGTAACTCCTCAATTTGTCTAGAGCTTTCCCCAATTTCTATCTTGGTTTGTCTAGAACCTTCCCCAAACTCCATTTCCATTTGCCTAGAATATTCCTCAAACTGTATTTCCATCTGCCTAGAATCTTCCCCGACTTCAATCCCTTTCCCTTTGTCTAAGGGATTTTCTATTTTGGGAATCTTCCTAGTTGCGGGTTTCCTCCTGCGCACACGCCTCCATCCCACAAATCTTCTCCTTTTCTTAGGCTTGGGTTTCTCCGGAGGTGGAGCGTTGAATTCCATAGGTTCTTCTATATCAGGTATATACCTATTAAAATCTCTGGAAACCTCTATTTTCACCGGATAGAGATTTTAATTCTGAAGGGCTTCAGACAAGTCATTCATGCTGTTTAGCATATATGCAAAATACACAAAAATTACCAAGTTAAAATTTTATAACAAATTTCATAGTTAACTTTTAAATATTATTTCATACCGTGTGACTAATTTAACATAAAGGAACAACTGATAATTAAAACACACCAGGGTTTACAGTAAACTTATTTATTTTACTGGATAAGGTCTCTGGCTTGTAGGTGATAAGGTGCTAAAACTTGAGTCAGAGTATTTAAAGATTTGCATTTACTGCTACAGTGGCTAGCATATAGAGATCTACCCATTTTTCATCTAACTTGTCTTCCCATGGTGGGTTACTGCCTAATTCTTGGGTTTTCTGATTAACTCTCTTTTCTTTTGGTCGTGACTTCTTTAATTTCTCCTGACTTTTCCTAATAATCAAATTTCTTTTATTAGGAGAAAGTGGTTCCTCATAATGGGCTTTACGAACAAATATTCCCTCCTCAGTATCTACTAAGTATCTTGAGGATTGGGATGAACTTCCCTTCTCTTTTTGCGAACTATCTAATTTAAGATAGATGTTTAAAAGCTTTTGCTTACCCATACTGTACACAAATATTCAAATAATAATTCATATAATCACAGAAATAGCAATTATTAAAATTTTTAAGTATTTTCTAAATACTTAATTGGCTTAAATCAGTGGCTCTGATACCACCTTTTTCTGTCACGGCCCCCGACCCGGTTTGACCCGTTTCAAGAGCCGCGGAACAGAAAATCCCGTGGTATTTATTTAATTGAGTTAACAGCGGAAGATTTCTTCAGGATCTTTTTAAAACTGCAAATTTCCCGATTATTTTATTTCACAACTCGGGATAAAACCCCGGTAATTTACAATCATATGATTTCACTGAGAAATCTATTTTTTCAAAACATGTTTCTTTATTTTATACTGAGCCACTTCCTTAAGCTTTGTAGTGCTTCGCGACACTTTTCTTGGATCACAACAGATCACCTGAAACATGTTTGAAAAAGGTTTTGTCAGCGGGAAATACCGGTGAATCATTCTTTTTACTAAAACAACTCGTTTGTTATAATTTACAGTACTAAGAGCGATTACAATGTTTCCATATATCAACCAACTACCCACAGTACTTGTCACTCGAATATCCATCGGTAACCTCTGAGTCCAATGGTGTTTGTGACTATGGTCATATCACCCCTTGGCAAACTCGTTGTCCAAGGGTGAAGTTTATCAAGTAATGTATACAAAACCCCACATACCGGCTGTAATTTGGTGACTACAAAGACTTAATCCCCGTAATTATAACTTTGAAAGTAAACATGATTTTGAAATCAAATTTGATAAAAAGAGAATGACTCACATTGCAGATTTATATGAGTAGAGCTTAGCCTACTGATTAGCCTTTTAACCTAAATTTAATAACATGCACACGAACTAGGTCAGTAACTAATACATCATTTATGATAACTCACGAGATTAAAACCTTCACAACGAATGACAAAGTGCGATACTTAAACATCCATCGAATTAACGACGAATGACAAAGCATAAACCCTAATGTGGGCAGCACTTAAACATCCATTGGATAGCTTAATCGATCGGACATTGAATCGTAGCAGCGATCGAGTTATTACCCTGTTTTGCGGCAGCGTTTCGTGATTCGTGTGTGTTTGGTAGTAAACAGACGATATCTCGGAGTGTAAAACGAATTTTAACGTCACTCAAGTGCCAAAATTCAAGTCCCAAACCCCTCTATTTATACCTGAATTTTGACCCCCTCGCGTGACGCGAGGGGTACCCCCTTGGGCGTCGCGTGGCGCGAGGGGTCACATCCTACCATAGGGTAGCCCCGTGTGTTTGTAGCCTTGCTGAGTCAGTAGATTGTTAAAATTCGATTTTGACAGCTAGTTATGTGGATAATCGTAAATAGGTAATACCCCCCTGAGTTTTAGGGGCCCTGATCCCGATTCTGTTTGTTCTGAAAATTTTAAGGTTTATAAAGAATCACTTGGGGGTCTCAATTAGGGTTTCCTTTTTGATAAAATAATATAATAAATAGGACTTTTGATGAGAGTTGTTACAGTACAATCCAAACATTGGAAGACATGCTTCGTGCATGTGTGATCGACTTAGGTGGTAGTTGGGATAACCACCTGCCATTAATCGAGTTCTCATATAACAATAGCTACCATACCAGCATTAAGGCTGCGCCTTTCGAGGCCTTGTACGGTAGAAAGTGCAGAACGCCTGTTTGTTGGGCGGAAGTTGGAGATGTCCAACTGACAGGACCGGAAATAGTCTTTGAAACGACGGACAAGATTGTCCAAATTCGTGATCGCCTGAAAGCTGCCAGAGTTAGACAGAAAAGCTACGCAGATTTAAAGCGTAAACCTCTGAAATTCGAGGTAGGTGACAAAGTGTTGCTTAAAGTATCACCCTGGAAGGGAGTGATGCGATTTGGTAAGAAAGGAAAGTTAAGCTCGAGATACATATGACCATTCGAGGTCATCGAAGGTGTTGGAGCAGTTGCTTATAAGTTAAAATGACCTGAAGAGCTCAGTGGTATTCACAACGTATTCCACATCTGCAATCTGAAGAAGTGTTTCGCTGATGAATCACTAGTCATACCACATACAGATGTGCACATTGAAGAGAGCTTGAAGTTTGTTGAGAAACCTGTGTTGGTCGAGGATCGACAGGTTAAGAAGCTTCGAAGGAAGCATGTACCGATCGTAAAGGTTAAATGGGATGCCCGTAGAGGTCCCGAGTACACGTGGGAGGTTGAGTCCACAATGAAAGAAAAGTACCCTTATTTGTTTTAGTAAATCTCGAGGTTGAGATTTCTTTTAAGGGGGTGAGGATGTAACACCTCGAAAATTCACGCTCTATAATGTATTGACATGTGTCATAAGCTTGAACGTATGAAAGAACACTCTAGAGGGACTAAAGTTGACAAACATGGAAAGTATGTGAATATAAGGGTTCAAAATGTCAACGATGGATAAATATACTTTACAATAACCCTACATGATGCTTATACCCTTAAACGAATGAATCATGGATCATACGAAGCTAATTGTGAAAGAAAGTGAGAGATTACAAACTACAGGGGTTAAATGTGTCAACATGTTTAAGGTATACCTCTGAGTGACCTTTTAGCAAACCCGAAGCTTTGTAACGATTAATTATGCTCACTAGAATGTACGATAAAAATTTCACCAAGTTTCAGTATCGTATGAGAAAGTTATGATAAGATTCGCACACGAGGGGTTAAAAGCGTCAACGATGAAGTTTATGACTTTTCGGGTGATAACAAAGCTAAACAAGGACTTAACAAAGTTGGTATAAGTCTTGAAGCCCTTATAAGTCAATTTGGAGGGCTCATAATGCAAGAAATAATTGATGAAACAACTTTATATGGACCAAGGACCAAAACATAAAAATCTAAAAATTTGATTTGGATCAGAGGGGGCATCGCGCGACGCGAGGGACCCTAGGGGGACCTACGCGTGACACGAGGGGACCTCTGATGCCGAAAACTTTGGCTAGTGCCTGCTATGTCCATTGTAACCGACTTAGAAAGATATTTTCCACTCCATGGGCGACCCCTACATGCTTTTAGACCTTAAGGACACTTGTGGATGATCCATTATCAGTTGTAGACTTGTAGCATGATTTGTCATGATCACAAGCCCTCAAATTCACTATAAAAAGGTCCCTCATGTTGCAACTTTGATCATTCACCCCATACTCAGTTTCTGAGCGTTTCTGGAGCTCAAGGGCCTTCTCTAAGCATCTCTGGTCGTGCATTAGACCTTGGTAAGTACCCTTGAACTTCCTTAATTGAGTTTTACTTAGTTATTATCTTAAAAGTCAAACCGTCGTAATTAACGTTTGACTTAGCGATTAATCATTAATGGTCCAGTGATTAGTCAAATTAAAGGTAGTTATAAGTTGGTAATTATGTGGGCATTAAACCCTTAAAAGGGCACCCTCTGATTCCCGTCCTAGCTTATTCATTTGTCGGGTCAAAGTTGTTTATAAAAAAGTCAACAGAAACTTAATTTGCGAATTAACATGTAATTAGCAATGTTGAAGACATGTAACCTATTTTATCACTCATATAACTTGGTAATAAGTATAAGAACTGGTCTAAGCTTGTTTGATGAGACAATTTTCTGTTTAGGCTCGGTTCGGAGCCGAAAGTCGCAAAACTTTGACTTTTGCTTTGACTTCAGTTCTGACCCGATTTAGTATGATTTGGAAATGCCTTAGAGCTTCCTTAGGACCAGGCTACATGATAGTATAACCCTCTGTGGTTGATTCATTGTTTGACCGATTCGTTTACATGTTTCCGATTAATTGCTTAATGTTGACCATAATGCCCTTTTGACCATAAAACGAGAATTTTGGAAAGGTGAGAGGACAATAATCTTTGCTACTGATTTATAAACATGTCCCTAAAATTTCATATCAGTTAGAGGTCCAGATTAGGAGTTATGCTCATTAGCGCACTTAAAAGGCATTTAGTTAATTAAACGGCGCAATTGGCATAAAGCATATCTAAACCCAATTTTCGACACCAAACCTTTTACCCACTGATGTAAGTTAATATTTTGGGATTTTTAAATATTTTTAATTATTTTTAACCTGCTCATAACCTAAGGATATGGCGTTGATTCGGTAAATACCGATTATACCCTTTTTGTTCATAAAATGAGTTTTACATAATATTTTGACACCAATCCAATTGCTACTGATTTTATAAAATAAATGAAGTGTTTTGAACCTTATAACCTGATCAGAAAACTCAGATTTCCTGTATAACCCGGAAAACGCTTAAAACGGCTTTTTACGCGTATTAAACACCTAGTATGGGTTTAAAACCATTTTGGCATATAAGACTAATCACCAACTGATATCACCTGATAAATTAAGTTATTTGACTGATTTATTCAGACCCGAATCTCAGAATTTCATTTAATCTCTTTTATAATCTTTAAAATGACCAAAATACCCCTACGGGGCTTAAATCAAGATTAAACTCGTTTTGGGCATAATGGAAGGTATCCTACTGATATCACAACATATTTCAAGCATATTGACTTAGGAAACCTGTATATGACTCTTACGGTTACCCGTTACGCCTCTTGCGCGTTCGGTTCGGTTTATGTAACTAGTTTACATAAATTAGCCGAAACGGGTCAAACCTTATCGTTTTTACCTCAAAATCTAGAATGTGTTTAGTTTACCTATATTATGCAAGTCTTCAAACTTGTCGGGTCTAAATCACATTCTATTCCGGTATTCGCTTAATCGTGCGTTTGAACCGTATCTTTCCTTTAAAACTAACCGGTCTAAGCTTATGCTTAACTAAAGACCGTTAGGATTCTAATAGGTTATTATAAAAATTCGTTCCAGAATAGGAAACCCGGTAAAAGCTACACGCACTTGCTATTTGTGATTGATACTTGCAAAGGTAAATACTTTTAACTTATTTTCCCTATACGGGCTTGGGGTATGGTATATAAAATACCGCTTGGTCGGGCATTGAATCTTTAATCGAATAGAGGTTAAATCATTGATATGCTCCGTTTGGAAATGTTTTGTTTGCTTAAAGCCTTTGGGGGGTTAATGACCATGTCCCGGATATCCTTGGCATCATTTTATGAAATGGCCACGACCTAAGCACGGGGTGTAGGCGTACACCCGTTAGTGCCAAAAATAATAATGTGGTGTGTCTATTGATCTTTAACCCGGTCTATGGATCGGGCTACTGAACGCATAAGGAACATGTAATTCTTTTACAAGATTATATTCAAATAATTATCCCAAGTTATAAAGAGTTTGTGCCACGTGCATTCAAATCAATTTTATTAAACCTTTTCAAATGAGTCAGTTAATTGTATTTACTAGTGTAAACTGACGTATTTTCTCAAAAAGGTTAAGTGCAGGTACTACGCGAACTAGGCTGGCTTTCTCCTAGCGTCCACAATAAGTCTCCCAAGCTTGGATGTCAAAACTGTTGAACAATGTTTCTTATTTATTTTTGATCCACCTGTGGATTATTTTCAACTGTTTGTAATACTTGATATTATAATTATATTCAGTTGAAATATATCTATCTTTTGCTTCCGCTGTGCATTTAAATATTGTGTTGTTTGACTGTAATGTTACCAACCACGTCACGATACTCCCTACCGGGCCCACCGGTAATACGTGGAAATATCGGGGTGTGACACCTGTATATTCCGGCCTAGGTGGTAGATATGATGCGTCTTCTACCCAAATTAGCTAACCCGCAGAGTGAACTACTCTTGCTTCGATCCTGTATGGGCATTGCCAAACTTTTCTTTGGATTGAGGACATGCCAACCTGTACACATGGAAGATGCAGCGTTATTCTTTGACAAAGGTTTGCGTGGGGCGATTGAGGAATTGGTGGTTTGTGGAGGTCCTTTCTTTGGAGACTTCCAGTGGTGACTTACCTCCTTACCTATTAGGTTTGGGGTTTTATTCGGCTGTAGAGGCTTCATCCTATGCTATTCGGCTGTAGAGGCTTCATCCTATGCTTTACAGGACCACATCTTAAGAGACAGTGGCATATGTGGTATGGATTCTGATTATGTTTGTGCTTTGGCTTGTCTTCGTGATATGATTTCAAGCTTTGACTTCAGCGGTTTCACAAATAAGGACATCGCCCCTCTAAAGCCCAACATGCATTGGCGAGTGCTCTTTTTAGTAAAATTATCCACGACATCGAAGTACAGTTTGACTTGACCGTTAGACAAAAAGTCGTTTTTGAGTGTCTACAAGCATAAGGTTTTTTTCCTTGTATACCTATAGATGGGTTAGGCCAGCATATGTCGCCGGTGGAGTACCGTACTATCCTTAGGTATCGCCTCATGATTCCTTTATTCCGAGTTGATGAGGTATGCCCTGTTTGTCATAAGGCGTGTTTAGATTCTTTTGGGGAGCATGCGGTTTATTGTAGAGAGCTCCCGGGGTTCAAACACCGACATGATTTGGTTAGGGATGCCATTTTTAACATATTCAGACGCGCTGGTATTTCTGCTAAGAAAGAGGCACCCGTTAATTTCTTAACTGACCCGGTGGAAGGAAGATCTACCCTTCGACCAGCCGACATTCTGGTGTTTGGATGGGTAGGAGGAAAACATGCATGTGTGGATCTAACAGGGGTTTCCCCGCTTGTGGGCTTAGGGGGTAGTGCTTTCACGATGGGTCAGGCTGCTTTAAAGGCTGCTTCGGGTAAAGTGACCAAACACGAGAAAGCGTGTCTTGACAACCAGCACGTGTTTATCCCATTTTCTTTTGATACTTTTGGTTTTCTAGCGCCAGAGGCTGTGGACCTACTTAGTCGAGTTCAAAGGGTCGTGCATAGTAATGTTATGACCCCGAGATCTATGGACGTAGTTTTTAAAAGACTTAGTTTTGTTATTCAAAACGGGGGTAGCGGCGCAGCTTGTTGCCCGTTTACCAACTATCTTGATGTAAATTCATCTTATATATTAGTAACTTATTATTTTTGATAAATTCCGGCCAAAACCTCTAAATTTCGACCAGTTTCCAATCAAACCATGTGAATTCCAAGAATTAATCTTGTATACTTAAAAAATGAGTTGAGTAAGAGTTAAAACCAAGCTACTTAAAATATTTACCTATAAAAATGTGTATATGTATACATAAAACTGAAAATTACATATAAAAAATCCGATCCGATTAATCCCGAGTAGTCGCTACTCGCTAGTCCCCACCCGCTAGTCCCCACCTCACCAGCCGACTAGCGAGTTCTCCAACCTTGGTAGGAACCCTTGGTCTTCTATACCACCTAGGTAACCACCTATGTCACGACCCCGTAGGTAATCTCCTATACCACTGCCCCGTAGGTAACCGCCTATACCACGACCCTCAGGTATCCACCTCTACTATGCAACATGCATACTATTACACTTTACATTTTATCACTTTAATACTTTATCACTTTAAAACTTTATGATTTATTTAGCAAACTATATCACAACCCATCATGCTTGAAAATGTAATAATTTACTTTGAAACATAGTGAGTATGCGTACCACCCCAAAGGTAATGTAAAGAGGGGTCTAGTAACTTACTTATACAAATACTATACTTTACCAATTACAATTTGTTTGACCCGCAGTCCCCCTGATACAAGCTCATAAAAGAAACGGGAAAACTAAACAATAAACTAAGCTTGTTCTTAGATAGGCCCAAGTTACACTCCAAACCATGTGCACAACATGGATTTGCTAACAACCCAGGCTTTGTGTGGGTCCATAGCCACAACTAGGTTACTCCTCAATTGGGGTTGTGCTCCACAAGGGTTGCGCTCCACAAGGGTTGCGCTTCCAAGGTAGGTTGTGCTTGCTTTAGGGCCTCTGCAAAACCCTGATCCTCAATTAATGTTGGCTAACTTTCTTTCTTTCTCTTTAGATCTATATCAAGAATACAACTTTATGGTCCAAAATGCATTGAAATGAATGTGTATAAGCTCTATGGTCGAAAAGACATGAAAACCTGCAAACTTTAACGTGAAGCTAACCTTAATCTTATCCAAACTCAAACACAAACACAAAAGCTTTGAGTTCACCACAGAAACGACCCCAAATCAACTACTTTATGCATGAAAATGGCTTGGGAATGTTTCCCCGTTGATTCCCTTTGACTATAGCTTGATCCCAAGCCTCAAACGAAGCAGTACAACGATTTCTCTCTCTAAAAACTCCCTTTCTCTTTCTCTCAAGTTACCCTAGCCTCAAACGAAGCAATACAACGATTTCTCTCTCTAAAAACTCCCTTTCTCTTTCTCTCAAGTTACCCTTTTGCCCTTATTGGCCTCCAATGCTCGTGTTTTGGGCTTAAACCCCCATTTAAAACCTGAATTATAATTAACTACACATAATTAATTTCCATAACATCCATTTGAATACAAATCATTAGTTATGCATTATGCTTTTAAATTTGGGGTGTTATAGATAACTTGATCCTCGTGATCATCTAGAGACTGATATTCTAATGATAAAGTGAAATAAAGAGGCTTCGTTAATGTTGTTACCATAACAATAGGGCTTTGCAATCCCTTGCTTGTGTTACGTTTTCTTATGTCTTGTTCTATGGTCATCTTCTATAAGTCCCTCCGTAGTGGGGTGGGAAATGGCGCCGAAGTGGGTTATGGCGCCCCGTAACACCATTACGGGCGGCGTTATGATTGGCCAATTTCGAATTCTCGTGAAAATTATCACGCTATGCCCCTTCCTCCCCCACTCACACACATATATTTACATACATTTGGCAGTATAATCTCTAGGTACATTTGTTTTTGAATATCTGTGATACACAAAAAATAAAGGTCTTATCGCAACTCATGTATGTTTCTGAATGTATGTATTCCCTAATTAGCATTCAACGTATAGGCATGATTTTAAAATTTAGTCAAGGCTATCATAGAGTTTATAGTTTCACAAAAACTAAAAACAAAAACTTACAAAAATAATGAATGTAAGAAAAGTTAGTGAAACTGCCGAATGAAAACTATTTATCACACAGAAGATTGCTTTTTATCAGAGCTTGGATTTGTGTTGTTTTTAAGCGTACTTGTAGAGAAAATCTTGGTCCCCCCACATCTTTGATTCCATCCACAGATTGATAGATACACACAACAGAGGAAAGCAGCTTGCTATCTACAAGGGTTAGTTTTATTGTGTGATTTTGTGTCTATAGTTTTGACAACAAAACATTACAATTTTCTAGAGATCGAACGAAACTAATTTACAAGGATACATAAAATAATTAATTATTTTATATATGTACACATGTATGTGTTAGTGCACTGAGTGGTTATATTTACTAGTTTTCTAAACTAAGAAATGTTTTACAAGTTAAATGTTTTACAACTTAATAAGAACCCTAATAATAGAATTGGACATATTAAAGCAAATCTAGTTACCAAAGGAGAATGATAAATTTACAATCATAAATTCGTAATTCGATAAAAGAGTTATTTTTTTAGTTAACAAGGAATCTTACCCCGCGCTCTGCGGTAGGATTCGATTAGTATGTATTCAATTAGTTAAAAGTTGACCACATCTATTCGACGCCTACGTAACATACTTTTTTTTCACCTTTCACATAAATCACAACACGTAGTCCTATAGGTAATCAATCATAAAAAGGGAGAGTAAAACGTTGTTTTCTCATGCAACACCTACATCTCCTTTGTTCAATTGATTAGAAAATAAGTATATCTAACTTTTCATTGAAATATATCGATAAAAGAGGCCCTTAAGAAATGCTTAATTGCTACATGCTTCTCATAAAATGGTTTTAAGTTAATTGTTGATATAAAGAAATGACCTTGTATCATATAAAAAACATTACTTTTTATAAAGATATTGGTTTTTGGCATATATAATTGAAAAGATTCACCCCAGTAACCTACATAATTAACTTTTCCAAATTTAAATAATTCTTAGGGGATGTTTGGTAGCCTCTTAATGACCATTCAGATGCTATCTCTTAATGGTTTAAAACCTCTGAATGAATAAGATGTAACCTCAAGTCTGAATGGTTAAGAGGTAACCTCTCAATGTTAAATCATCACATGTCACATTCATCTACCTTCTCATTGGTAAAATTCTTAATTGTTCCATTAAGAGGTAGCCTCTTAATGACCATTCAGAGGCTACCAAATAGCCCCTAAAAGTGGTTAACATTTCCAGGAGTGGTATCCACTTAAACTATCTCCAATGCTACGGGCGTCCTTCCGCCACATCATATGCTTACAAATCTTTAAAAACCAAAAATATCTTTATCCTTCTTAATTTCCACCTCATTACCTATCCACTACACACAATATTTAAATAAAACATTTTTTTCTTTACTTTGGGCCCACCTACATGCAAAAACCAAGAAAAGCAAAGTCCTTGTGGAATGACATAGTTGCCAAGGTGTAACAACTCTCATCAAAAGTCTTATTTATTAAATTAATTTGATCAATAGGAAACCCTAATTGAGACACCCAAGTGATTCCGCACAAACCCTAAAATCTTCAGAACAATCGGAATCAGGACCAGGGCCCCTAAAGCTCAGGGCGGTAAACCCTAGTTACGATTATCTATATAAAACGTCGTCGAAATTGAAATTTAACGTACAACCAACTCAGCAAGGCTAGTCCTGAACGTGGCTAACCTATAATGACTTCATGTCCCTTGCGCACCGTAAGGGTTTATGCTTGCGGTGCGCAAGCCTGGCCAAATTTTGGGTATAAATAGAGGGCCTTGGGACTCGACTTCTGAAGTTCAAACGACGTAAAACTTCGATACATACACTGAGATACGTTCTGTTTACCACAATTAACACACACGGATCACTAATCGACGCCGCAATCAGGGTAATAACTCGATCGCTGCTACGATTCAATGTCCGATCGATTAAACTATCCAATGGATGTTTAAGTGATGCCCACATTAGGGTTATGCTTTTTCATTCGTCGTTAATTCGATGGATGTTTAAGTATCGCACTTTGTCATTCGTTGTGAAGGTTTTAATCTCGTGAGTTATCGTAAATGCTGTATTAAGTTACAAACCGAATTGTGTGCTTGTTACTAAATTTGGTTAAAAGGCTAATCAGTAGGCTAGGCTCTGCTCAAATTAAACTTGCAATGTGAGTCATTCTCTTTTTATCAAATCTGTTTACAAAAAGTATGTTTATTTTCAAGATTATAATTACAGTGATTAAGTATATGTAGTCACCAATTTACAGCCGGTATGTGGGGTATTGTGCACATTACTGTTTTTTATCACTTTAGGTGGGCGAACCTAATTAATGATACTCGTTACTATTGGGTGAACGGACTCAATAGTAATATGACCACAGTCACCGAAACGAGTCAGTGACAAATACTGTGGGTAGTTGGTTGAAATAAACATTGTAATCTCTCTTAATACTGTAAATTATAATAAACGAGTCGTTTTTATAAAAGAATGATTCACTCAGTATTTCCCGCTGACAAAACCTTTTTCAAACATGTTTCAGGTAATCTGTTGTGATCCAGGAAAAGTGCCGAGTAGCACTACAAGCTTAAGGAAGTGGCTCAGTATAAAAATAAAGAAACATGTTTTGTAAAATAAAAGATTTCTTCGTGAAATCTCAAGATTGTAAATTACCGGGTTATATCCCGAGTTGTGAAATAAAAGAATGGGAAATATTTCAGTTTTAAAAAGATCCTGATGATAAACTTCCGCTGTTAAACTCAATTAAATAAATACCACGGGATTTCTGTCTCGCGGCTCCTGAAACAGGTCAAACTGGGTCGGGGGCCGTGACAGAAAAAGGTGGTATCAGAACCACTGATTTAAGCCTATTAAGTATTTAGAAAATACTTAATTTTTCTACTTATTATTTTGTGATTATGTGTTTTATTAACTGACTAATTGTTAGTTATAGTATGGGTAAACAAAAGCTGTCAAACATCTATCTTAAATTAGATAGGTCATCCAACGAGAAGGGAAGTTCATCCCAAACTAAACCCTCAAATCACCTTGCAATCCCTGAAGAAGGAATATTTGTGCGAAAGGCACACTATGAGGAACCACTTTCTCCTAGTAAAAGAAGTCTGATTATTAGAAAAAGTAAAGAGAAAATAAAGAAAATCCGAGAAAAGAAAGTTAAACAGGAAACCCAGGAATTAACCAATAAAACACCTTGAGAGGACAAGCTAGATAAGAAATGGGCAGATCTGTATATGCCAGCTACAGTAGCAGTAAATGTAAATCTTTAATAATTTTGACTCAAGTTTTAGCACCTTTATTATCTACAGTATATAAACCTTATTTCAGTAAATAAATAAATTTACAACAAAACCTAGTGTGTTTTAACTTTTCAGTTATTTTGTAGTTACCCAGTATGAAATAATATTTAAAGATTTTCTATGAAATTTGGTATAAATTTTTAACTTAGTATTTGTGTAAAACAGCATGAACGACTTGTCTAATGCCCTTTCAGAACTTAAATCTCTATCCAGTAAAAATAGAGGTTTCCAGAGATTTCAATAGGTATATACCAGACATAGAAGAACCTATTGAATTTAATGCTTCACCACCTCCAGAGAAACCCAAGCCCATGAAAAGGAGGAGATTTGTAGGATGGAGACGTGGGCGTATGAGGAAACCCGTCCCTAGAAAGATTCCCAAAATTGAAAATCCTTTAGATAAAGGGAAGGAAATTGAAGCCGGGGAAGAGTCTAGGCAAATGGAGATACAGTTTGATGAATATGCAAAGCAAATAGAAATAGAGACTAGAGGAGGATTTAATCAAACCCAGATAGAAATGGGAGAAAGCTCTAAGCAAAATCAAGAAATGACATTGCAAGAAGAGCTGGATTTTATATTGGCAAGCTGTGATACTATTCAGCCTGTCAATAGAAATGTTTTTACTCAGCCTCTTGAATCTCAATTACCAATAAACTTAGAACCAGCAATCCCAGAACCTATAGTCCATACCCAACCTTTAGGAATGGACGAATGGTGGACGAATGACTGGCAATTCCAAAACCTGCTCAACAGTCCTAATTCCTTTCTTCCATAGTTCGACCCGAAACCATTACCAAATCCACCCATGAGTAACGAGAATTTAGCAGAATTTCGCCATTTTGGCGAAGAGTTAATGGATGCGGGTAATAGAATCCGGAAGATAGGGGGATAAATTTCCTGGAAATATGATGAAAGGGAGCTTCGTTTTTAGGAAAACAAATGATGAAAGATAGTAGGTTTATGAAACTATTGTTGTGTAATAGTAATAGTAAAATCAGGATGTGTAAAATAAATAAATAAAACGGTTGTATATAGAAGCATGATATAATCTATAAAACAAATGGAATTTTAGAAAAAATTACAATTTTGTTTGTATATTCATTTACGTGATTATGTGCAATTAATTGTGACATTGGATTATTTCTTTTATACTAATTATTTATAAATTAATTATCAGATGGAAAACGCTAATAACGAACCAGTAAATGAGGTTAATCAATCTGAACAACAACCGGGGGATCAATATATGACTAGGCAAGATATAGAAAATATCGTTGCTCAAGGGATAGCCAATGCTATTCCAGCAATAGTCGCTGCTGTCCAGAAACCTGTTGAACCTCAACAAATTATTCCGAGCAAACGTATTTCTGAAGATAACTTCGGTAATAGTGTAAACGGAGGCAATGATCATGTTAATCATGATAATGAACAACGGCAAGCTCCGCTCCCTAAGAAAATGAAAGCCGCAACACCTGGTTGCACTTTCAAAGAATTTCTTGCTTGTAAACCATCTAAGTTTGCCGGCAATGAAGGAGCAACTGCGACACTACGTTGGTTAGAGAAAACCGAGGTAGTAATTGCCATAAGTAAATGTGACAAGGATGATCAGGTTATGTACGCGTCAAATCTTTTCAAAGAAGGGGCACTAGAATGGTGGAACACGGTGTTACAAGCAAAAGGAAGAAATAGGGCTTATGCCATGAACTGGGAAGAATTTAAAAGTCTTGTAGAAAGAAAATTCTGTCCCGAATATGAAAAAGATCAAATGGCAAATAAATTCCTAAACCATCGTATGACGGGTGTAGATTGTCATGGTTATACTTCGACATTCTTTGAATATGCTAGAGTGGTACCAACACTGGCTTCGCCAGAACCGGTACTCATTTCTCGCTATATTTGGGGATTAATTGGTGAAATCCGCAATATCGTTAAAGCTGCTAGACCTCGCACTATTGACGATGCTGTGGAATTAGCCAATACCTTAACTGACGAACTGGTACGCACGTAAGATGAAAACAGGAAGAAGGAACTGGCTCAGAAAATTACCCAAGGATTTCGTACGGGTAATAATAACAGCTTCAAAAGAAGAGGAACAGGGCAATCTTCAACTTCGCCCTTCTGCAAGAATTGCAAAAAGAAACATTATGGAAGATGTAATGTAACCTGCAATTTTTGCAAAGTTGTAGGACTTCGAGAAGAAAACTGCAGGAAGAAATTCACAATTTGTTACAATTGTGGAGAACCAGGACATTTCAAAACAGAATGTCCGAAATTGGTCAAACCGGTCGATAACAAAGCCAAGATAGCCGACGGAGCTACTAAGAAGAATGTTATAGCATTCCAGCTAACCACTCAAGAAGCAGAACTGATTCCAGATGTGATAGCTGGTACGTTTCTAGTTCACAACGTGTATGCAAAAGTATTATTTGACTCTGGCGCAAACCAAAGTTTTATCAATACTTCCTTCTGCCAAGCTCTTAATATACCCTTAACCAACATTAGGCAAATTTTTACAGTCGAAACGGCTGATGGGAATTCAGTTAAAATAGATAAAGTTCTGCAAAATGTAGAAATAGAACTTTTAAGCCATAAATTTTCTGCAACCCTATTACCTATGAAATTAGCTGAATTCGATGTTGTGTTAGGAATGGATTGGTTAGTAGCCAACCATGCTCGAATTCTTTGTGATAAGAATTCCATAGAAATTTAGGCATCCACCGGAGTAGTAATCACGATTACAGGAGATAAACAACGTAAGCCCATGAAGTTCATATCAGTAATGAAAGTTGCTAATTATGAACGAAAGCAAGGAATAGTGTATATGATTTCAGTAATCATTAGCACTAAGGGTAAAGAACTTAAGGAAATTCCTGTAGTCTCAGAATACCCAGATATATTTCCCGAAGAGGTACCAGGATTACCACCTGATAGGGAAGTAGAATTTAGAATTCATCTAATTCTAGGAACTATACCGATAGCCAAGGCACCTTATCGGTTAGCACCAGTGTTGTTTGTTAAGAAGAAGGATGGTTCGATGAGAATGTGTATTGATTATAGAGAATTGAATAAAGTTACAATTAAGAATCGATACCCATTACCTAGGATTGATGATCTTTTCGATCAACTTCAAGGAGCTAGATATTTTTCTAAGATTGATTTATGCTCCGGATATCATCAATTGAAGGTGCAAGAGGAAGATATACCTAAGACTGCTTTCAGAATTAGGTATGGTCATTACGAGTTTACAGTCATGCCCTTTGGGTTAACGAATGCACATGCAGCATTCATGGACATGGTGAATAGGATCTGTAAACCGTATTTGGATAAATTTGTAATTGTCTTCATAGATGATATACTTATTTATTCCAAAAGTCAGAACGAACATTGTCAACACTTGCATGCACTCTTAACTTTGTTAAGAAAAGAAAAGCTGTACGTCAAATTCTCGAAGTGTGAATTTTGGTTGCAAGAAGTACAATTTTTAGGACATATGGTAAATCATAAAGGTATTCATGTAGATCCTGCTAAGATAGAGGCGATCACCAATTGGAAGGTTCCACAAACTGCAATGGAAATTAGAAGTTTTATAGGTTTAGCTGGCTACTATAGACGGTTTATTAAGGATTTTTCCAAGATAGCTGTACCATTAACTAAGCTAACCTGTAAAGCCATTAAGTTTGAATGGGGACCGAAACAGGAAGAAGCCTTTAGGATCTTGAAACAAAAGTTAACCAATGCTCCAATCTTAGCCTTACCAGAAGGAACTGAAGATTTTGAAGTATATTGTGATGCTTCAAAACTAGGATTTGGATGTGTGCTAATGCAACGCAAGAAGGTAATTGCGTATGCCTCAAGACAGTTGAAAAAGCAAGAAGAAAATTATACGACTCATGACTTAGAGTTAGGAGCCGTAATTTTTGCCCTTAAGATTTGGAGACAATATCTTTATGGAAGTAAATTTACTGTCTATACCGACCACAAAAGTTTAAGATATATATTTGGGCAAAAAGAGTTAAACATGAGACAAAGAAGATAGATGGAAATCCTAAGTGATTACGACTGTGATATTAAGTATCACGAAGGAAAGGTAAATGTAGTTGCAGATGCCTTAAGTCGTAAGTATCATGAAAAACAACGAAGAGTTCGTGCTCTCAGATTAAATCTACAAATAGATTTAATGGAACAGTTGAAGAATATTCAGGAAACAACAATCAAGGATGATGCTGAAGGAATGAAGGGACGAATAAAAGAATTAGAACAGGGAGATGATGGAATTTGGAGATTCCATAAGAAAAGGATTTGGGTGCCAGAGCAGGGAGAATTAAGGGATAAGATTTTAGAGGAAGCTCATAAATCTAGATATACCATACACCCTGGAAACAATAAAATGTACCAAGATTTAAGAAATAATTTTTGGTGGATAGGCATGAAGAAAGATATAGCTAGATATGTTTCTAAGTGTCTTACTTGTTCACAAGTTAAAGCAGAACATCAGAAACCTTCAGGTCTACTCCAACAATTAGAAATGCCAATATGGAAATGGGAACTCATAACAATGGATTTTGTTACTAAGTTACCCAAAACCAGAAAAGGTAATGACGCGATTTGGGTAATTGTGGATCGGTTAACCAAATCTGCTCACTTTCTGCCTATGAAAGAAACCTTTAGCATGGAAAGATTGGCAAAGTTGTATGTAGATAAAGTCGTATCTCTACATGGAGTTCCACTCTCCATTGTATCAGATAGAGATAGTCGTTTCACTTCTCAATTCTGGAAAAGTTTCCAAGAAGCCATGGGAACTCGACTAAACCTAAGTACCGCATATCATCCACAAATAGACGGGCAAAGTGAAAGGACGATCCAAACTCTAGAAGACATGCTCATGGCATGTGTGATAGATTTTGGTGGAAATTGGGACGATCACTTATCTCTGATCGAATTCTCCTATAACAATACTTATCATTCAAGTATTGAAAATGCCCCATTTGAAGCACTGTATGGAAGAAAGTGCAGAACTCCAGTATGTTGGGCAGAAATAGGAGAAAGTCAATTGTCAGGTCCTGCGATAGTACAAGAGATGACCGACAAAATTTCACAAATCAAGGAAAGATTGAAGACGGCTAGAGATCGCCAGAAGAGTTATGCAGACAATAGATGTAAGCCGTTAGAATTTCAAGTTGGAGACAGAGTACTGTTGAAAGTTTCTCCTTGGAAAGGAGTGGTTAGATTTGGTAAGAAAGGAAAGCTAAGTCCAAGATACGTAAGACCATTCCCTGTGATTCAACGTATAGGATCAGTTGCTTATCGTTTAAAACTACCAGAGGAATTAGCTGGAGTACATGATGTATTTCATGTATCCAATCTCAAGAAATGTCTATTAGACGAACTCTGTTAGTACCTTTTCGAGATATAGAGGTAAACGAAAAGTTAAAATTTGTAGAGAAACCTCTTCAGATAGAAGACAGAAAAGTGAAGTTTCTCAAGCACAAACGACTAGTGCTAGTTAAAGTAAAATGGGATTCAAAGAGAGGAGCGGAATATACTTGGGAACTGGAATCAGAGATGAAGAAAAAGTATCCCTACTTATTCCAGTAAATCTCGAGGACGAGATTTTTATTAAGGTGGGGAGAATGTAACAACTCTCATCAAAAGTCCTATTTATTAAATTACTTTGATCAATAGGAAACCCTAATTGAGACACCCAAGTGATTCCGCACAAACCCTAAAATCTTCAGAACAATCGGAATCAGGATCAGGGCCCCTAAAACTCAGGGGGGGGGGGGGTAAACCCTAGTTACGATTATCTATATAAAACGTTGTCGAAATTGAAATTTAACGTACAACCAACTCAGCAAGGCTAGTCCTGAACGTGGCTAACCTATAATGACTTCGTGTCCCTTGCGCACCGTAAGGGTTTATGCTTGCGGTGCGCAAGCCTGGCCAAATTTTGGGTATAAATAGAGGGCCTTGGGACTCGACTTCTGAAGTTCAAACGACGTAAAACTTCGATACATACACTGAGATACGTTCTGTTTACCACAATTAACACACACGGATCACTAATCGACGCCGCAATCAGGGTAATAACTCGATCGCTGCTACGATTCAATGTCCGATCGATTAAACTATCCAATGGATGTTTAAGTGCTGCCCACATTAGGGTTATGCTTTGTCATTCGTCGTTAATTCGATGGATGTTTAAGTATCGCACTTTGTCATTCGTTGTGAAGGTTTTAATCTCGTGAGTTATCGTAAATGTTGTATTAAGTTACTAACCGAATTGTGTGCTTGTTACTAAATTAGGTTAAAAGGCTAATCAGTAGGCTAGGCTCTGCTCAAATTAAACTTGCAATGTGAGTCATTCTCTTTTTATCAAATCTATTTACAAAAAGTATTTTTATTTTCAAGATTATAATTACAGTGATTAAGTATATGTAGTCACCAATTTACAGTCGGTATGTGGGGTATTGTGCACATTACTGTTTTTTTATCACTTAAGGTGGGCGAACCTAATTAATGATACTCGTTACTATTGGGTGAACGGACTCAATAGTAATATGACCACAGTCACCGAAACGAGTCAGTGACAAATACTGTGGGTAGTTGGTTGAAATAAACATTGTAATCTCTCTTAATACTGTAAATTATAATAAACGAGTCGGTTTTATAAAAGAATGATTCACTCAGTATTTCCCGCTGACAAAACCTTTTTCAAACATGTTTCAGGTAATCTGTTGTGATCCAGGAAAAGTGCCGAGTAGCACTACAAGCTTAAGGAAGTGGCTCAGTATAAAAATAAAGAAACATGTTTTGTAAAATAAAAGATTTCTTCGTGAAACCTCAAGATTGTAAATTACCGGGTTATATCCCGAGTTGTGAAATAAAAGAATCGGGAAATATTTCAGTTTTAAAAAGATCCTGATGATAAACTTCCGCTGTTAAACTCAATTAAATAAATACCACGGGATTTCTGTCTCGCGGCTCCTGAAACGGGTTAAACTGGGTCGGGGGCCGTGACACAAGGGCTCTAAGAATAATATTTTACAAGGGTCGTATTATTGGCACACCTTGGGGCTTAAATCGACACCCTCAATACGCATCGTATAGGCCTATACGATGCGCCTATACGATGCGTATTGAGGTGGGTTCAAACTTCTATGCCTGCCAAAGGCTGCCATTGTCCCCCGCCAAAAAGTAATACGCATCGTATAGGCCTATACGATGCGTATTAAGGGTGTCGATTTAATTTTTTAATTTTTGCAAGGTAGCTTCTTGTCACGCGGTAGCAGCTTTCCGTCATGCGAACGAAGAAGCAGCACTTTGGACATTTGTTGGTCTTCAAACATCTAGGAAACATTATTTGAAGGCGGTCTCTTTGCTTCGTCCACTAGAACTATTTGTGTATGCATTCTTAGGGTTTTTATTATTTGATCAATGGAAGTTGAAATCGGCTTTGTATTTAGCACACGAAAGTACTGAACAACAGAATCAGTTTCTCTTTGCTTCGTCCACTTTCCAAACCGAATAACTAGCAGAACCCGACACTTCTTCTATGATGATTCGAAACATTCCGAATAACTAGCAGGACCCGACACGTCTTCTGTGATGATTCGAAACATTCTGAATACACTACTAGAAAAGTGGTCATTTTGCTACGGAAATTTCCTACGCAAAAAAATGCGTCGCAAATTCTGACACATTTACTACGCATTTCCAACGGAAAAAAGACCTTGATTTTTTTGGGCAATTTGCGACACAATAGTGACAAAAATACTAATTCTAAGTATTGTGTCGGAAATGCGTAGCAACTTGCTACGCATTTACGATGTAACACCTCGAAAATTCATGTCCAATAATGTATTGACACGTGTCACGGACTTTAAACGTGTAAAGAATTAAGTTAAAGGGACTAAAGTTGACAAACAAGGAAGTTATGTGAATATAAGGGTCCAAAGTGTCAAAAATGGATAAATATGCCTTAAAATAACCCTACAAGATGTTTATACCTTCACACGAATAAATCATGGATCATACAAAGCTGAAAATGAAAGAAAGTGAGAGATTTCAAACTACAGGGGTTAAATGTGTCAACATGTTTAAAGTATACCTCTGAGTGACCTTTTAGCAAACCCGAAGCTTTGTAACCATTAATTATGCTCACTAGAATGCACGATAAAAATTTCATAAAGTTTCGTTATTGTATGAGAAAGTTATGATCAAATTCGTATGCGAGGGGTTAAAGCGCCAACGTTGAAAATTATGACTTTTCGGGTAATAACAAAGTGGCCAAGGACTTAACAAAGAAGGTATAAGTCTTGAAGCCCTTATAGGTAAATTTGGAGGGCTCAAAATGCAAGAAATAAAGTTTGGTTTCCCTTTCAAAGCCCGAAAGATCAAGAATTTTTGGCCCTGATGAATGGCTTACGGACCGTAAAGGTCGACCCTTACGGTCTGTAAGGAGTGCCCAGATACAGAAAATCGGGACAGTTGGCTGTTTGAGCTTGTAACCGACTTAAGAAGATATTTTAACATCCATGGGCGACCCCTATCAGTTCCTAGGCCATAGGGACACATGTTGATGATCAGGGAACAAGGGTAGCATGAATTGTCATGATCTTAATGGATCAAAATCACTATAAAAGGCCATTCATGTTGCAACTTAGTGATCATTCCTTCCATCTGCAATTGTGGAGCTTCCTGGAGCATAAGAGCAGACCCTAAGCATCCCTAATGGTGCATAGGACTTTGGTAAGCACCCTTGACCTTCCTTAATTTAGTTTTTACTTAGTTTTAGCTTAAAAGTCAAACCGTCGTAATTACCGTTTGACTTAGCGATTAATCATTAATGGTCCAGTGATTAGTCGAATTGAAAGTAGTTATAAGTTGGTAATTATGTGGGAAAAACTTTGACTTTTGCTTTGACTTAAGTTCTGACCCGATTTAGTATGATTTAGAAATGCCTTAGAGCTTCCTTAGGACCAGGCTACATGTAGGTATAACCCTCTGTGGTTGGTTCATTGATTACCCATTTCGTTTACACGTTTTCGTTAATTACCCGTTTCGTTTTGGGCATAATGGAAGGTATCCTACTGATATCACAACATATTTAAGGCATATTAACTTAGGAAACCTGTATATGACTCTTTGGGTTACTCGTTACGCACTTGTCGCGTTCGGATCGGCTTATCTAACTAGTTTACATATATTAGCTGAACCGGGTCAAACCATATCGTTTTTATCTCAAAATCCAGAGTGTGTTTAAATTACCCATATTAAACAAGCATACAAGCTTGTCGGGTCAAAACCACATTCTAAACCGGTCTTCGCTTTATCATGCGTTTGAACCAAGTCTTCCTTTTGAAAACTAACTGGTCTAAGTCTAAGCTTAATTAAAGGCCCGTTAGGATTCTAATAGGTTATTATAAAACCTTCGTTCCAGATTAGGAGCCCAGTAAAAGCTACGTACACTTACTGTATTAGACTTATACTTTGCTCAGGTAAATACTCTTAACTTAATTTCCCTATACAGGCTTGGGATACGGTACTATAAAAGTACCGCTTGGTCGGGTGTGTGTAGTCATTTAAATCGGATTGTGATTAATGTATTTGCATGACCCGTTTAATATGTATTATTTGATGTATGGATTTTGGGGGTTAAATGACCATGTCCCGGATATCATTGGCATCATTTTACGAAATGGCCACGACCTAAGCATGGGGTGTAGGCGTACACCTGACAGACGCATTATGTAAAAACTGGTAATCCACTTAGAGAAATACAATCCTTGTGGGCATTATACCTGTGGCGTGTCAGTTAATCTTGTCCGGCCCTGATGGACGACAAATAAGTAAAACTGTATACAAGATTATATACAAATGATTGTCCCAAGTTATAAAAGATATTTTGCCGAAGCGCATTCAAATCAATTTTCAAACTCTTTTCAAAATGAGTATGTTAAGTTGTATTTACCAGTGTAAACTGGCGTATTTTCCAAAAAAGGCTAAGTGCAGGTACTAGACGAAATAGGCTGGCTACTCCAGGCATCATTACTCAAGTCTCGCAAGTTCTAGATGTCAAAGTCTGTTGAACAATTTCCTTTTTATTTTGATCCGCCTGTGGATCCTTTACTTTCCGTTGTAATACTTTGATATTACTCTATATTCGGATTGTAATATATTTATCTTTTGCTTCCGCTGTGCATTCATATATTGTGTTGTTTGACTATGATGATATCAACTACGTCACGATACTCCCCACCGGGCCCACCAGTCAAACGTGGAAATATCGGGGTGAGACAGGTTGGTATCAGAGCCAACACTGAGTGAATTAAACGCTAGCCTTTTGTGTTTAATCTCAGTTACACAGTTGCACATTCTTGAGTCTAGACAAGAACATAGGACAAATCTTAATTCGTTTTATTTGTCCTTATTTGGTTCTTTTGTTATTTTTTTGATTAGCCCTTGCATGGGCAAGTCATTTTTCTGTTAGAAGTCCCATTTAGGGCAACCATATACTTGTTTAAATTTTAATGGAACGATTATATTTAAAATATCACTCCTATATTATGAGATCTACCATTATAATAAAATGGCAATATCTAAAAAGGACAAGACCTAGCCATATGTCACCTTAAGACAGGGCCAAGATGGTAGTTCCACAATTAGATTCAGATCCTTGTTAACATTTTAATTTATTATTGCTCTGCGTTAAATATTAAAAAGAATCTAAAGGGTAAAAAGCTAGCTTAAATGTCATTGCAGACATGGCCAAGATGGTAAAACTTATTCAAAAGATTCAAATCTTTGTTACATATTTGAAAGCATATTAACATGCTTGACAAAATGTGATACGATAAAATCACATAAGTCATTCTTAAATGGGTTATTCTAAAATTTCCTTATTTATATAATCATCCCTTAAGGATGAAGTGCCCACGGGCTATAATTAACGTCCTCTGGACTAAAGACAGTGGTAGCCTAAAACTCCCTGTCAAGAAAAGGTAATGAACTTTGATTCAAACCTTAATGCCTCGATTCCGTAAAATCAAGGCCTATAAATTAAACTTGTCTACGGGACTAGGCCTTTTGTGCTATTATTAACTTATAATTTAGGATTATGATAAAGATCCTGAACAATTATATATTTTACAAATTAACTAAAATGTGTATTAAAAACATGGTTAATAAATCGTTTAAAACGATAAAACTGTATAAGCTTCCGTATAAACCTTGTCCTTGTTTGATTTTATGTAGCAATTAAAGCTACATGGCTAGGTCAGAGGAAGAGAACAGTCACCCTCTGGAAAACCGTGATGATGATAGGATTAATATAACCAGAGGAGAGCTTCGTACACTGATTGATTCAGCTGTATCTAAAGCTGTAGAGGAGCAATTTAGGGAGTATAGTGAAACGCATAGTAAAGCCTCATCTGTACCCCACTCTAAGTCTGTCCCTAAGACTCATTCGGAGGCTCACAGCAAGCCACCGCCCTCTAAGAAGGATGAGCCAAAGAAAGATGATGATCGACATTCTTCAAATCATCAAAGTGATCCATCTCAAAGGGTCGTTCTAAATCAAGGACCCCGTGAAAAAGGTTGCTCCTACAAATACTTTGTTTCCTGCAAACCCCGGGATTTCACTGGGGAGAAAGGGGCAATTGATTGTATAACATGGTTGGATGAAATGGACACAGTTGTCGATATCAGCGGTTGTGCTGAAAGGAATGTAGTAAAGTATGTATCCCAATCGTTCAAGGGAGAGGCACTAGCATGGTGGAAGTCTCTCATTCAAGCTGCTGGGAAGATCCCACTCTACAACATGTCATGGGAACAGTTTGTTGCTCTCATTAAGGAGAACTACTGCCCTCAACACGAGGTTGAGAGGATTGAATCAGATTTCTTATCATTGGTAATGAAGAATCTAGATTGTCAAGCTTACCTCACCAGTTTCAATACACTGTCTACGCTAGTTCCGCATCTGATAACACCGGAACCCAAGCGAATTGCTCGCTTCATTGGGGGTTTGGCCCCAGAAATCAAAGCCAGTGTTAAGGCTTCAAGACCTGCCACTTTTAGGTCGGCAGCTGACCTATCTCTGTCCCTTACTTTAGATGCGGTCAGGTTGAGATCGCTAAAGAATTCTGAAGAAAGTAAGAGGAAGCGTGAGGATGATAACTCACAAGGGTCAGAGAAGAAGCACAAGGGAAACACTGATTCTAAGAAGTTTGGGTCTGGAAGGAATAGTCAGCGAACAGAGGAAAAGCCAAAGTGCACGACTTGCCAAAAACGCCACTTTGGAAAGTGCAGACTTGAGTCCAGTTCTAAGTCAGGATCACCTGCATGTGGGTTATGCAAGTCTAAAGAGCACAAGACGATAGAGTGCAAGAAGATAAAAGACGCAACATGCTACAATTGCAATGAGAAAGGGCATATCAATACCAACTGCCCTAAGTACGCCAAGAAGCCTGATGAAGGAAAGAAGACCAATGCTAGGGTCTTCAGGATGGATGCAAGGGAAGCCGTCCAGGACGACAATGTGATCACATGTACCTTCCTCATAAATGATGTATATGCAAGAGTACTTTTTGATTCAGGCGCTGATAAGTCGTTCGTAGATAATAAATTTTGTGAATTGTTAAAATTTCCTATTAAAACCTTAAGTGTGAAATATGAGGTGGAATTAGCTGATAGAACCATAGAAACCGTCTCAACCGTGTTAGATAGATGTGTTATATCCATTAGGAACCACTCATTTCCATTGTCTTTACTTCCTTTGAAGTTAGCCGGTTTCGACATAGTTATAGGCATGGATTGGTTATCTCGTAACCAAGCCCAGATAGTGTGCAATAAGAAGTAAGTGGTGATCAAGACTCCATCTGGAGAATCACTTACCATTCAGGGAGATACCCAATATGGACTGCCTGAGCAAGTGACTATGCTCAAGGCCTCTAAGTGTTTGAAGAAGGGTTGTGTCATTTACATGGCACAAGTGACTATGGATGAGCCGAAACCTAAGATAGAAGACATCCCCGTCATTTCTGAATACCCAGAAGTTTTTCCTGAAGAACTACCTGGTTTACCACCAGATAGACAAGTTGAATTCAGAATTGACATCATCCCTGGAGCAGCACCTGTTGCTAGAGCACCTTATAGGTTGGCACCAACAGAGATGAAGGAATTGAGAACACAACTAGATGAATTGCTAGCCAAAGGTTTCATTAGACCTAGTTCGTCTCCGTGGGGAGCACTAATCTTATTTGTAAAGAAGAAGGATGGATCGATGCGTCTGTGCATCGATTACCGTGAGCTGAATAAGGTCACTATCAAGAATAGGTATCCATTGCCCAGGATCGACGATCTGTTCGATCAACTTCAAGGGGCAAACTACTTCTCTAAGATCGATCTGAGGTCAGGTTATCATCAATTGAAGGTTAAAGATGAAGATGTTCACAAGACTGCATTTAGAACTCGTTATGGTCATTACAAGTTCCTAGTGATGCCTTTTGGGCTCACAAATGCACCAGCCGCATTCATGGATCTCATGAATCGTGTCTGCAAACCTTACTTGGACAAATTTGTTATCGTCTTCATTGACGACATTCTGATTTATTCAAAGAATCAGGCCGACCATGAGAAACATCTTCGATGTATTCTTTCATTACTACAGCAGGAGAAGCTCTATGCCAAGTTTTCGAAGTGTGAATTCTGGCTTCGTGAAGTCCAATTCCTTGGACATGTTGTCAGTGAGCGTGGTATCCAAGTAGATCCCGCTAAAGTTGAAGCTGTCATGAACTAGCAAGAGCCGAAGACGCCCACAGAAATTCGCAGTTTCTTGGGATTGGCAGGATATTATAGGCGTTTCATTGAAAACTTTTCAAGGATTGCTGCACCCCTAACTTCATTGACTCGTAAGAAAGTAAAGTTCGATTGGGGACCTAAGCAGCAAGAATCTTTTGATATTCTGAAGCAAAAGTTAAGCAATGCACCTTTGTTGACATTGCCTGATGGAATAGAACAGTTTGTGGTATATTGTGATGCATCACACACTGGCATGGGATGTGTGCTTATGCAGAAAGGCAAAGTTATTGCCTATGCTTCACGCCAGTTAAAGGTGCATGAAAAGAATTACACCACCCATGACTTGGAGTTGGGTGCCGTTGTATTTGCACTGAAGCTATGGAGGCACTATTTATATGGTATCAAGTGTGTGATCTATTCTGATCACAAGAGCCTTCAACATCTGTTCAATTAGAAGGATTTAAACATAAGGCAACGGCGATGGATGGAGACGTTGAATGATTATGATTATGAAATCCGATACCATCCAGGAAAGGCAAATGTGGTTGCTGATGCCTTACGCAGGAAGGAAAGAGTGAAACCTATAAGGATGAATGCCAAGAGCATTGAGGTAAAGAATGGTTTGAATGAAAGGTTGTTAGCTGCACAAAAGGAAGCTGTGTTGGAAGCTAACTATCCTAATGAAAAGCTAGGAGTAACTGAGGAACAGTTATCCTATGGCAAGGACGGGATCTTAAGGTTAAATGGACGAATATGGGTTCCTGTTTATTGAGGACTTCGAGATGTTATCCTCCAGGAAGCCCACAGTTCTAAATATTCCATTCATCCTGGAGCTGATTAGATGTACCAGGATCTAAAGGCAAACTATTGGTGGATAGGCTTGAAGAAGTCTGTAGCTGCCTATGTAGCTAAATGCTTGACGTGTGCACAAGTCAAAGCAGAACATCAGAAGCCGTCAGGTTTACTACAACAGCCTGAACTTCCCACATGGAAGTGGGAAATGGTGACAATGGATTTCATCACCAAGTTGCCAAAAACAAGGAAAGGAAATGATACGATATGGGTGATAGTGGATAGACTGACTAAGTCAGCACATTTCCTACCTATTAAGGAGACCTATAACTCCGACATGTTAGCCCAATTATACGTAGATAAGATTGTATCTCTACATGGCATACCAGTGTCTATTATCTCTGACAGAGATACTAGATACACATCACATTTTTGGAAAAGTTTCCAACAATCTTTGGGCACGCGCTTAAATTTCAGTACAGCTTACCATCCTCAGACAGACGGACAGAGTGAGCGTACAATCCAAACGTTGGAAGACATGCTTCGTGCATGTGTGACCGACTTAGGTGGTAGTTGGGATAACCACCTACCATTAATCGAGTTCTCATATAACAATAGCTACCATACCAGCATCAAGGCTGCGCCTTTCGAGGCCTTGTACGGTAGAAAGTGCAGAACGCCCGTTTGTTGGGCGGAAGTTGGAGATGTCCAACTGACAGGACCAGAAATAGTCTTTGAAACGATGGACAAGATTGTCCAGATTCGTGACCGCTTGAAAGCTGCCAGGGATAGGCAGAAAAGCTACGCAGATCTAAAGCGTAAACCTCTGAAATTCGAGGTAGGTGATAAAGTGTTGCTCAAAGTATCACCCTGGAAGGGAGTGATGCGATTTGGAAAGAAAGGTAAGTTAAGCCCGAGGTACATAGGACCATTCGAGGTCATCGAATGTGTCGGATCAGTTACTTATAAGTTAAACTTACCTGAAGAGCTCAGTGGGATTCATAACGTATTCCACATCTGCAATCTGAAGAAGTGTTTCGCTGATGAATCACTAGTCATACCACATACAGATGTGCACATAGAAGAGAGGTTGAAGTTTGTTGAAAAACCTGTGTCAATCGAGGATCGACAGGTTAAGAAGCTTCGAAGGAAGCATGTGCCTATTGTAAAGGTAAAATGGGATGCCCGTAGAGGCCCCGAGTACACATGGGAGGTTGAATCCACAATGAAAGAAAAGTACCCTTATTTATTTCAGTAAATCTCGAGGTCGAGATTTCTTTTAAGGGGGTGAGGATGTAACACCTCGAAAATTCATGTCCAATAATGTATTGACACGTGTCACGGACTTTAAACGTGTAAAGAATTAAGTTAAAGGGACTAAAGTTGACAATCAAGGAAGTTATGTGAATATAAGGGTCCAAAGTGTCAACAATGGATAAATATGCCTTACAATAACCCTACAAGATGTTTATACCTTCACACGAATAAATCATGGATCATACGAAGCTGAAAATGAAAGAAAGTGAGAGATTTCAAACTACAGGGGTTAAATGTGTCAACATGTTTAAAGTATACCTCTGAGTGACCTTTTAGCAAACCCGAAGCTTTGTAACAATTAATTATGCTCACTAGAATGCACGATAAAAATTTCATAAAGTTTTGTTATTGTATGAGAAAGTTATGATCAAATTCGTATGCGAGGGGTTAAAGCGCCAACGTTGAAAATTATGACTTTTCGGGTAATAACAAAGTGGCTAAGGACTTAACAAAGAAGGTATAAGTCTTGAAGCCCTTATAGGTAAATTTGGAGGGCTCAAAATGCAAGAAATAAAGTTTGGTTGCCCTTTCAAAGCCCGAAAGATCAAGAATTTTTGGCCCTGATGAATGGCTTACGGACCGTAAAGGTCGACCCTTACGGTCCGTAAGGAGTGCCCAGATGCAAAAAATCGGGACAGTTGGCTGTTTGAGCTTGTAACCGACTTAAGAAGATATTTTAACATCCATGGGCGACCCCTATCAGTTCCTAGGCCATAGGGACACATGTTGATGATCAGGGAACAAGGGTAGCATGAATTGTCATGATCTTAATGGATCAAAATCACTATAAAAGGCCATTCATGTTGCAACTTAGTGATCATTCCTTCCATCTGCAATTGTGGAGCTTCCTGGAGCATAAGAGCAGACCCTAAGCATCCCTAATCGTGCATAGGACTTTGGTAAGCACCCTTGACCTTCCTTAATTGAGTTTTTACTTAGTTTTAGCTTAAAAGTCAAACCGTCGTAATTACCGTTTGACTTAGCGATTAATCATTAATGGTCCAGTGATTAGTCGAATTGAAAGTAGTTATAAGTTGGTAATTATGTGGGCAATAAACCCTTAAAAGGGCACCCTCTGATTCCCGTTCTAACTAGATCAAATGTCGGGTCAAAGTTGACTAGAAAAAGTCAACAGAATGCTAATCTTCGAATTAACGCATAATTAACAATGTAGAAGGCATGTAACCTATTTTATCACTCATATAACTTGGTAATAAGTATAATAACTAGTCTAAGCTTGTTTGATCCGACAATTTTCTGTTTAGACCCGGTTCGGAACCGAAAGTCGCAAAACTTTGACTTTTGCTTTGACTTCAGTTCTGACCTGATTTAGTATGATTTAGAAATGCCTTAGAGCTTCCTTAGGACCAGGCTACATGTAGGTATAACCCTCTGTGGTTGGTTCATTGATTACCCGTTTCGTTTACACGTTTCCGTTAATTGCCAAATGTTGACCAATATGCCCTTTTGACCATAAAACGAGAATTTTAGAAATGTGAAAGGACAATAATCTTTGCTACTGATTTATAAACATGTCCCTAAAATTTCACATCAGTTGGAGGTCTAGATTAGGAGTTATGCTCAATGACGTAATTAGAACGCTTTTTAGTAATTAAACGGCGTCATTAGCATAAAGCCTATCTAAACCCAATTTTTGACACCAAACCTTTTACCCATTGATGTAATATAATATTTTGGGATTTTTAAAGATTTTTAATTATTTTTAACCTGCTCATAACCTAAGGTTATGGCATTGATTCGGTAAATACCAAATATACCCTTTTTGGTTATAAAATGAGTTCTACAAAGTATTTTGACACCAATCCAGTTGCTACTGATTTTATATGATAAATAAAGTATTTTGAACTTTATAACCTGATCAGAAAACTCAGATTTCCTGTATAACCCAGAAATCGCTTAAAATGGCTTTTTACGCGAATTAAACGCATAGTTTGGGTTTAAAACCATTTTGTCATATAAGACCTATTACCAACTGATATGACCTAATAAAATAAGTTATTTTACTGATGTATTCGGACCCGAATCTCAGAATTTCAATTAACCTCTTTTATAATCTTCAAAATGACCAAAATACCCCCACGGGGCTTAAATTGAGATTAAACTCATTTTGGGCATAATGGAAGGTATCATACTGATATCACAACATATTTAAGGCATATTAACTTAGGAAACCTGTATATGACTCTTTGGGTTACTCGTTACGCACTTGTCGCGTTCGGATCGGCTTATCTAACTAGTTTACATATATTAGCCGAAACGGGTCAAACCATATCGTTTTTATCTCAAAATCCAGAGTGTGTTTAAATTACCCATATTAAACAAGCATACAAGCTTGTCGGGTCAAAACCACATTCTAAACCGGTCTTCGCTTTATCATGCGTTTGAACTGAGTCTTCCTTTTGAAAACTAACCGGTCTAAGTCTAAGCTTAATTAAAGACCCGTTAGGATTCTAATAGGTTATTATAAAACCTTCGTTCCAGATTAGGAGCTCAGTAAAAGCTACGTACACTTACTGTATTGGACTTATACTTTGCTCAGGTAAATACTCTTAACTTAATTTCCCTATACGGGCTTGGGATACGGTACTATAAAAGTACCACTTGGTCGGGTGTGTGTAGTCATTTAAATCGGACTGTGATTAATGTATTTGCATGACCCGTTTAATATGTATTATTTGATGTATGGCTTTTGGGGGTTAAATGACCATGTCCCGGATATCCTTGGCATCATTTTACGAAATGGCCACGACCTAAGCACGGGGTGTAGGCGTACACCTGACAGATGCATTATGTAAAAACTGGTAATCCACTTAGAGGAATACAATCCTTGTGGGCATTATACCTGTGGCGTGTCAGTTAATCTTGTTCGGCCCTACAAACCGGCCATGATGGACGACAAATAAGTAAAACTGTATACAAGATTATATACAAATGATTGTCCCAAGTTATAAAAGATATTTTGCCGAAGTGCATTCAAATCAATTTTCAAACTCTTTCTCAAAATGAGTCTGTTAAGTAGTATTTACCAGTGTAAACTGACGTATTTTCCAAAAAAAAGCTAAGTGCAGGTACTAGACGAAATAGGCTGGCTACTCCAGGCATCATTACTCAAGTCTCGCAAGCTCTAGATGTCAAAGTCTGTTGAACAGTTTCCTTTTTATTTTGATCCGCCTGTGGATCCTTTACTTTCCGTTGTAATACTTTGATATTACTTTATATTCGGATTGTAATATATTTATCTTTTGCTTCCGCTGTGCATTCATATATTGTGTTGTTTGACTATGATGATATCAACTACGTCACGATACTCCCCACTGGGCCCACCGGTCAAACGTGGAAATATCGGGGTGTGACATACGAGGGATGAATTATATTTGTTTTTAAATTATATTTAAACGTTTAATTATTATTATTAACTATTGCGTCGGAAATGCGTAGCAATTTGCTACGCATTTATGAAGAAATATTTACTATTATACTTAGATTTTATTTTAATGTTTAATCAGCATTATTATTAATTATTGCGTAGGAAATGTGTAGCAACTTGCTACGCATTTCCGACGGAACCATTATTTATTTGTTGGAATTAGATTTATATGTTAAATTTATTTAAATATTAATTGTTGCGTCAGAAATGCGTAGCAACTTGCTACGCATTTATGACGGAATATTTATTATTATACTTAGATTATATTTTAATGTTTAATCATCATTATTATTAATTATTGCGTAGGAAATGTGTAGCAACTTGCTACGCATTTGTGATGGAAAATTTATTGTGTAGGAAATGTGTAGCAACTTGCTACGCATTTGTGATGGAAAATTTATTACCATATTTAAATATTTAACTAGCTTTATTATTACCATATTTTATTATTACCATACATCTCTTAATCCCCTTTCAATCATTATTATCCAATTCATTTGCTCCTCATTTGACATCATAATATAAATGCCTTTATAACGCACAAGAGGACAGTGTTGGAGTGTTATCAAGCTTCTTCACGCCCAAATAGTGCCCTTACACATGGCCTAACAACCCATACTTTAACCTTCTAAACGCGATTATAGGAAGGCACCGACAACGAAATGGAAGCATCGGACACGAGTACGGCCTAAAAACTAAAATATTATGATATAGTTAGTGTCGTAATCAAATTTTAGCCCTCGCATTTGAAACCGGAATGAAAAAAGGACAACAAACGACAACCGAAGAAATTTACGCGAATTTAACGCAATTGATGAACGAACGCGCAAACACCCACTACCGACCCTAAATTACATTTTTAGTACTAAAAATATATATTACGACGTTCCACAGATTTCAGGTGTGAAAACGGGCTTCAAAGACGTCAGTGGGCCGCTCGGGAGACACACACACCTACTTATTTTTAGTAGGGCTCAAACCCTAAATCCCTTCATTTGAAACAGCCGCTTACCATGTCTTCCCCAATTTCTCTGATATCTGCGAATTTTAGCAAACCCACATACAACTAAGGACATCATCTTCTCAAATATATACAAAACCTCCTACCCCCTCCCTCTCCCTCTCGATCTCCTTGCCGGCAACCACATCGGCCAACTGCCGGCCGGCATGTCGGTCCCGTTCACCGGTAAACACCCTTTTTTTCTCTCGTGTACTGCAACACTCGCACACCCCCGCTCCCCTAGTGACTTCCTGCAACTCCGAGTAGAGAGAGGAGAGAGACGAATGAGAGAGAGACGAGACATAGATGACGAGAGACAGCAGCGCCGCCGTCTGCGGGGGGGCGGCATAGGTGGAGCGGCGGCGGTGGAACCGTTCCTTCGACGTTTTTCCCGACAAACACGGGTAAGCCCCCACCTCTCTTCCCCATTGTTGTTGTCGATGATGATGATTATAAATTACTGAGGCCAAGAAAACCGAACTAAAACTGATTAGATCATATTATATTTTGTCAGTCGTTGGCTTTTATATGTTAGATTTCTTTGTATGGCCAGATAAATGATTTTTCATTTTTGTTGTTTTCAAATGTCAGCCATTGGTCAAAGAAGGCAGTAGTGGTAGTGGCTTGGTTCAGACTCAGTGGAGGCAACAAACCAAACCTACCTGTCAATTGCTACTGGATTCGAAAGGTTCACATACACAGAGATAATGAAGGCATCATATAAATTTAGAGAAAAGATGATGACAAAACAAGCTTCTGATGAATATGGAATTTTATTTTCTTTATATTTGTAGATTTTATACATTTTTTGTTTGTAAATTTGTATAAATTTATGATTAATGTTATTGAATTTGTATAGTTTTTAGTTTTATTTGCTTTTGTATAGAATAAAACTAGAAAAAAACATTTTCTTTAAACAAAGCATATTTTTACTAACGGGTTTGTGACACAAAATTCATTGCTGAAAACCTTTTATTCTTTTATTTTATTTATTACAAATTCGTCAAAAATGCGTAGTAAACAGGTAGTAGGAAATTTGTAATAAACTATGAAAAATATAAAAATTAAATTTCGTGACAATTGTGTAGCAAAAATTAAAAATTAACTTCCGTTAAATGGGTAGGAAAATGCGTAGAAAATGTGTAGCAATTTGTGACAGCCTTTTTTTGTCAGAAATGGGTAGGAAAATGCATAGAAAATGCGTAAGAAACCAGTTTCCTACGAGTGGTTTTCTTACATATGCATTTTGGACAAATTCGTAGAAAATCGCGAGTTGTGACGCATTTCCTACGGAAAATGGTGTCAGAAATTTTAATTTTTCTAGTAGTGATAACTAGCAGTACCCGACAATCACAAGTTGTTGATCTTTGGGTGGTGATTTACTCCCGAACAAACCATGCCCACCTTGACCAGTATAGATAAGCGTATCCCTCGATCCACTTACATTCGAATAACGTTAAGAATCCACAATGCTTATGGGCATACGACCAGTATAGGCCTATACGATGCGTATTGAAAAAGTCAGCCGCCAGACAAGAACTGTATAAGTCTATACTTTTGTTTCCCATAGCCATCGTTTCCGTAGACAAAACAAGGATCGTTCTAATAGATTAAAGAGAATAAACGAACATCAGACGTAATCTTGAAGAAACATAACATAATCCCAGATTGTCTAAAGAAGCGCTTTTATCATGTGTGATCCAGAGGTCGGTTTACTTTGTGTTATAGAACTTCCGAGCTAACATCTGACGTAGCAAGTACAATTGTTTTGAGTTTTGTCAGATAATACTTCATTTGTCGAGAAACCATACTGTCAAGAAACTAACATCTTTTAATACTTCATTTGTCGAGAAACCATACTGTAAAGATCTCTACACAAACTCTTCTACATCTTTTAACCAATTGTCCATCACTTAAGACCTTGAAAGATTTGTTGAAATCGAATTTGTGTATCTGAATCAGGTTCTCTGCCTTAGATCGGTCATTCCTTGTGATACATGAACGTTTGATTTAATATGGATAACGCAAATAAGTTCTCCACATTTAGTTATTCAGATCTCTGTTCGGTCATCTTTCCAAACTGCAACACACGATAAGTTTAAACTTTTGTTTGATGGATAATGCAAACAAGTTCTCCACAGTTTGTGACCAGGAATATGTTAAAATACGCTAAAATACGTTACAATACGCTAAAATACGTAAAAATACCCTAAAATACGCTAAAATACGTCAAATATACTATTACATACGCAACAATATGTTAGAATACTTCAAAATATGCAAAAATACGTCAAAGTACGCAACTAACGATATTTCCACACACGTATACATATAATGCGGCACTATGGAGTTCAAGTGGATTTCAAACAAAATTGTATGTAATCATAGAATAAGATATTCGAACGCAACCGAACGGCACCGAAACGACTATTGTTGAAGGTATACGTAATAAAACGACAATATATGCGAAAGTTCGGCAAAAAACGAGACCTATACGCGTCGAACCGAGGGAAACACGATAACACTAAATTTGAAATAACACCATATACGATCGTATAGGCCTATGTTGTATCGTATATCAGCTTAATACGAATCGTATAGGCCTATACGATTCGTATTAGTCTTTGAATTTTCTCAAAAATACCCCTGAATTTTTCAGAAAACCAGGGGTATTTCAGTAAAATCATCTATTAATACGCATCGTATAGGCCTATACGATGCGTATTGAACTATAAATTTCTCAAAAAGTGTTTCTTCAAATCAAGGATTCCATCATTACAACCACTTGTTTCAACAGAGATGTAATGCAATGATTCCTCTCAATTGAATAGACCGACACTTGCTTCATAGGACTCACTTGAATCGTCTCGGCTGTTATAACAGTATCAGGTTCTCAAAACAAGGATCGTTCTAATAGATTAAAGAACGCTGATATCTTGATTGACTCATAAACCCTTGAATCCCGACGCTTCTATGACGATATCAGCGTTGTTTATCACCCTGTGTGAGCATTGGAAGCCCCGACCACTAGCAGAAGAACCCGACACGTCTGCTATGATGATTCAGAGGTCGGTCTCGGGTGGGCATAAGATCCGTGGGCCCTATTGTCGGACATGTGACTCAAGAAAGTCATTGGACTGCCGCCGATGAAGTCAAATATGATCAAACCCTTGAATCCCAACGCTTCTATGACGATATCAGCGTTGTTTATCACCCTGTGTGAGCATTGGAAGCCCCGACCACTAGCAGAAGAACCCGACACGTCTGCTATGATGATTCAGAGGTCGGTCTCGGGTGGGCATAAGATCCGTGGGCCCTATTATCGGATATGTGACTCAAGAAAGTCATTGGACTGCCGCCGATGAAGTCAAATGTGATCAAAGTTGGACATCAGACGTAAATCTTGAAGAAACAGAACAGAATCTGAATGTTAACTTTGACTCGTTCAAGTCATGCAATGTTTCCTCCCAATTGAATAGACCGACACTTGCTTCATAGGACTCACTTGAATCGTTTCGGAAGTGGATTTCGGTTGGGTCAGATCTCTTTGGGTATATTCGAAACCAACTAAAATACGTTGAAGTGTTGAATCAACAGAAATAACTTGAATTATCTCGGAAGTACTAAACAACAGAAGGATGAGATATCGGCGGTTAGCTCGAAGAAGTTTCTCTCAATCAGGTGTTCCATTAGATTTCCCCTTTTATCATGTGATCAAACTTGGACATCAGACGTAAATCTTGAGATATCGGCGGTTAGCTCGAATATACGTTTATGCGAATTTAAAGGACAATACTGACAGAGGTGCTAGTCTTTTCTCCCACTGTGCAAACTTGAAAAGGTGTTTCTTTAGACAATCTGGGATTAAGTTCCGCAAATTGGGAACCACATTGTAGACTGGTTGGCTTGAATGGTTTTAATAATACTTGAAAATGGAAATAATCGTGTCAAGATCTTTATCAATAATATCATCGACCAACTGCTCGAAATCCCTTTCGTTTCTCGGATTCGCATTCGACACAACACAACAAAAAATAAATTCAAAAAAACAGGGGGTTGATACGCATCGTATAGGCCTATACGATGCGTATCAAACCCGCCGCCAGACACAACCTGCACCTGTCAGTCTGCCATGTTTTTTACTTTAATTCAATACGCATCGTATAGGGCCTATACGATGCGTATTGAATTCAAAAGGTGTGTAGATTGACAGGAGGGTGTGTAGATAGAAAACCCCTTTTACAATCCAAAGGATGCATTGGAGGATGTAGTCTTACAAGGTGAAAATCTCATCTTTTTAGTGAAAATTTACATTAACGCTTCAACTTGAGCTCATCATAAATTTTATAACCCCCCCCCCCCCCGGGGGGTTTATAAAATTTATGATGAGCTCAAGTTGAAGCGTTAATGTAAATGATCTAGGGTGCCTTCACTAAAAAGATGAGATTTTTACCTTGTAAGACTACATCCTCCAATGCATCCTTTGGATTGTAAAAGGGGTTTTCTATCTACACACCCTCCTGTCTATCTACACACTTTTTGAATTCAATACGCATCGTATAGGCCCTATACGATGCGTATCAAACCCGCCGCCAGACACAACCTGCACCTGTCAGTCTGCCATGTTTTTTACTTTAATTCAATACGCATCGTATAGGCCTATACGATGCGTATTGAATTAAAAAAGTGTGTAGATAGACAGGAGGGTGTGTAGATAGAAAACCCCTTTTACAATCCAAAGGATGCATTGGAGGATGTAGTCTTACAAGGTAAAAATCTCATCTTTTTAGTGAAGGCACCCTAGATCATTTACATTAACGCTTCAACTTGAGCTCATCATAAATTTTATAACCCCCCCCCCCACACACACACACAACCAATCCGGATGACCAACGTCATGAGCTCGGTTTGGGGATGGAGTCCGTAGACAAGGTTCGAGATTTCAAGCCTGTTACAAATAAGAGCGGTGGATCACACACAAACAATAATTTTGATATATTATTCAATATCTTTGAATAAAAATTAAGTGCTCAAAACAGGAGGTAACTATGTAAAAAAAGAATATTTTATTTTCGAGTTAATTACTATTTTCGTCACTTTGGTTTGTCGAAAATCACTATTTCAGTCCATTAGTTTAAAAATTGCGATTTCAGTCCCTGTGGTTTCACTTTCGTAACCATTTCAGTTCACCTCCGTTAACCCCATCCATTTATTCTGTTAAATACACATGAATTGACCATAATGCCCTTATTAATAAAAACAAGAGTAAATTACAAGTTTTGTCCTTTATGTTTGCATCAAATTTCAGGCGCTGTCCTTTACCTTTAAAACTGTCAGGCGGTGTCCTTTACGTTTCAAAATCTTGCAAGTTTTGTCCTTTAACCCAAACCAGGTTAGAATTCTCAGTTAAATGAAGGCATGTGCAGGGCACATGAGGGTAAAATGGTCATTCCCTCTCCACTTTCCCCAAATTATATAACACCACCAATCATCTTCTTCCTAAACACAAAGCAAACCCTAAAAATTGTACACCTCGCTCACTTGTCACTCCAAATCGCCGGTCAAACTCAACATCACTGTTGTTCGAATCCATTGCAACTCTCATCGCAACCAACAGGTCTTCACATCTCACATCCGATCGTTTATCACATCGTCTGTTCAGTTTTCGTTTTGGGTGAAATTTTATTTTATTTTCAGGCTTGTGGATTCGAAAGACATAATGGAGCTCGAGCTAAAACAACAAAACTGTGAGGTTGTCATTAGAAAGAAGGAAGCTTTGCCTCAACCACCAGCTAGCCCTATGGTTATGATGCAATCACCACAACCTCAAGCTATATATCAGTCACTACCACCTCCGCCACAGTCTGCACCCGCTTCTTCAGGGCCCGCTCCTTCTGCATCTGCACCGGCAGCACCCTCACCTACCCCTGCAAAACCTAAGTCCTCTCATCCTCCATTGAAATGCCCCATGGCTGGAACATTCTATCGGTCTCCCGCCCCTGGAACTCCCCCATTCGTGAAGGTATGTTGATAGTAGAGGTGACGAGATAAGCAGGTTAGGCAACAGGTCAAAATGGGTTCAGTTTAAATTGACCCACAAAACACTTTTTTTCGATTTCTCAATTTGTCTACAAAACTTAAACATTTAAATGAATGATTTAGGAAGTTGTATACCTAAAAAAAATACTTGGTGAATCTTAAGCCGATCAACTCATTTGACCCGTTTGATGAAGATTAATGGTGATGTTGAAGTTATTGATTCCTGTGATGAAGATTATTCATGAAGATGGATAGATCTGGATAGATCTGTGTGGTTAAAGTTGTGAATTTGCAATTTGATGAAGATGGATAGATCTGGATTCCTTGTTCTTGTTTGATGAAGATTATTCATGAACTTGAACTAGATGAAGATTGTTCATGAATTTGAAGATCTGGGTTCCTTGTTCTTATATATAAATTTTTTTTATTTTCTAAAACCTTTTTTTAAATAAGGGGAACGACAAGTGAGAGGTGAAATGACATTTCTACCCTCATGTGCCCTGCACATGCCTTCATTTAACTGAGAATTCTAACCTGGTTTGGGTTAAAGGACAAAACTTGCAAGATTTTGAAACGTAAAGGACACCGCCTGACAGTTTTAAAGGTAAAGGACAGCGCCTGAAATTTGATGCAAACATAAAGGACAAAACTTGTAATTTACTCTAAAAACAAAAAGATATCTAAATGAGTTAATTACTGTTTTCGTCCCCGTGGTTTGTCAAAAATCACTATTTCAGTCCATTAGTTTAAAATTTGCGATTTCAGTCCCAGTGATTTCACTTTCGTAGCCATTTCAGTCCAGTCTTCTAACACCGTCTATATTACTGTTAAGTTTTTAATAAAATACCTAAATTACCCTTGTGTTAATTAAATATGGACTTATATGATTTTATTATTGGATTTATATGATTTTATTGTTGTATGACATATGGACTTAAATTGGATTGTAGGGTTCGACCCACCATGGCTTCGGTAGAAGTAGAAGTCTGGCACTATTTTTACATATATGGTTCCAAAATTTTAATTTTAGATTTTAGAATGAGAAAATGTCCAGGTAAGCATTATTTTTCAAAGTTATTATGTTAACTGCTGCTAGAAAGATATTAATTGGGGTGGGGTAATGGGTCACCGTACATAAGAGGGTGGGGTTGTGATACCGGAGAAGATGACCAGAAACTTTTGCCGGAAATGAGAGCAAGGATGGAGTGGGGTGGGGTAGCGTGGGGTTGTGTTTTAACAAGTGGGTCCTAGAATACAACCTTTTAAATTTCCATGGTTTTTTATTTAATTAACACAAGGGTAATTTAGGTATTTCATTAAAAACTTAACGGTAAAATAGACGGTGTTAGGAGACTGGACTGAAATGGTTACGAAAGTGAAACCACAAGGACTGAAATAATGATTTTTTGACAAACCATAGGGACGAAAACAGTAATTAACTCATTTAGATATCTTTTTGTTTTTTATTAATAAGGACATTATGGTCAATTCACGTGTACTTAACATAATAAATGGATGGGGTTAACGGAGGTGGACTGAAATGGTTACGAAAGTGAAACCACAGGGACTGAAATCGCAATTTTTAAACTAATGGACTGAAATAGTGATTTTTGACAAACCAAAGGGAGGAAAATAGTAATTAACTCTTTTATTTTCACATCTATTTTTACTTTAGAGTTAATTACTGTTTTCGTCCCTGAGGTTTGTCAAAAATAACGGTTTCAGTCCATTAGTTTAAAAATTGTCATTTCAGTCCATTAGTTTCATTTTCGTAACCATTTCAGTCCACTAACTTAACTCCATCCATTTATTTTGTTAACTTTGAGTTAACTAACTAATTCAGGGACGGTTTGCGTCAGTTTTAGAAACACAGGGACTTAAGTGTAAACTCTAAAACATTAAAACAAAAAAAATAGTAAATTCCAAAAAATCAAAAAAAATTCCAAAAAATCAAAAAAAATTCCAAAAAACCAAACAAATTCCAAAAAATTCTAAAAAATAATAAAAATTCTAAAAAATCATAAAAATTCTAAAAAATTCTAAAAAATCCAAAAAATCCGTTTTGGCGCGAACTGTTTCGACCCGAACCGTTTCGAGCTGAACCGTCCGTACCGTTTCGACCCGAACCGTTTCGAGCTGAACCGTTTCGACGCGAACCGTTTCGACCCGTACCGTTTCGAGCCGAACCGTTTCGACCCGTACCGTTTCGAAGCCGTACCGTTTCAAGCCGTACCGTTTCGAACCGAACCGAACCGTGCCGTTTCGAACCGAACCGTACCGGTTCTGCTTCGAAACGGTTCGCGTCGAAACGGTTCGGGTGCAAAGGGTTCGGTTCGAAACGGTTCGCATCGAAACGGTACGGTTCGAAACGGTACAGCTCGAAACGGTTCGGTTCGAAACGGTTCAGCTCGAAACGGTTCGGTTCGATACGGCACGGTTCGGTTCGAAACGGTTCAGCTCGAAAGGGTTCGGTTCGAAACGGCACGGTTCGGTTTGAAACGGTACGGCTTGAAACGGTAAACGGTACGGACGGTTCAGCTCGAAACGGTTCGGGTCGAAACGGTACGGGTCGAAACGGTTCGCGTCGAAACGGTTCAGCTCGAAACGGTTCGGGTTCGAAACAGTTCGCGCCGAAACGGATTTTTTAGAATTTTTATGATTTTTTAGAATTTTTATTATTTTTTAGAATTTTTTGGAATTTGTTTGGTTTTTTGGAATTTTTTTGATTTTTTGGAATTTACTATTTTTTTTGTTTTAATGTTTTAGAGTTTACACTTAAGTCTCCGTGTTTCTAAAACTGACGCAAATCGTCCCTGAATTAGTTAGTTAACTCAAAGTTAACAAAATAAATGGATGGAGTTAAGTTAGTGGACTGAAATGGTTACTAAAATGAAACTAATGGACTGAAATGGCAATTTTTAAACTAATGGACTGAAACCGTTATTTTTGACAAAACTCAGGGACGAAAACAGTAATTAACTCTTTACTTTATCTCTCATTATATATATTTATGTATATAGAGAAAGGGTGTGTGAAAATGGTGTAGCATTTAAGTTGAGAAAGCATTTGTGAATATTTAATATTCAGAAAAGGGTTGTGGATATTATATAGGGTTGAGTTCATTTCAGAACTCTAAATAACTACAGAACTTTCAGAACTCCTAATAAACCATCATTTTATATATAAGTTTTTGTATTTAGGATCTTTTTATCATCTATTATATGTATTTCTCTGATTACATACATGTTAAAAATAGTTTACATATGTTTAATTGCCAGAATTATATATATGTGTCATAATTAATTACATATATGTAAAAAAACTGGTGTACATATGTGTAATTATAAAATTAGATATAAAAATGATAAAATTACTCTTAACATGTATGTAATCGTAAAAATACACATAATAAATGAATAAATTATCCTAAACATAAAAATATATAAATAAAAAGATTGTTTATTAGGAGTTCTGCAAGTTCTGTAAATATTTATGGTTCTGAAATGATCCTGGCCCTATTACATAAATATTTATTTTGTTAGATCTGGCTGGTTTGATAACAAGGTCACCAGAGTCCGGTCATTTCATGAAAGGTTATTACTTGTTGATTCTTGTAAAACTGTTTTTTCTTAATAGAGTAAACTGCAATTTTACACCCTGAGGTTAGGGGTGATTGGCACTCCTACCCCCCCCCCCCCTAAGGAAATAATTGCAAAATTACACCCCACTGTTAACCCTTATGTCGCACTTCTACCCCCCGCCGTCAAATTGGGTTAACAGTCAACTGAGTAACATAAAAGTCAAAGGGTATAATTGTCCTTTCACTCTTATCTAAAGCTTCTTGGATAAACTAAACCCTATAAGTAACATGTCCACGCACAATTACCCCCCCACCTTCCCACCATCGAGCTCTCACCTTCTTCTCCGATCACAACCACAGGCGAGCACAAATTCACAACCACCATCTTCTCCGATCACAACCACCATCGATCCACCATACACCGGCGACTTCATCTTCTCCGATCACAACCACCATCTTCTCCGATCACAACCACAGGCGATCCACCATCTTCTCCGATCACAACCACCATCGATCAGTCGAAATGCCGGTCTTCTTTTGGCTACTCCGCTATATCATCCGCCACACGAAAGGTATAATATGCCAATGTTAGTTAATCAGGGTCAGATTTAGTCATTATCATGTTATACACAGGGGTTAGGGTCTGATTTGGTTAATGTTGGTTTTTTACAGTTGACCTGGCGATGAGCTTATCAAGCTCATCTATGGTGTTCCACCTGGTGGTCTCTGTGTTTGGGAGGCCTGTCCTCAACTTCCATCTACCACCGGAGAGTTGAGCGGATGTTTAGTCTAGTAGTTATTAGGCTTTTGTGTAATAGGTAGGTTAACTTAACTTAATCTAAGCTTTTGTGTAATATGTAGGTTAACCTAAGGTAACTTATTTAGCTTTTGTCTAAAAGCTTTTGGGTATTTTGTTTGATCAAAATTAGGTTGTTGACATTATGTTTGATTATGTTTGATCAAAAAAGCTTTTGGGTAATGCATACAATCTCCTATATCCTTTGTGTTAAAATGCATACATTCAGGTTGATTATGCATTTGCAGCTTGTTTAGTAACCTGAATGTTCTAAAATGACAGTTTCCTTGGTTGATGACACTGAATTTTCTGAAAGTTGGGCATGAAATCTGTTTGAACAATGCATTTGCAGGTTGATTATGCATTTGCAGCCTGCAATGAGGCCTTTGCAGTTTGGGCATATTCATGTTTGATTATGTTTGATCATGTATTATGTTTGATCATGGTTGATGACACTGAATTTTCTGAAAGTTGGGCATGAAATCTGTTTGAACAATGCATTTGCAGGTTGATTATGCATTTGCAGCCTGCAATGAGGCCTTTGCAGTTTGGGCATGATCATGTTTGATTATGTTTGATCATGTATTATGTTTGATCATGGTTGATCACACTGAGTTTTCTGAAAGTTGGGCATGAAATCTGTTTGAACAATGCATTTGCAGGTTGATTATGCATTTGCAGCCTGCAATGAGGCCTTTGCAGTTTGGGCATAATCATGTTTGATTATGTTTGATCATGTATTATGTTTGATCATGGTTGATCACACAGTAACTGAACAACATATTATTCAATCAAATTGCAAGGTCAAATGTGCTAATGGTTGATCAAAAAGTGCAGTTGATGACAGTTACATGATCATAACTTTTTGTAGGTTAAGTTGTAGGTTAACTTAACAGTGGTCAAATGTGCTAATGTTTGATGACAGTGGTCAAATGTGCTAATGTTTGATGACAGTGGTCAAATGTGCTAATGTTTGATGACAGTTACATGATCATACAAGTGTTTACAGCTAATGTTTGATGACAGTGCTCAAATGTGCAGTTGTTAGTTGTTGGTTAGTCCATTTGATGATCATATATTTCAGGGCAAAGGTATGTACTGATGACAGTGCTCAAATGTGCAGTTGAATGTGTGTACTGATGCTTTGATGTGTATACAGGTATTTCAGGGTGTGTACACTGATGCTTTGATGTGTATACAGGTATTTCAGGGTGTGTACACTGATGCTTTGATGTGTATACAGGTATTTCAGGGTGTGTACACTGATGCTTTCATGTGTAAACAGGTATTTTTGAATGTGTATACTGATGCTTTCATGTGTATACTGATGCTTGAATGTGTATACAGGTATTTTTGAACAAGTATGATGTTTGATCAAACTGGTTTGATGTTTGATCAAAATGAACAAGTATGAATGCTTTAATGAATTGATGTTTTGTTTCAGATTACGTGTTCAAAATGAAACTATTAGGTTTTAGATAAAAAACAGGTTCAGAATTTTGGTTTAGAATCATAGAACATGTATTTGATTTTGGCGGGAAGGGTTTTGTAAATCTCAGGGGGTAACTGTGCGACTTAACAGGAATGTTGGGGGGTAAAATGTAAGGGTAGTATAGTAATTTCAACTTAGAGTTAACAGACTGTTAACCCAATTTGACGGCGGGGGGTAGAAGTGCGACATAAGGGTTAACAGTGGGGTGTAATTTTGCAATTATTTCCTTAGGGGGGGTAGGAGTGCCAATCACCCCTAACCTCAGGGTGTAAAATTACAGTTTACTCTTCTTAATATTATAAAGAGTAAAATGCACGGATAGTCCCTGTGGTTTGGTGAAATTTCACCTTTAGTCCCCAACTTTTCAGAATTACACTCTTAGTCCCTGTGGTTTGACAAGTTGTTACTCGGATAGTCCCTAAAGCGGATGAAGGTTACTCGGATAGTCCCTGTGGTTTGACAAGTTGTTACTCGGATAGTCCTTGTCATTTCACACCCACTTAACCAGAAAAACTAACATCCATCCACTTTGGGGACTATCCGAGTAACAACTTGTCAAACCACAGGGACTAAGAGTGTAATTTTGAAAAGTTGGGGACTAAAGGTGAAATTTCACCAAACCACAGGGACTATCCGTGCATTTTACTCTATTATAAATAACTGTAAATACAAAATATAAAAATGGTTGAAAATAAGAAACATAGGGATATGATACACGTGAGACGGGCTAAAGGTGTCTTGCTTTTCTACATCACAAAAGGGAAACTAACAAAAAAACAAAATTTCACCGATTAGCCCACCCTTCAATTATTATCCACAGGTTTGACTTTCTTTAGATTTTATCTTTTTTACCTTCAACTAAAAATTCTCAAATACATATTTACCGCACTGAAGAGGTTGTCTATCTTTATAAAATACAGACAGCTTTATCACCTACTTTATAGCTTTGGGCAAAGTTCTAAATGGACTTGCAAACAATATCTTATGATTCGGAAAGAAAAATGGCACAAAACCATTTGCTTTTATTTAAATATAGATATCTAAGAGACTTTGTTATTGAAGGAATTAATATGATTCAGAAAATAAAAGGTAAATGCCTCTTATACACATTACTTTAAAAGTGAAATTCTATTATTGCACAACATCTCTAGGGTTATAACTTTTTATCTACCGTGACATGTTCTATCAAGAATTTGTAATTAGAATTTTTTTTTTTTTTTTTTACTAAAACATTATTATTTTCCTTAAAATCCCAAGCAACAAATTACAAACAAGTGGTAGGTAAACGGGCAACAAGCTGCGCCGCAACCCCCTTTTGAATTGCAAAACCAATCCTACTAAAGACGAAACGACCCTTAGAGTTTGAGAGATTACTGTTCACAACCCGTTGGACCCTGTTTAAGAATTCCACGGCCTCTGGGGCTAGGGAACCAAACGTATCAAAAGCGAATGGGATAAACACATGTTGATTTTCTAAACAAGCCTTTTCGTGTTTAGCGACCTTGCTTGATTCCGCCTTCAGTCCTTTAAAATTGCTTCATTTGTGTACATCGTGGTTTCACATGACGAATGTGATGTTTTAAATATCATCAATGTATTTTGGACACATTGGTTGTGTAATTCATCAAAAAAATTCACAGTTGATTAAGCTCCTCAAGTAGCTATAGTATCAGGATTGGTGACCTTCTGGAATATATCCAATAGGGCAACAAAAACATATTTGTGAGTTCCTCGTCGGCAAAACGGACAATTTTAGTGATATTAGATGCCATATGTTGAAATTAAGTTTAAATGTGCTCAGATAATTTTAGTCAAGTCCACCGACAAATAATTTAAACAAACAAACTAGGTTGGAGTCAACTCACTTAATTTGGGCGTTGACATGAAATACTCTCGTGGATTGGAAGACACAATAAAATCCTATCTAGTGGATATTTATCTAAAATGGTTTAAAAAGCTTCCAAGGGACTATCAACAATATAAACATTTTATATAACCTAAATCTATTGGATAGTGTGGAGGAATGACCCGACTCGGTCATCCCGTGTCGGATAAAATGTGATTAATGCAACGTAATTAAGAAGAATATTATCGTTATATCGTCATGCAAATAGAATATTTGCAATATCTCCTAGAAAGTAGGGATTATCGTACAACTAACTCCCCGACTTTGAGGGAAACCATAATCCACCGAAAAGTATATATAGAGGATACATCCCGAGGTAACGACATCACAACTCTCTCTCTCAAATACTTTCACTCCCATCAACGAATACTTATTCTCACGCTGGAGGGTGGTTACAGGAATAACTCATTCCTGTGACGAGTCCTAACGGCACTACTACAAAATAGAGCTTTAGACGGGGTGATATGGGTTTTAAGACTGTGTTTTCAACACCGTCTTAAACTACACCGGTTTAAAATCAAGTCTTATTAGACGGTGTTCAATTTTAACACCGGCTTAAACTTGATGAACACCGTCTTTTGGTGTTCAATTTGATATACTTGATGAACACCGTCTTTTGATATTATGATATAAATCGTCGCTGTTATCATGTCATCGCAATCGTCACTATTTCCCTGTCGTCGCTGATGCTTAAAAAAACGTTTTTTTTTTCTTGTTTTTTCAATACAAACCTGCCAATTTCCGGTTCACGACACACAAAAACTAAATAAACATAAACTAATAAGCATAAACGTAAGCATAAATGGTTGCCTTTCAAAAAAAAAAAAACATAAGCATAAACGTCACAAACGTCACAATCCGGGTTCGTTTTAAGTCACAATTCACAAATACGTCATAAAACTACCTAACATATAAAATGTAATAATTGTACGTCATATCCGTGTCATCATCCGCTTCTTCATCATGCCAGGAAATAGCTGCATTGCGAAGTGAAGCAAAATCAACTTGATGCAAAGCTCCCACAGTAAGAGTAAGAACCTGATAAAGCATGCATTATGAGACCAAAGCCTCTTATAGAAATACGAGACATCAACCTAATTTACGAATTTATAGAGGTGGCCATTTCAACCTTTTAATTCATTAACGAGCTCGGGTTGTATTTATCTCAAATTGGCCAAATCACAAAAACTGAGCAATAGGGTTGACTGGGTAAACCTGTACCAAAATGACCCATTTCAACCTGGTAAATTTGACCCATGACCCAACCCAACCTACCAATCTTGCCACCTCTACAATATGTGATTAAGATACATACCACGTTCTTGCTAGGAGGCTCGTTGGGAGTTATATACTTGCGGAAAAGCCTGGGAACCTGCTCTTGTGCGTAAGCTGTCAGAGCATAATAATCATGTTGAGGAACAACCACCAAGTCAAACCTATTCAATTGTGTTCGTGGATGTTGAATCTGAAACCAATTTTCCAAAAGAATAAAATCAGACATAATTATACAAACATCATGCAAAGAGTCATTAATTGATGAATAAGGCCTGAATATTCTTTAACCAGACACACTAATGTTAATTACCGGTGTATAACAAAGATAATAAATGCGTTTATTGGACTGACTTATGAAAGGAAACAGTAGAAAAAAGTTGGAACCAACCTGAACAACAAACACATTTTCAGATGCTAGTTTTTTTTAGGGAGCTTGCAATCGATATGGTATCTCTGCCACATGCAACCACCAATAGAGGCCCATCCCTAAGAAAAAATACATACAAAAGTTAAGTTACCATGAGCCATAAAAAACTGAACATGCAATATTTGTCAGATTCCTATTTATCACACTCACAGATAAGTTTTGCCAGCATGGCGTCTTGTCTATACACTTAAGAAAATAAAAGCTTACCAAAGCTAGCCCGAGTGTACCACTTGACGGGGCTGGCATCCCGAAAATATTAAACCCCATCGTGTTCACCTCAAGCACGTCGGTAACTTTGACCTCATAATTCCTTAGATCATCCATTGTCAAGATGCCACCACCCGCGCGAACATCATTAACCAATGCCTCCCCTATAGGGCCATTATAAAAAGCTTCGAGACCACCTTCCGCTATAGTTTCTAAACTCAAACCGAGCTGACGGTTATAACACGTTTCACCGGCTTGTAATAGTTCCCCATTTGGAGCATACAGTTTTTGTAGGCCCTGGTCTTTTTTAATCGTTGCAGCGTAACTTGAGATTGAACTGGCAAGATAAAGGGCGACTATAAACCCGTCTTTCGCTAGACGAATGGAAGGCTGGAACAATGTTTTCGATGGTAGTCGCCCGTGTTCTAACCATGCTTCGCGAAGACCAGCGATCTCGCTCGGAACACCGACCGCGAGTGCTCCGGTATACTTGTCATCAAGATTGTTTTGATACATGTTCTATGTTATCAACAAGTAACAAGTTTTAATAAGTTATTGGTTATTTTGAAATGAGACCGATTACATTACATTACATAAAAGTGTAAAACTTAAAACCAAATATTGCACTGTTGGTTATATTTAAAAGCTTAAGAAGTTGTATTTTTCATATAAAAATAATATTTGTTTTTTTAGGAAAAGGTAACTATTTTGGCTTTTTATAAATCTAACACAAAATCGTCCTAAATTACTTGAAGACACTTTCATTTATAAGAGACTGATTTTAAAGTCTTGTAATTTAAAAGAATATTCTCATTAAAAAGGTTTGCCGGTTCAAACCAGTGGTGCACAAATCGTGTTCAAAATCTAAACTTTCAACCTTGGTTTTAAATAGCGTGATGCGCTCCGATGCGTTTTGTCCAAATAATTCCCTCCTCCTGACTTCACTGGAATCATCCGTGCAATGCACGGCAGATGCAATGAACACAATAGCGCCCTTGTGTGCATCTGCATTCAGCTGTTGTAACAATCCTTGTCCCTACCTTGACTTTGGCTACAATCTCTCTGCCAAGAACATAAAACAACAGAGGTTTCGTTGGAAGTAATATTTTTTGTTGACCAGTTAATAATTTGAAAATTACTATAAAGATTAAGTATTTCAAGTAGTAATAAAAAAAACTTATCGAGGGTAAATCAACTTTAAAAAGCTAACAAGTTAGATCTTAGTTTATAAACAAATTTATCCATGACTTTCTATTTCAAACAACCATTAGAATTGGTACCCTAAGCCCTAAAAAACCACGGCCCAACAAAGAAAGAAATTCATATCAATCGAAAATAAAAGAACATGTGTTCAATACATATTCAGTTGTAAATTGTGACAACTTTAATTACTTGTATATGATGTTACAATGGGTAAGCCTCAAAATCACATTGCCTATGAACCAAAATTCATAGATTTGCTTCTTAGGTATTAACAAAAATGCTAAATTTAAAATAAACCCTCTTAAAAACACCAGATTGAACAATATTCTTCATAAAAAAGAAATACAACCCTTAAGCACCATTCCTAACAAAAGCTACTCCAAAAACAAAACACATGAAAACTACATGTATAGAAACCTAAGAACGAAAATCAAAAGTGTGTATATATACAAGAATAGTAACAAACCAGCAATCGGTTAGGGTTTCTTCAAATCAGGGTTGTGGTGTGTGGTCCAACACATGCGAGGTTTGACACCGGGTCAAGTAGATAATGGGCTGCTGACCGGACATGCTTTTATACTGAATCTAAAAGCAAGTTAAAAACAAAATTAGCAATTGTGTTCCATTTAACATAATAATATACGAACACCCAATTCATCCCCAACACACAATTTTGTTTCAAGACTAAAGTGGAAGAGGAAATTACCTGTGGTCCGGCGTTTCAGAAGGTCGTGCGGCGGTGTTGAAGGTGGTCTGGCGAGGTGGGGCGGTGACAAACGTCGACGTCAATCTAGGGTTTGGGGGAGGCATTGGTTTGTGATTTGGGAGGGAATGAGGAAGTGTTAGCCCGCCCAAAGATTTTGATAACATGTGACATTTATAAGATGGTGTTCAACACAACACCGTCTAAAGGTTGCATAAAATAGTATAAGATTATAAGACGGTGTTCAAGACAACACCGTCTAAATGTTGCATATAATAGTATAAGACAGTGTTTAAGCATTAGAAGGGTCATATTTTAAGACGGTGTTATTGCTTTAACCCCGTCTAAAATAAAACCTCAACACCGTCTCATACTCCATTTTGTAGTAGTGCGGTGTTCTGTTTTGTATATCGGAGTTCAAGCCACTTCCAGCTGGATTACCTAACTTACAAATGTATCTCAGGTGACGTTTCTACATTGGCGCCATCCATGGGAAGTGAACATGGGGCAAGAAAAAGGCAGCGTGACGAGTTTTAACGGTGTTCTGTTAAAGATGAAGATGCTAAAGCAGGAAAAAGGCAACGAGACATGAACATGGTGTATGTTGAAGACAGATGGGGAACAAAGCGGGGCATCGAAATTCTGGAACCTTGGATGTTGGTGGATATGCATGTGGGGCCCAGGCAGTGAGATACCCACCTCAGCGCTGACCCTCTCATTATCACTACCGCGGTAGGGGATATAACATGAGAAGGATCGTGATTGACACGGGAAGTTTGGAAGCCGAAAATTGTAGAATTTGAAAAAAATCGGCAAACAATGTGATCTTGCCGTCAAGAAGGGAAAAGGCGGCATCTTTCTCTGATGGCAAAACTGGGCACCTATCAGGTTTAATGCCATAGGCTTTTATCAGAGAATCAAACGAAGCTCTATTCCATTTGCAGTACAGAGCGTCGTCAACCTGAATCTGATCGGAAGTCTTTGGGGCCATAGGAATTTCGAGGAAAATGGAAATGACGATTGGTTTTTGGGGGAAAATTCTCATCCGGTGAGGTTCTTCTCCTATTTATACTATTTAGATTCTCTTTTTCGAAATTCAAATTTGTAGTCCAAGGGGACACATGTACACACGGGTACTCATTAGTGTGTCCTGTCATTTGACAGCAAACGCTGTCAGGTGATTTCCCTATTGTACCTTTTCATCGCTATCATTATTATTTTTTGTTTTATATGAGTTTTATTCTTTTTATTAAGTCCGACCCCATGCAAAGTTCCCATAGCATCAGACTAGGGGGACATGTGGAGGAATGACTCGACTCGGTCATCTCGGATCGGATAAACCGTCATTAATGCGACGTAATTAAAAAGAATATTATCGTATGTCGCCATGCAAATAGAAGATTTGCAATATCTCCTAGAAAGTAGGGATTATCTTACAACTAACTCCCCGACGTTGAGGGAAACGCTAATCCACCGAAAAGTATATATGGAGGATATGTCTCGAGGTAACGGCATCACAACTCTCCCTCTCTCTCAAATACTTTCACTCCCATCAATGAATACTTATTCTCATACCGGAGGGTGGTTACAGGAATAACTCATTCCTATGACGAGTCCTAACGGTGTTCTGTTATGTAGATCGGAGGTCAAGCCACTTCCAGCCGGATTACCTAACTTAGAGACGTATCTCAGGTGACGTTTCTACATATAGAAACTATGGCAATTGTAAACGTAAAATATAGAGTAAATGTTAAACAAATCATAGTGTGTTATAGAGTTTGTTCATTTTAATCCTAGTTTACTTCATAATCAATATGTTATCAAGTGGTAGTTTTTCTCTCATCTAGCCTAGCTTTATGGAAATATGTTAGAACAAATGAGAGAGTCTAGAAGATTCCTTGAAAAGTTGATCCGTAATGGGAAAGAACATGGTCTCTTGTTATCATTTGGTACATTGATGATCTCTGGAAGAGGTCTAAGATTTCGCCTCAAGATCCCTTTGACAAGTCTATTGCTCGTCTTTGGGTGAAATTGTAGATTCTGCATTATTTCTTTTGTTGTTTTTAATTAACTAGCAATTCTCGTTAATGCTACCTATTTTTCTTCTTTTCAATTAAAATGCTCTAAGTTGTCTTTTCTAATGACAATTCCAAATTTTTCTAGGATATATAAACCAACCTGCATACTTTAGAATTTATATTCGTAATCTTTTGGCCATATAGTACACCATTAATTACCACCTTGATGTACCCTTTGAGAACACTCCAAATTGTTTACCTATTGCTTTGTGACTCAATTGTGAAACTCGTATTAAGGAAAAACATATTTACGCATGGATTAATGGAACATCTATATCATGATGACTTGGAAATAAAGCAACGGTAACTTAACTACAATGTCAAAAAATGTGTTCAAGTTTATCTTATATATATGTCATCAAATCATCAACAAATTTCGATAACTGATAACTAATTAAAGAAAAAAAGACTTATTCCATATGAAGTTTGAAAATCTCCCACAAAAAAAAAAAAAAACGCTCAAATGTATTTTACAAGCAGCTGGAACAAATAGGTATCTTATATATGGAAGAAGTGTTAGATATTTTAGTGTAATCGGGATTAACTTGGTGATTAAAGGGAATTATAATGTACATCGAATAAATTAGGAGGTGTGGGAGTGCACGCTTGTTCGAGTGGTTATAATTCCGAGAGTTCGGGCGCAGTTCTGAACGGGGATTCCAAGGGGGCAACACCCCTTTGGCGGGTGTCCGGGGCAGCACCTCTTGGAGCAAGGTCCAAGGGGGAGAGCCCCTTGCTGGTGTCGAGGTGTCAGACATTTTTGGAGGCTTTTTATTTAAAAGAGTAAATTGTCACAAAAAAATCATTTTGGATGAAATTGGCAAACACGTCTAAACCTTAGGGATAATTTTGGCAATTTATTCTATTCCATATATATAAATTAGCAAAACTTTTGTGCATCAAGACTTGTACCTAATGCTTAGGGACTTTTTCAAAAAAAAAAATTGATTTTTTACTTTCAACCTTTAAGTTTTTTCTTTTACATTTTAACTCATTTGAAATTTTTACTTTTAACTCAAACTTTTTCATCTTTTGTAATTTAACACACCACTTTATTATTTACAACTTTGGCCCCCATACTTTTTATCTTTCGCAAGTTTTTCGTTTTACGTTTCGTTCTAAATTTTGCGAGTTAACATGTCGTAGCGTGCATGTGAGGTTCAACGTTTTTGCTCTATTTTTTCATATTTGACAGACTCGTCGGAACGCGTCCATTTTTTCTCTTTTGAAAACTTCCCCGCAACGGGCGGATCCTAGATCGACTAAGTTATTATTTTGTGCGTTTTACGTTTCTGGTTAATTTCTTCGCATTAAGACACTGTAACGGGTGTGTGTGGTTCAACGATTTTAGTCTCCTTTTTGTTCAGTGTATTTTTTTACCATTTTATCTATTTTATTTTTGTGATATTGAGAGTTGATGTCGTTGTGGCATTGGTGCTACTTGGCACGGTTTTACGAACGTTTTTAACCTATTAAAATTTTTACTAATATTTTTGTTTCGATTAGCCCTATACTTCCTTTACTTAAAAACTATTTTTTACGTGCATATTTTATGTACGGGTATATATAAATATGATTTGTTCTACATTCCGACGTAAACTTTTTTTATAGACGGGTCAAGTCAAATATAATACGTTTTCGTTTAAAGAAACCATTTTCACAGGCATATTTTTATGTATGTTTTGGTATAAATTCAAGCTATTCTATGTTTCGACGTAAACTTTTTTGAGAAATGATTCAGGTCAAATATAATATGTATTCGTGTTTATTTTATGTATGTTTCGTAAAGTTTTTTTTCGAACCGAGTGGAGTCAAATTATGGTTTCTTTTTCTCCCATTTTTCCGAAAGCTCTAATTAATCCCTTTCGATTACATGTTCATATTTTCCTTCATACCCGTTACGTTTTCTATGTATGAGTTGGGTCACATATAATACGTTATGATTGTTCGATATGAATTCCATTTACTTTACGTTTGATCCAATCACAATGCTTATATAGGCTACACTGAGTTCAACTGGATACGTCGAAATGTGTGTTTTCATATGGTTAATGCATCATATAACGTTTGGACTAATCCATTCAATGTTTACGATGTATCCGCGCCGCAACGCGGGCCGCTCTTAACCCTAGTTTAAAATAAAAAGATAATTGCCAGGCAGTTACTCATCCCTATCCCTAAAAATTCTCAGACAATTTTGGTTACAGTTTCTTTTGGTTCATTCACGAATTTTCAATACAAAACATACTGTTGTTCGATTTCTCAATCAGAGTTGTATCCGATTGAAATATTCCGAAGAACCACCGAAATAATTTGATATGAGAGTGACTACATGCCTCTTTGATTATCCGGTTTTATAAAATTCTCCAACAAGAAGTATGGACGGTAATGATGAAGAGGAATCCTATTCCATATGCATTTTCTCACTCAACTATAGTACAAATGAATAACACAATAATTTGCATCATTATTGTCATTCTTCCATGTAAAAATATAAGATCTAATAATACTTAAAGTTGGATCTTTTACTTTTTACATCTCAAATTCATTCTCTATTTTTACTACGGATTTAGATATTTGTTTTTCATGCATACTTGTAGAATTATATGAGTTTACTGTCACAAAGCCATATTCCGAAGCTTCATTTGGCATCCTCGGTTGCTCTGGGATAAGTCAACCAATCCCTCTTCTTAATAAGGGTCACTGGTTTTGTCCTACCTTTGACTTATTAAGAGAATTGCAACAACTCTCAACCAGTGGTGTGTTCGTCAGATAAACATGGCTAAGGACGTACATCTTCTTAATCCACTGAGACTGTCCCTGATAATGTCTCGGAATAGCCAGTAAGCGTTTAAGTACAAATCCTAGCAAAACGACCTTCAAGAATTTGGTTTGTGACACTCTCTCACCACCATTTCATGCACGTCCTTTTGCATGCATTTACTTCCATACTTGCTTGCAGCCTTAGACAGTGCATCTCCACCTTATAAAATCGAGTATAATTCACTTTGAGGACACCCGATAGCACAACAACAATGATCTTCATCTGAACTGGCTCATAAGTAATGCATCAGTTAATTTAGGTTTGACATATATTTTGCCAAGAATTTCAAGAACATAAGGGACCTAAAGGTTGTAGCAACGCTCAATCTAGCTACAACACTGTTGTACTGTGGTTGTTGAACAAGAACACGATGAACTTCTATTAGATTGGACTAGGGCGGAGCTGACGATCCCATACTCGTAGCTTACATGCAAAGACCATTGCCGAAATGCCCCATATTTTTTCTTCTACCACAACCATTGTGTAACTATACTTGTTACAAGATAATTCACGTTCTAAAGTATCTGAGGATCAACCTACTCTGATACCATGTGTCATGGGGTCGTCTATCGAGGCTCCGTTGGCATCCCCGATTGCCCAGAAATAAGCCAATCCATCTCGCTCTTGATAAGGGTCACTGGTATCGTCCTGTCTTTAACTTGTCAGAAGAACATACTAGCTAGTAAACCCAAGCATGCAAGTACAAACCTAGTAAAACGACCTTTGAACATTTGACCTACGACATTACATTATTTCACAATTTTTAAAAGTATATAAATGAAATCAACTAAAATATAGTTTATAATAATAATTCATTTAGAAAACTGTATTTGTTTGTTATTCATGAGGATTAAATTTTCACCACTTGAAAATACAAAACCTTATACCACACCTTGGTGTAATTAAACTGGATAACCTTTGACAAAAAAACATATATAATTTTTTGAACAATAAACTATAAAATTTCTAAAATCTACATCACTTTTCCTTATTTGGACAAGAACCCACTACTTTAAAATATTACACCAATGCAAACCTTGACACCATTATGTTACAATCGGTTATGCAACTTTTGTGTCATATAATAAAATAATAAACCATTTCAAAATTTTAGTATTAGGACGTTTTAAGACATTTTTAACAATTCAAACACATATGTTGGCAATAATTGATTAGGGTGTTCGGTGTGGGTGTCTAAACCCAAGCGGTGAAGACTTCACCGATCGGCACACACCACCCCTCACTTGTTTGACGTGCGGCAAAGTTGCCAAATCGGTGATGGATCACCGTTCGGTGAAGGGAGAAGTGTGTGTGGGGAGTGGGGTCCATGCCATCTTTAACCAATCACACCTTTTTCTTTTTTTTTTTTATAAAAAGTTTACCACTTTACCAAGTGTCTAACCAATGCCAACACTTTTCACCAAAGTTTAAACTTTTTCTCCTCTCTGACGTGGCACTCTCTGATTGGTCCATTTTAAAGTTTACCACTTTCACATGTTTAACCACTCCCTTCACCCTTACTAGTCAATCTAGTCTAAAGAAACTATTAAGCAAAGAGAAGAAAATAACTGAATTGTAAATAGTTGCAGAGGGTTACACAAGCATAGCGGTTTCAGATGAGTCATTGCTTAATAGTTTCTTTAGACTATTTACAATTCAGTTATTTTCTTCTCTTTGCTTAATAGTTTCTTTAGACTAGATTGACTAGTAATCAATTATTGCCAACATATGTGTTTGAATTGTTAAAAATGTCTTAAAACGTCCTAATACTAAAATTTTGAAATGGTTTATTATTTTATTATATGACACAAAAGTTGCATAACCGATTGTAACATAATGGTGTCAAGGTTTTGCATTGGTGTAACATTTTAAAGTAGTGGGTTCTTGTCCAAATAAGGAAAAGTGATGTAGATTTTAGAAATTTTATAGTTTATTGTTCAAAAAATTAGAGTAAAATGCACGGATAGTCCCTGTGGTTTTGCAAAGTTTCAGTTATAGTCCCCAGATTTTGGAAATTACACTCATAGTCCCTGTGGTTTGACAGTTTGTTTCGCTGATAGTCCCTGGAGTGGATGTGGGTTAGTTTTCTCAGTTAAGTCCATGTGAAATTACAAAATTACCCTTGCTTTTATTATATTCATCAACATCATCATCATCATCATCATTCATCAGTTCTACTCTCTCTCTCTCACTAAAAACCACCACCACCGTCATCCCCTTCCACCACCACACCTCCGCCTCCTAAACCCATACCCGCCTCCACCATCAACCACCCATCCCCAAATCAACCACCCCTATCAATCAACATATATAAACCTATGAATCTCATTGATATATATTTGTAATTTGTAAATCTCCAGCCCTAGCAGCAATTTACTTCAAATTCACATATAAACAGAGTCCTTGTAATAAAAAAATCCTTTTGCCATCAAATATACACATAGAAACCTATGAATCTAATTGACTACAAATCTGCAAATCCTCATCAGTAGCAGCAACTTACATCAAGTTTACAAAGAAACAAACTCCTTGTAATCAGATAGAAATGGTTTACCAACGATAAATGAATGAACAATGGTTTTTAACATCCATTCCGCCATTGTTGCCGACGATTCGAGAGTGAAGGAAAGGAGTTCGGAGACGTACGATTGTTGAAAACAGAGGCTAACAGCTGCAATTCCGCCATTGTTGCCAACGATTTGTCGGCGAATGGAGCTCTGATTGGCAGCAATTCCGCCATTGTTGCCGGAATTTCATCGGTGGATGGAGTTCCGATCTCGATGTTTGCTGATTTAGATCCGATTTGAAGCAGGAAGAGTTCCGATTTGAAACCTCGATTAACAGGTTAAGGGTTGAATCGGACAAGTAAATTCACTCACCAGTCACCACCATGTTGATTGATAGGGGTGGTTGATTTGGGGATGGGTGGTTGATGGTGGAGGCGGGTATGGGTTTAGGAGGCGGAGGTGTGGTGGTGGAAGGGGATGGCGGTGGTGGGGAGTGGTGATGGCGGCAGGGGAGGTGACGGTGGTGGTGGTTTTTAGTGAGAGAGAGAGAGAGATAGTAGAACTGATGAATGATGATGATGATGATGTTGATGAATATAATAAAAGCAAGGGTAATTTTGTAATTTCACATGGACTTAACTGAGAAAACTAACCCACATCCACTCCAGGGACTATCAGCGGAACAAACTGTCAAACCACAGGGACTATGAGTGTAATTTCCAAAATCTGGGGACTATAGCTGAAACTTTGCAAAACCACAGAGACTATCCGTGCATTTTACTCTAATTTTTTGAACAATAAACTATAAAATTTCTAAAATCTACATCACTTTTCCTTATTTGGACAAGAACCCACTACTTTAAAATATTACACCAATGCAAAACCTTGACACCATTATGTTACAATCGGTTATGCAACTTTTGTGTCATATAATAAAATAATAAACCATTTCAAAATTTTAGTATTAGGACGTTTTAAGACATTTTTAACAATTCAAACACATATGTTGGCAATAATTGATTACTAGTCAATCTAGTCTAAAGAAACTATTAAGCAAAGAGAAGAAAATAACTGAATTGTAAATAGTTGCATAGGGTTACACAACTTACACTACTCCTCTTCACTCATATAATATAAATAGATGTATGTAAACAAACACCAAAGCCAAAAGTTGCCACACATTAGCAAACCGAGAGAGATAGACCGAGAGAGAGAGAGAGAGAGAGAGAGAGAGAGTATGGCTTTAGAAACACTGTCTTCCAATGAACTCCTCAACTTCATAATCTATGACACCATCTCTGCAACCCCTTTTACCTGCAATGACTCATCTGAAACCGCTAGCACCGTCTTCTTCCACCTCCAAAATCAGAACTCTAACCCTAACCCTAATCTTTCATCTCAAGAACTTTCAGCAGCAACTGCCATGGATATTATGAGTTCTAACTCTTCTCTTTCAACAACCACTGCTAAGATGTCTATGGCAGTTCAAGCTTACTGCTGTGACAATATCCAAGAAAAGAACTTCAGCATTAAAGACAACTGTCAGAATTTAGGGGTAGTACAAAAGAAGAAGAGGAGAAGAAGACCTAGGGTTTGCAAGAACAAAGAAGAAGCTGAAACTCAAAGAATGACTCACATTGCAGTTGAAAGAAATCGTCGGAAACAGATGAATGATCATCTAGCCGTTATGAGGTCTCTAATGCCGGAATCTTACGTCCAAAGGGTCTGTACCTTCTTTTTATTTTATTTTTGAGTAAATCTAGATCCAAATTTCTGTATTGAATATAGGGTTTTGGATATAATATATATTATTTTTAGAGATAATGTTTTTAAAATTAAAACACATCTAGGATATGTGGATTTGGAATTTTCTCAATTATAATTCCTTTTCATTTCTTGCTTATCTACAAATGGATATCTTGAAAAACTTTGTTTTCAGTTCACTTTTTGGTGACAAAAATGTGTGAGTTGTATTTCATAAAAAAACAGAATACTATTTTAAAATTTTTATAATTCACATTAGCTAAAAGTTTAGCTTAATGTAGCTTCTAGTTGTCTCAAGGTTGTTTTGCACTATTTCATAATAATTATAGAATAATATTTTAAATTTTTCATAATTCAGCTTAGCTAAAGTTTTAGCTTAATGTAGCTTATGCTGGAGTTTGATTATGTAAATATAAAGAGCATGGTTTGCAACAGGATAAGCCAAAGGTTCAAATCACACACTCTCTCTTATATATATAGTACATTGGTACACAATCTTAAAAACACTGTGATTAACAGTGCCTGATCTCTACAAAAGCATTCTCTTCTTTTTAGAGATCCCTTTTATTGTCAATTTGTCGGATGCAATGAACAACCATAAGATGCCAAAGTGTTACAGTTTCATATGCATGGTTGACTTAATTATTTAGACTTATATCAATAATAATTAGTTCATTCCCAAAAGACTTATTTCTTTATTACTAAATGATGGTGTGTTATATAACTTGTGTTATATATCCCAGGGTGACCAAGCTTCCATAGTTGGTGGTGCTATAGAATTTGTGAAGGAGCTTGAACATCTCTTGCAGTCTCTAGAAGCTAAAAAATTCCTCTTGACTCAACAACAACAAGAAGAAGATGGTGGACATGATAGAAATTTAACAAAGTTATCATCATCATCATCAACAGCTGCCCCTCCATTTTCACAGTTTTTTTCATACCCACAATACACTTGCTCTCAAATTCCCAACAAGTTCACTTCAAAAAGCAAGGCAGCAATCGCAGATATCGAAGTTACTTTGATCGAAACACATGCTAATCTTCGGATCCTATCGCGAAAACGGCTTACTCAGCTCTCGAAAATGGTGGCTTGTTTTCAAACACTTTGTTTATCGGTACTCCACCTCAATGTCACCACCTTGGACCCTTTGGTTCTCTACTCCATCAGTGTTAAGGTACTTAAAAATTAATTGGTTTGGAACTTTGTATAGTATGTTACAATAATACAATGCATGGTTGTAAACTTGTAATGTAATGTTACAACTATGTATTGCATCCCTAATTAGTACATAATATATAGTCAATTCTTTTCAATGCATGTTTGCATAACATATACAAAAACAATTAATGCTTCATGTATACATTGCTCATGCAAAAGTGTGGACATGAAAGTGACTATACATTGGACGACTTCACAATTAAAATTTTTTAGCTTTTGAGATAGTACTAGTACTTTCTAGTTTTGACATTAGAAACAAATATCATTTTGCTGTATAACATAACTATCAAAGTATTTATTTTCTTGCAAATTTAGACTTAGTGCTATACAATAATTTACCAAAAAGACACTAATAATGAGGACTTGGGGGGTATTTTGGGGAATTCCACCAGGTGTGAGTGTGACCTAATTCCGTTAATGTTTTGGAAATGATGGATAGAAAAGGATGTTAGGTTTCCATAAACGTAGTTGCCTTGTAGTTTGGTTTGTTTGTTTTGTAAATAAGTTTTAAGGAAATATTCAACATATATATATAATATAAGCATGAAAAAATTGCAGGTGGAAGAAGGATGCAGACTCAACTCAGCAGACGAGATAGCAGGTACAGTCCACCAGATGCTCAGAATAATTGAGGAGGAAGCTACCCTATGTGTTGATTCTACAAACTAGAAATAGCTGTTTATGTCTTTACCATTTTACCCCTTTGGGCTTCTGTAAAACACCATAATGCCACCACCTCTTCTATCTCTCTCTTTGTAATGCACGTATAGTAGAATCTATTCTTCCTTTAATCTATAACAGTGGTTGTCTAGTTGTGTTAGATGTTTTCAAAGATTGACTGAGTGATGTGAGATTAATATGTGAGATGCATCAATGGTGAATTATTTATGTTATCTACATGTATAAAAAGTTACTAATTGGCATTCTGACACATGTATATACATTTTCTCGCAACAAAAAAAAAAATAGCAAGTGGTGCGATATATATTTTATAGAGAGAGAGAGAGAGTATTTTTTTGGTCATATGAACCACCTGACATAGTAAAACAAACAAATAGTTTGCAAGGGTAAGTAATAAATAATGCTGAATATATAAGTGATATCAGAAAGACAAGTGAGTATATGCACTAATCGGCATTTGTTTTAATTGCTGAGTGTTATATGCCTTATTCCAAGGTTTGATGCATAACTACTATCGAGCGGGGGGTTTCACGGGAAGCAGCCTCTCTATTCCTAATGGTTAGTGATAAGACTATCTACATCTTACCCTCCTCAGGCTCTACCTTATCTTTGCTATTGGTGGGATTTATTGAGTATGATGATGTATAACCTGTTTAAAACTATTGTATTTGAATTTTTTATTGAATTCATCATAGTTTGCAAAGTTCAATTTGATATATAACCTGTTTACATCAATTTAAAAGTCAATGAAAGAAGGCAAAGAGAAAGACAAATAATAAAGCATAAATTCCCTTTTGTTGTTTGGCAACTTTTTGGTGTATGGATATCTTCAAATTTGCATTCTCCACACATGCAATGCCAAAACATTGGGGAAGAGAAAACTGAAAAGGGGTTGTTACTTCAGTGTGTACGCATGCAAATGTTCATGTTTTGGTCTTCAGAAACTTAATATGACAACCAGTATTGGAGAACAAAATACGTGGCATAAATTATTAGTTGCTCCTAAAAATGTACAAGTCGTAAGTTCGAATTTTACACTTTAACATGTTACAAAAATATTTATTCTAACTTTAAAAGATAGCATTTTTGTCCTTAAACTACATGCAAGTAAAGAATATGAAGCATATCACTTTTAGGTTACAACATATCCTTGGTAATCTATCGTTAAAGTTTGTTGGTGATCTATCAGTGAACGTGTTGCTGTTAATCAATAGATGATACTGTCTTGGTAACCGCCACTTATGTTCGTCAATAATCCTTAGTGACACCGCCTCTGTGATAATTCGGTAAATACACTATCACCCCATGAATCTACCCAGTGGCGCAACTTAGAGGAGGCCGGACTGGGCCTCGGCCCATGCGGTTTTTTCGCCCAGTAGTGTTAAATTTCAGGTTTTCGAGAATTTTTTAAATGTGTATTGGTTCGGCACAGGCTGATTTTATCTCCAAAAAACTTCGGCCCAGGCTGATTTTATCTCTAAAAAACATCGGCCCAGGCTGATTTTATCTCTAAAAAACATCGGCCCATGTTGAGTTTTAGGTCAAGATCCGCCACTGAATCTACCTGTTGGTGAAAGCATTTTGTTTTGTATACAACTTTTTCAAACAATAATCCAGACAAATCTAAATAAAAAGTTAACCTACCGAGTTAAAATGGAACTGTTTTTAACCTAAAGAGCATGTAAAAGCCACTCTATTTTCCATTATATGTAAGACGTATAGTGTACAAATATGGGTTAAGTTGCCAAGGCATGTGACTTTAAATTGACATATCAACCCCATGTCGCCATCGTTCTAACTAGCCGCTTCTTTACAACTTACTATACATTCATAATCCATTAAGTGGGTAAAAGGGTGCTCTAGAGTTATTAGATTGTAATGTTACCACTATCCCCCACAAATTTAAAATAATATTCATATATTTCAATAAGGGGGTGGGAGTGGTCATCACTCATCACTGACAACACCCAATCAAGTTTCGCCATGTCATCAACCATTTTTCCATCACTTACAACCTTTTTTAGTGGCAATGGTCATCACTCATAACACCCAACAATAAACCCTCACATCCATTTATCACTCACACCCCCATCACTCATGAAATATATCACGCACACAATCCCATCACTCGTTGAATTAAGAGGTGGCGGTGGAATTTTTGTTTCATCACTCCTTGAACATTGTCCATCACGGAGAATTTTTTTCTCCACCCCACTCTCCTAAGGGGAGTGGGGGTGGTTACAAGTGATGGAATTCCATCACTCACAAACATCCAATCATGTTTCGCTATGTCAGCAACCACTATTCTATCACTCACAAGCATTTTTTAGTGACGGTGGTCATCACTAGTGATGGAATTCCAACATACAAGTATTAATACACAACGTACAAGTCATACACATACAATCAATTTTGACAACGCGTGAAGATTTCCACACGTTACAAGTTTCACGCGTGAAAGTAATAGGTGGCGGCGGTGTTCTAAGGTTCATCACTCGTGATATATGGTCGATCATGTACCACCCCGTCTCCCCTAATATATAAAATAATACCTCACTATAATGCATCAGACATTTGTAATGTTACCACTGTCCCCCACAAATTTAAAAATTTGTCCCCAAAATCTCATTATTATATAGAAACAAATGATTGTAGTACTTTAGTTTGGTTGATATTCTTGTTTAATTTATAGATATTTCCCCTTAACTTTGATAAGGATAATGTGTAAAGTGGTGAATATACACATTCTTTTAATTTTAACACAAATAATTAAGTTTCAAAGATTATACTGGCTATAAGAAATCTCCGACACTCTTGTGCGCAATGTTTTAAAATTCAGTTTTTATACCGTACCAGATTTGGCTCTGAAACGATTTAACCGAGTGTGTCGGGCGGTTCAACTGGGTTTACCGGGCGGTTTAAACGGTTCTACCGGATGGTTCAACCGGTACAACCGGTTTGCACCGGTTTTTCGAACATTGTGCAGAACTCAACATTAGGGGTGTAAACGAGCCGGGCTTAGCTGGAGCTCGACTAGGCTCGAGCTCGGATCGGCATGTTTTTATGAACCCGACCTCGGCTCGGTTCGAGCCTTCTTATTTGAGCCCGAGCTCGGCTCGTGAGTAAAACCCAAAGCACGGGATCGGCTCGACTCGGCTCGAGCTGTTTGAAGAACAACCTTAAAGGAGTTAAAGGTTCGGCTCGAGCTCGTTTCAATATCGCTTAAACAAGCCAAAACTCGGCTCGAGCTCGGCTTGCCAATGTTATTATCATTATTATTAAACTATATATATAAAAACTAAAATTTGGGTGGACTCGTTTAGGCTCGCGAGCCTAGACGAGCTTTGTATTTCAGGCTCGAGCTCGGGCTCGATAACTAAACGAGCTCTATTTCAGGCTCGAGGTGGGCTCGGGCTCGTTCGAGTTTTTAACTGAGCCGATAACAAGTAGCTCTCGAGCCTTTAGGCTTATTTACATCCCTACTCAACATGATCGGCATCTAGAATCAAACTACTTGATCTATGGTACAACAACCTGGAACAAACAACATAGGGTTAAGAACAAATCTTAATAACATGTAATAATTTTCTTGTTTGAGAGGATTTCTAATTTTTTTGAACATGCATTCTAGCTAAACAGTTCTCTTTCAGTACTGCTGATCTCTTTTATAAAGGACTAGTAGGTAACCCGCGCGTTGCGGCGAAATAGCCAATTAGTGTGATATTACCATAGTGCCTGTCTCAAATCCTTTATATACCGCACACTACGACGGGGCGATGAACCGTGAAAATACATAGAAACTAACATTATATCATTAAAATATAGAACACATTAAGAAAATACATAGATTAAACCCAATTTGTGACCGGTTATAATAGTGGTTTTTAATCTTTAATAGTGGATGATATATAGATTATACATGTTAAAAAGCTATAAATTAGTATTAGTGGTGAAAAACATAAGCCAAAAAGTAAATCAACAGACATAATTTGACAACCTACAAAAAGCAAAAAATGGCTCATGGTTACTTATAAATACTATAAAGACCCAATTTTAAGGGACACCTCCATTTAAAAATATATACATGTATAAAACCGAATTTATGATACTCAACCATCTTTCATTCGATTAGTCTTTCATATCATAGTAACTCAAAGATGCTTGAAGACATGTTACCTAAATTTAGTACTATACATAAAACATATAACTGACATCACACTCTTGTTTCTAAATTGGTAAAAGTGTTACCTTTAGTGATATGTACTTGTTTTAAATTGTAACTCGAAATACATAGATTTAGCATCATCATCATCATTGTCTTGTGTTATGACTTCACTGGTTATGATATCATCATCACTCTGTTGAGCTTCTAAACACGCGTTTTCCGTCTGCATTACATCTTTCTTTTGCGAAGGTATGGAAATCGAATTCCGTTCATCCACTAAAAAATCACCCACAGGTCCATAACTGGATTTAAGGGTATCCGTACGAAACGCATGAAGGCTGTTAACATCATTAACCGAGAAACCAATGTGAGAGCAAACATCAATTTGTATCAAAAGGCCAGAACTGAAAGGAAATGTAAGTGGGAATCCATGGTAGACTTTAGAAAAGAAGTCAACATGTACATATGCTATTTGAAAACACAGAGAATAAATTAAGATAACGAATAAATGGGTGGGTCGCTGTTTTGATTTTTTTATGAGCATATTAGTGCACAAGCTGTTGAAACAGCATATGCAAGCCTATATAGCCCACGCGTGTGCAACTATTGGAATTGCACATTTGTCAAACAATCCAATTGACACATGAATCTGCTACAATAAGCAAAATGAATCTTGAAAAAAGAAGCATTGGATGTGAAGTTTAATGCCATGAAAAGTAACCGAGTTGTCTCGTTTAAGTTCGAGCTCGAGCTCGACTTTTCAGCTCAATAAAATAAACGAGCCGAACCGAGTTGTCTCGTTTAAGCTCGAGCTCGACTTTTCTGCTCGATAAAATATACGAGCCGAACAGAGTTGGCTCGTTTAAGTTCGAGTCGAGCTCAATCTGGCATTCTGGCTTGACTCGACTCGGCTCTATAACAGCCATACTTGCAAAATGCGACTATTAGTCGAAAGTCTTTAATACCCTTTAATAATTGATATCATTGAAATATACCTCATACACGGTCATTTATTTTCTTAACTGATCTTCAACTGAAGCCACTGATGTTTCGGCTTCATCGTCTGCCCCCACCGCCTCATTATTAGTTACGGATTTGCCACCATCAGCCATGTGTTCCACCAGCGTATACAAGTGGTCGTTTGAGTCAGCACCAGCATGACTGTTATTTCAGCAAGGTATAATAAAAAGAGAGCATCACATTAAACAAACTGACCACTTAAAGTTTCTATGTAAATCCTTATGCTGATTTCTTTTTTGAACACTTCGGCCAATGTTTTCACAATGCAACATGTTTGATTGGTTCATGAGCAGAGAATATATTAGAAGTGGCAAAATGGATGGGTTGATTTGGGTTCGCTGCCGGGTCAAAATGGGTTTGGGTCAGGATGAGTTGATTCTGTAACCCGTTCCTTTTTTTTCTTCTAAAACCGTTCGACCCGTCCCTTTTTAACCCTTATGTGTATATATTTTAACAATACTTATAATCAACACATCATCCCGAAAAATATAAAGCTTGACTAAGTGTATACAGGTCAAGCCAAGCTGACCTGACCCATTTCAACATTACTTAAACGTTTGACCCTTACAACCTGACCCCGTTTTGACCCGTAACCCAGCCAATCCTCGTGCCGTATTACCACATGTACAGTTCTTTGTGTTACTCAAAATAGGGTCTTAAGTATTAATAAAAAAAATTACTTAATATACGTCATAGTGGAATAAATATATTTACCAAGAAAAATTCATGTTGGGGACGTGAGAGAACGGGCTTCTCGTTATAAGCACTCATAAGCTTCCTTTCAGCGGAACTCAACTGAAGATCCTCTAAGTTTGTGAGTCGGCCCAAGATCTTCAATCTTTCCCTGCAGGGTGCAATGGTATCTACCGGGAAACCTCTAACCCTTTCCACCTCATCGTCAATTATTTTCTATCAAAATTATTAAACACATAAAAACTCGAAATAAAATGTTTATCATAACCATATGAAAGCTTGAACGATGAGAAGATGAGACATGACTAATTGACCATCTTACCCTGATATTTTCTTTAAAATGAAGCGGAAGTTCCTCATAATTTTCAGATAGCTTGAAGTACAAAACATAACTCATTCCTTCTCCGTCATATTCATTTTGAAATAGTGTAGGGGGTATAAAGGTATCTAATTTATAGACATAAAAATCTGGTTAAGTAGAAAGGTAAACGATGAACTCATCTAAAAAGGTATACGCATCGAAATTTGACCTTATGATTTTTTTATGTACGAGATGAAATAAAAAATAATGGTTAGAAGGGACATACTTGAAGATTTACAACAAGCAAATGACGGATTTTTCCAGATGATTCAACTTTTGGGAGTTCAAGAAGGCGTGCAATATGATCAATCTTACGGGGAGATAAGAATACGTCAACACCAATAGGATAATAAGCAGCTTGATTTGAAGCACATTCTTTCTTTTTATCTCTGTAAAACAGAAGGAACCACATGCCACTTTGGTAAGACAAATACAAACCCCTTATAAATTAGAGGGAAAAAATAAAGAAATAGTACTTGGATCAAGCGGTGACCAAGAATCTGACATTTTCTTCTCTATCGGACAATACGGAACTTGAGAGCCTGCCATTGGTCTTTGCAAAATAGCTCTTGGAGACACTGAAACAGATCAAATATATGCAAAATTATAAGTAATGGGGTCAACCCAAACCTACGGATTTCGTGTTAGCTTCGTGCCGCGTCAAAAAAAAAATATAAGATTAACCTAGGAATAAATATTTATGACAGGTGCTGCAGTAATATTACCTATTCAGTAAAGATGAACAAATTGCTTCCTACGATCGAAAAAAATGAAGTATTGATTACTTGCTGATTATGAATTTGTGATTCACGAAGTCACACAATATAACTTAAAGTCATCAATTGTCTCTTTTAGTACCTTTTTCCTGCTCAACATGTTTGGCAACCACCATAACTTTTTCCACAAGTCGTCATCATCTTCCACGTTGTCTACTTCAGCCATTGCGTGCTCTGAGTCAACCCTAATCACCAAAGTCAAGCATGAAAATATTAAACGAGCATAAACCACTAATAATATTTGCATGAACTAATAATACATGAATGAAATGCTACCATCGCCTAGAAACAGTGACCAGACCCAGAAGAACCCGAATAATTGGTCTGAGGGTGGCTATTTGTTTCCATTTTCCCATCATTCTGTTTATCGATCGTTTTCTTATGAGTTTTTAACATATTAGGGGCTATATGGATTACCAATATCAATTCGCATAAACACAAATTGTGATTAAACATGATCAAAAACATAATAAAAAGTTATGTGTACCTCAAAGTTCCAGATTGAACTTTTGTTCTGATTTTGTACCTCAAAGTTATGTAGCTTTTCTGAACCTTAATTTCATCCTCATAGTAGTGACCCCAATGTAAGTCTAATTGACCACTGCACGCAAAATCAACAAATGCAAATACACCCAAAGCCCTCAAAATCAGAAGCTTCCTTCCCCATCTCTATAAAATCTAGGTTAAACTCAAAATCACAAACACACATAGAATAAAAATGTTTCGAGATGATTTTGTAGGGGTACCTGATCGACGGACAGAAACTGGATGAAGGCTACGAATGAAAATTCAAGAGAGAAGAGACAATACTCGACTGACTCATGAAGGAACCCTAAATCCGCCACTTTTGAGGCTTCGATTTTTCCACTACCTACCACTGCCATCGCCCCAAACAACATCATCACTGACCTTTCATCATATCATGGTAGAAATCATTGACCCGACGGACTTTGGTGCTCCGATTAAACCCTCACCTTGTGCCTGATTTCAATGACGACTTTTCTTAAGATAGTGGATTGCTAGAAACTGACGGGGCATTGAAGCAAAAACGATTGGATTGCATAAACCTATGATCGTATTTAATAGACAATGGCTGAATTGTAAGAATCATTGGAATATCATTCAATGGCTGACTGTTGATATCGCGTCTTACAATTTGTGGGTGAAATTACAATTATAGACATGGGAAATGCTTATATATAGTATATAGATTGATTCCAATGATAAGTGTTATGTGTGATAAAGAATGCTTTTATCTAGTTATTCATAAATAGGGTGCTAATACCACCCGTAGTAGGGCTGTATTTTAAAAAAAAAAATTCAAAAAAAACGCCCCCACCCCCATTACATAGGGCGTTGTTTGGTATTATTTTTGAACAAAAAATAGTTCAGCGTTTTTAAAACAACGCCAACATTGCATGCAACCATGTTTGACTGGCCAATCCCATGCTGACTAGTAGCTTCTTTTTTTTTTAATTCTAAAATTTACACACACACGAAACATGATACTTGGCATCAGTGGCGGAGACACCCTTTGAACAACGGTGTTGTCCGACACCATTGAATTTTGTGTAGCAAATACAACGTATAATATGAAAAATTCGAGCGACACCATTGTCTTTTCACAAACAACACCAATGTCTTTTTACAAACGACACCATTGTTTTGTTTTCTTCTAAAAGAATTACATAATAAACAAATTTATATATCAAAAATTAAGCCCGGTTACTTGAATTTAATTAGTATACTTTAAATCATTAAAGGTACATGCTAAATTTTTATTTTCTCTAATCCAGTAAGCATTATAGACTCATGTCTAATTAGTTTTGTTTCAATTTTTTAACCTAACAGGATGTTTGATAATCATTTGAATAATGCGTGCACTTGTTTGTTATAATTAAAAATAGAGTTAATTGCCCGAATAGTCCCTGTGATTTTACGTTTTTTCACGTTTAGTCCCCACCTTTTAAAAATAGCAGGTATGCTCCATATGGTTTGTTATTTTGTTACTTGGATAGTCCCCTGAGTAGATGTCAGTTAGTTTGGAAATATCATGTATGCTCCCTATGGTTTGTCATTTTGTTACTCGGATAGTCCCCTGTGTTGGTGCAGTTGTCTGTCGACTTCATCTTCGTTCGAGTCTTAGATTAGAACTGATTGATTAGAGCTTGTTATATGAGAAAATGTCATGATTTAGTGTGTTTAGAGGTTGATTTCGCTTCAAGGGTCATTTAGAGAAGATTTCGCTTCAAGCAAGTTCAAGCGAAATCCACATATCATGATTTCGCTTGAACAGTGCTCAAGCGAAACCACAACTTCTATATATACCCTGAAGCGTAATCAGTTAAAGTAGTTCAGTTCAGTTGTTAGTTTCCGACACAGAAGTGTTGTTGAGGTGTCTCAAAGGCTGTAATCTTTCAGAGATCAATACAAGAGACAGTAAATAGTATTTCTGGTGTGTTACAAGCTAAACAAAGACAGAATCAATGAATTCCGCCTCTGATTCTGTCTAAGCACTCTTCTGATCGACTCGTTAGGTCGTTTCACGATCCTACATGTGGTATCAGAGCTCAGGAGGAAGAGTTCTTACTGTTTAGCTCGTTTTCGCTGGAAAATTCTGACTTCTACACCTTCTTTTAAAAATTAATCAAATTTTCATGGTTAAAATGGACTGATTTTCGTATATAGTGTGCGAAATATTGAATTAACAAATCCTTGAAAGATTCAGACCTAAAATCGGCCTAGAATTTGATCAATTTTGCTAAAATCAGATCGACGTGATGATGTCAGCATGATCCAAGCGAAATTGAGAGGTTGATTTCGCTTGAAATATAGGTCTCGCTTGAAGATTGATCAGATTTCGCTTCAGGAGTTTCAGGTTGAGGTTCGCTTGAAGTGTTTTGAAGCGAAATCAAATATTTCACTTGAAAGTCTGTTTTAGCTTGAAAGGTTATTGAGTGGTTGAAGCGAAATAGTGATTTCGCTTGAGTTGATTAGACATTTGATTTCGCTTGAAATCAAATAACTGATTTCTCTTTAGGTGAAGTATTTCACTTGAATTGATATTGTTGTTAACTTTTGATTTCGCTTGAAGATTTGTTTGCAGGTATTTCGCTTGAAGGTTGTTTGAGTGAATATTGTTTTAGAAAAATGACAATGATTTTTGATGAGAAGGAAAACAATTATCTTGAAAATTTAAATTGTTGGTATATGAGAACTGTGGACAGTAGTCACAGGAATGTAGATGTGGTTGTTTGGGTAAAAAGTTATGAATATTTCATGTGCCAAAAGAATGAAACTTTAGATGAGATGGAAACACGATTTAAAGTTCTAACGGACAATTTGTGGAGAAGGGGTATTAGAATGACAACTGATGAACATATATTGAAATTAACAACTGCATTACCTGCTAAATGGGATGAATTCATGGTTGAGCTAAAAAGAAAAGATTTTTTCCAAGAGCTTAATCCACATCAGTTCTTTAATGAGGTTCATGCAGAGTGTCGTAAGGAAGAAAAGAAAAAAAGGGAATTTTTGAATGAAATGGAAAAGAATTTACTAAAATTGGAATTGGATGTAATTGCTGAAATAGATAGAAGAATTCGTGTGTGTCTTGCAACAAAGAATATTTTGAAATATGATATTAAAAGGAAGTATTATATTGATGAAAATATGAATCATTTTGATTTCGTTAAACTCTTTTGTGCAGGAACATACAAGATGGAGACTGAACAAGTTCAAAAGAATGAAGAATCTGTGAAGCTTGGATCTTCAAGTTTTGCATCAGTATGCTCAAAATGTGACAACTTTAAGATTGACAATGACAAACTCTTGAAGAATGCGGAAAGTTTGACACTGGAAGTCGAGAAGTTGAGAAACGAGAAGCAAGCTGATGATAAGCAGATTCTTATTCTGAAAGAAAATTGTGAGAAGTTGAAAACTGAAAATGACAAACTGTTGGGTAATTTGAACAGTTTGACATCCGAAAATAAAGTTTTGAAAGAGAAAGAAAAGGAGTTTGAAAGCAAAAAGAAATCTTCAGAAGATGAAGATTTCTGGATCAAGCTGGAAAACAAAAATCTGAAAGCAAATGAAACAAAACTTCAAGAACAGATAAAAGTTTTGGAAAATGAAAAGTCTGTTCTTGAAAACATGAAGAATGAGAATGAGAAATCAATCAAGTCTCATCTTGATAGAATCTCTCAGCTTGAAAACGAAGCTGAGAATTCAAGGAACAAGATTGATGAACTTGAAAAGAAATTGAAAGGTTTTGTGATATCATCTGAGATTTCTTGTCCAAAACCAATCAATTCTGTTCCAATAAGTGACAATGTCACAAACTTTGACAATGTCAAAGTTGAAGATTGTGATGAAAAATCTGATGATGAAAAACAAAAAATTGACAAAAAGAATTTATTTTTGAAGTTAAAAGAAAAATTTCAAGAAACTGTTACACAATCAACCGAAAAGGGAGAATGTTCTAAGCAAAAACCTTTGAAGAAGAAAGTGGAACAGAAACAAAAAATTAAAAATGTAAAAAATGTTAAAAAAGAGAATAAAAGTTCATCAGATCGATCATCCAATCGCAATCAAAAACCACAAAAAGTAAAAAATGAAAATTCAAAAATAGTTGGTGAAAAGTGGTGCAGGTCGGACCACAGTGCTTCAAGGCCAAATCAAGCTTACAAGAAGAGTAAGGATTATCACCAAGCCAAACAGTGCTTTGATCTGAATGTTTGGGCTGAAAATGGTGATTGGTACGATAACAGAGTGTGTTACCGATGCGGTTATCAAGGACACATTGCTGTTAACTGCCAGAGTTGGAGATATGAGACGAGAAGATGTTATAACTGCCATATCAAAGGTCACATTGCCAGAGATTGCCCAAGGAGATCAAATGACAGATCGAGGGTTAAATCTCAGAAATTGGTAAAGATTCCAGTCTCTGTCAAGCCCAAAGAACAAACAGTTCAAGAACGTAAAGTTCAAGAACCGAAAGTTCAAGAACCGAAAGTTCAAGAACCGAAAGTAAAGCTTTCTCAGGGGCAAAAAGACAGACTGAGGAAGAAGAGGAAGAAAGCCAGAGAGTATCTGGAAAGGATTTTGTCCTCGGATACAACTGGTAAAACAGATAAAAGTTCTGATAAATCGTCTTGCTCGCCAAAGAATGACAAATCAAGCAAAACGCATTCATCAGATACAAATCTGAGGACAGAAAAGAGAGTAAAGAAAGAGAAAGTTGGTGGTGATGAATTTGTTTATCTGAAAACAAAGGAGCCACATGTCGGCGATGAATCTGGCTCATCAAAGTCAGACAAGCCACATTCAGGCAATGAATCTGGTGTGGTAAAGCCAGAAGAGCCAGTTGTTGAGGTAAAGACTGAGAATTCTAGTTTAACAATGGATGATGAAAATTTTCCATCGTTGTTGAACAAGAATTCAAAATCACCCAAGAACGGTCAGGTTTGGGTGAATCTGTTTAAATGAAAAATCTGACTTGCCGGAACTCCCAGGTTTGTAAGCGAGGAGTAGGAATCGGCACCTTGAGAATTCAACTAACAGATGATGTTTGGTTGAAAATGTTTGTTTGGATTGATCTTAAAAGTGGTAAATCAGGGACATTAAGTTGTATCTGATTTTCTACAAGTGGTTGAAAAAAAACAATGTGATGAATTTAACCCCTACCCTACAAGTGGTAAAATCAACAAAACTAATTTTCCGGAAAAACCATTTTGATTAAAACAAACTTAAGTGTTTTGAAATCACTATGGGAAAATAGTTTGTTGTGAGGGGGAGTTCTGATTGTTTATGCCAAGTGGATGGAGAATTGAAGTGATTCTCATCATGTTGTCAAGTTTGTACAGTTGGTTTTCAAATTTTCCCAGAAAATCAAAATTGAGACATATTTTGATTTTAGGGGGAGTAAAAATTTAAAAAAAAATTAGAAAATTTGAAAATGTCAAAAACATTGCAAAATTTCAAAAATGAGTTTTGTTGTCAAAAAGAGGAAATGATAGAAAATCAGTTGGACTGTCACAGCGTGCTAAAGAAATAGAGAGTTAAAATGTGATAAACGGACTCACTAAAGATGTGACGGTAGGCTCAGCTAGACTAGTAGATTTGCGAAAACGATACAAACCTAAAGCAAAAAGCCTAGTTCTAGTGGGAAACACGGTTGAAAGTGTAGTACTTGGTTTTGTCCTTCTTGACTGTGTGCCTACTCGGTAATCGCTGATTGTCGAAAGACATAAAACTGGTTAAGTTTGTGAACTTTCACAACTTTGCTAAAAAAGTCGCTGTGATTGTGCATTTTATTTTGCAAAGATTTAAACTTGTTTTATTTCTTTATTTTGTTTAAGCATCGGACATCCTCTGCGTATACGTGAGTATCGACCTGGATGTTGTTGCCTAAACGTTCTGCTTTATTTTCTTTGGTGTTTCGTTTAAGCTTTGGATCACCTCTGCGTATACGGGAGTATCGACCTGGTGGTTAAAGCCTAAACAACTTCAACTTGTTTTATTTTCTTATTTTGTTTAAACATTGGACTTTCTCTGCGTATACGGAAGTATCGACCTGATTGTTAATGTTTAAACATTCTGCTTTGTTTTCGCACAAATCACAGTTGATAAAGTTTAAAGGCATTACTTGAGTTAGTGTATTGCATGATGAGGGGATATGCTGAGATCGTGGGGTCCATAAGAATTTAGTGCTATCTAAATATACCTTAAAGTATCGGTAAGCAGATTGAAAGTTTTTAGATTGAGCTTAAGTGGACAGCAATATCGTCAATCAATGTGAATCGTTTAGAGCTTAAAATGAAATCAAGCTTAACGGTGTTGGTGATTTGTCTCATAAACTGATATGATCCTCTTACACGAACTCACAAAAATATTGTATGTAAATATTTCTTTATTGCATTTCATTTTATTGAAAAATTTCAAAAAGATTTTTAGTGTGTTTTAGCATAAAATTTTGAAAAATACAAAAAGATTTTCGACAACTGATGTTGAAGAGCTGATTTTCAAAATTCCAAGTGCTAAACAAGATGAACTGGTTTGGGAGTGTGTGTGCTGAATTGAAAAATTTGATTTAAGAAAGAAGTTGAGATTAGTTAATCAGGGTCATTAATTTGAACTTGATGTAACTATTTCTAGTAAGTTTTTCTTATTGATTTAAGTAAAAACTTATGTTTTGGTAGAGAGATGTGTGTAGGAGAAATGAAGGTTTCTGATCCTGTTGCTACGAGAAGCCAGGAGATGCATCAGAACCTGTGGAGAGCTTAATCTGAGAAAAAGCCAGGATTTAATTTCAAAGGCGATAGCTAATTCCAGACTGAAAATCCCAGCTTGATGAAAGGGGGAGTCTGACGAAGTTAGAGCTAGAGAAAAGATCCGGGTACATGATTCCAGAAGAAAGTCCTGAAGAAGATCGATCAAGATTGAAGAGTCGTCACTATGAAGACTCTCACTGAAGATTCCGTCAACATTCAAGGGGGAGTCTGTTGGTGCAGTTGTCTGTCGACTTCATCTTCGTTCGAGTCTTAGATTGGAACTGATATATTAGGGCTTGTAATATGAGAAAATATCATGATTTAGTGTGTTTAGAGGTTGATTTCGCTTCAAGGGTCATTTAGAGAAGATTTCGCTTCAAGCAAGTTCAAGCGAAATCCACATATCATGATTTCGCTTGAACAGTGCTCAAGCGAAACCACAACTTCTATATATACCCTGAAGCGTAATCAGTTAAAGTAGTTCAGTTCAGTTGTTAGTTTCCGACACAGAAGTGCTGTTGAGGTGTCTCAAAGGCTGTAATCTTTCAGAGATCAATACAAGAGACAGTAAATAGTATTTCTGGTGTGTTACAAGCTAAACAAAGACAGAATCAATGAATTCCGCCTCTGATTCTGTCTAAGCACTCTTCTGATCGACTCGTTAGGTCGTTTCACGATCCTACACCCTGACATTTACTTAGTGGACTATCCGAGTAACAAAATGACAAACCATAGGGAGCTTACTTGCTATTTTCGAAAGGTGTGGACTAAACGTGAAAAAACGTAAAACCACAGGGACCATCCGGGCAATTAACTCTTAAAAATAGTTCATTTTTTTGCAAGTTGCCGTTGAAAATATTATGAATCGTTTTCAAAACATGAAAATGCGTACAATTAAATGACTTTGTAATTTTATTATATGTTCTTATTCAATGACATTATACTTTTAATGTGATATTTGTTTTTATTATGTGATTTGACCCGACTAGATCCGAACCGATTCAAAAAGTTCGACTTCGGGTTACTATAAACCGGAGTATCCCTAAAAAAAGACATCATAAGAAAAAATTTCTGGCTCCGCCACTGCTTGGCATTGTATACACACACACGAAACATGATACATGGCATCACCTATTTCGTGTGTTTATTTATTTATTTTTTTTAATTCTAAAATTTACCCACTATATATATATATCGCCCACTTTCTCCTACTTTTTTATAAAAAAACTCTCACTTTCTCTCCTACTTGTTTCATATTTTATACAAACTTGCAACCATTCCGACACCCCTTATTTCAGGTAGTGTAATTTTTATTTTAAATTAATGAAGATTTTTGTGTTTTAAATTAAAAAAAAAATTGTGAAATGATTGCATGGGCGTTATTGGAATAATGCCCCACTACGTCACTTTTGGAATAATGCCCCATACTGACTGGACTGTCACGTGTCAAATAATGCCCCATGGTGGGGGCATTATTTTGTTTAACCAAACGATATCCTCTTTATGAGAGCTCGTACCTACCTTATAAGTAGCATATATTCTCTTTGATATGGATCTTTGGTATATGTAAAATCACATATTTATTTATATAATTATTTATATGTTTGAAAACGTATATACCCAAAATTTCTATAAAACTTGGAGGTCAAAAACGTATATACCAAAAAAATTCTATACAAAAACTACATACTCTCCACTGCTGAGCGAAAAGTTCGAGGGGTCGGCCGCCCCTCCGGCCCTACTTAAGATTCGCCCATGTTGCCAGGGGCGCAAGATAAGTGGGGCGGGGAGGGGCGCCCGCCCCCCCGGATTTTTCGCTCAGTAGTGTTATATATGTAGTTTTTATATAGAAAGTTTTTGGTATATAGGTTTTCGCCACTGCATGTTGCTACTATTTTTTTTACGAACCATGGAATTCAATAACAATAGCCCGCTACCAAGCAGCTAGCAAAGCCAAACAAAATTGCAAATATAACAAAGAAAATTATACGTCAAAGGCAATAGCCACTTAGCCTAACCTGTCTTCGGGTATGTTTGGTGTGGAGCTTTTAGAAGCTTTTAGGAGCTTCTAGCTTTAAGCTTTTAAGAAAAAACTCCTACTCAATAAAAAGTCTTGTTTGGTTGAAGGAGCTTGAAGCTTTTAGGTTAGGAGCTTGAAGCTTTTTGTTGAACGCTACTACTAGTAGCGTTTAGAATGAGCTACAAGCTTTTAGTAAAAAAAATGACTATTTTAACCTCTAAAAATAATAAACTTTTTAATGCACAAGCTTTTTAAATTTTTAATTATGTCCATTTTTGTCATTTTATACATTTTATTAAAAGCTCAAGCTACTCTGCCAAACACCAAATATATCTAAAAAGTTACACCTACTAGCTACCAGCTTCCAGCCACCAGCTACCAGCTTTCAGCTTTCAGCTTCCAGCTTCCAGCCACCAGCTTCCAGCTTCCAGCCACCAGCTTTCAGCTTCCAGCTTCCAGCTTCCAGCCACCGGCTACTTTTGCCAAACATACCCTTCACCTCCTTAGAAAGATTAAAAATCCATAAATAACTTAGATTATTAATGTGGCGGAAAATCTTCTAGATGTTTACCAGCTTGTTTTCAAATAGGCCTGGTCTATTCGCACACGCCCTTGGTCTATTTTCACACCCCAAAGCGCCCCGCTATGGCCAAAGTGGGGCGCTTTGGTGTAAAGTCAACAGACAAGGACTGAACCGATCAGACCTTGTCTGTTGCTTTACATCAAAGCGCCCCGCTATGGCCAAAGAGGGGTGCTTTGAGGTTTTTTTTTTACATTTTGGGCGTATTTAATTTAATAGATGAAGTCTGATCTATGTTTTGACTGGTGACTGGTCTACGTTTAAGTTCAAATTTTACATTTTTGGTCCAAATTTTACAATATTTAATTTGTTTGTGCACATATATCTAAAGGTGAAGTCCCATCTCAATATTTAACTGGTGGTTGCGGTTGTGTTCGTCGACGGTGGGCATTTGGTTTTTAACAGAGCGAACAGAACAGAGCGCGCAGCAGCCTGCCATACATTATTGGGTCGTCTCGGTGACATTCGGTTTTTAACGTGATGTAACGCATATATTCAATACGCACTTTAGTTGTAATTATTTTAAAGTTGGTTTAGAAAAAAAGTTAAAAAGTTGACTGAAATTGCTTGATTTGTGGGTAAAAGTAAAAAAGGTTTGGCTTTTGGGTGTATTTAACGTGATGAAAGTGCGGTCGGTTTGAAAGAAGGATATGAGTGAGCAACTTTCTCAAAAAGAAAAGATAAAAAAAAGGTATATAAAAGAAGATGATGACTATTTCAAGTGACCAAGTTCTAGACTAATAGGGACCTCGTTGTAAATAAATTTTAAAGCACACTGTATACTGAAAAGGTGATAGACAGCACAGAGGAGTTGTTGACTTGTTTCTTGAGTTATGTAAATATGATTTTGAAACTTGTTACTTTATTCTGTTGTAATACGATTTTGAAACTTTATTATGTAAAAATAAGTCCATAAATCTCTTTAAATCCATATTTGATTATTTTCAAAGATCAAATGGCGTGCAACGGCAAGAAATCGATTCCAACGATAACTTAATCAAGACTTTAATACACCGGTTCTGAAATGGTTACGGAGGAATCGGTTTCGGGTTGGAACCGATTTTATTTATAAAATGTGGAACCGGGTAGGAACCGACAGGTTTTTTTCAGTGTTATGACAATATACATCATAATACTACAATTAATGAAAAAATACGTCATGTACATGTACGGTAGGCGACTGATACACATAACACTACTCATAGGAGTACTTGTGCTTTCAAACCAAAATGATACGATATAATGGAATACGACATCACACGTAACCGATTTGATCCGGAACTTGCAGTATAGTCCATATATATTAAAAAATGATGTATAATGGAAAAAGCGTAAAATTTAGACTATTATCGACGTGTTTGTGAATTAAAAACAATATTAAAAAATTTAAAAAAGGCCCTAAGCGCTGCGCTTTGACCTAAGAGGGGCGTTTTGCCCGAAAATTAAAAAATGTAAAAAAAAAAACATCAAAGCGCCCCTCTTTGGCCATAGCGGGGTGCTTTGATGTAAAGCAACAGACAAGGTCTGACCGGTTCAGTCCTTGTCTGTTGACTTTACACCAAAGCGCCCCTTTCTGGCCATAGCGGGGCGCTTTGGGGTGTGAAAATAACGAGGACCGTGTGTAAATAGCATGACCCTTCAAATATGCTCTTGTTTCTGCTTGCCAAAGGCACAAACAAGCCACTAAGACAATAGATATAAAAACTATTCTCCCGTGTCCTCTTGGGATGGATCGAAACATAATTATGCATTTCAAAGATATCGTGGTACTGTTTTGGCAATTTTTAGATTTTTTAACGAACATAGTGCTAGCCCTCTCCCAATTTCTTTGGAGTGAAAACTGAGTCTTTTAACGAACATGGGCCTAGCCCTCACAATTTCTTTGGAGTATCGCTAATATCTAGCTTGTAAATTGTTTTGTCAAAAAATATAAACTCATAATAAACGAAATTATGTAAATTATGTTTTGTGTTATGTTGATACACTTTTGTGTGGACGCGGCACGTTCGGTTCGAACCTTTTTAACGGAATGAAGACCAAGTCGGATATCCTCCTATCCTACTAGGGTCCGACAAGTTTATCTCATTTGTTTTGTAATGTTTAAATGACTGTGCATGTTGCATATTTAGTTATGTGGTATGTGTGTGTTTATTTAGGTCACTGGGCCAAAACCCTCCTTGGGCCTAAAACCTTCTTGGGCCAAAACTTCATCATGGGGAAACTCCCTGATGATGACGAAACCCCCTTTATGATGAAACTCTAAGGTTTCATCACGCTAAAGGACAAAACACGATGAAACTCCTAGAGTTTCATCACACTACAGGACAAAAGCATGATGAAACCCCCAGGTTTCGTCGTCTACTGGGCTTAGTCAGGCCCAATGTCTGGCCCAAGTAGAGTTTCGTAAGGCCCTTTTGTGTTTCGTCGATGTTAGGGCCCAGGCTGCTATATAAACACTTTATAGTTTCACTTTGAAACAAGATGAGAGCATACCCTGAGAGTTATTCTGTAAAACTGTGTGTGTATCAGTTGTTCTTGGTTCTCATCCCATTTAATCAATAGATTGCGTTTCATTGGTTATACCGCGTGTGTTATTAACTGTGTTTGATTTGGCATCGTTACGGGGATTCCGCACCCGTGACATTGTTTGTTATAAACAAGGGTTTGGTTTTCGTTAGCTTCAGAATCCATTCCTTCCTTCACGTCAGATACTGAACTGTAATCACTCACACCTGAGCCATCTTCATCAGTACTACCACTATATCCTGAACTCTAATCATTTCCTGAAGGTTCACCATCGCTGACATTCTTGACAATTTCAGCATAAAACGCAGTTCTTGTTTGATCACCGTTTCCCAACTGTATGGCCGGACCACAATCGACACTTGGATAGAATTGAGGTTGTGTTGTGGAAACTTGAGGTTGAGGTTGGGGTGTAGGGAGCCACGCACTTGCATCGAATTGAGGTTTTGAGAAAGATTGTGAAAGATAAGCACTTTGATTGAACTATGGTTGAGTAGTGGTAACTTGAGGTGGAGGTTGGGGTGTTGGTAGCCATGCACTTATTGATTGTTGAGGTATGGAATTCATTAAATATGCGGCCATCGAAGTCTGACCTTGACCTGGTCGTGGGTCCGTACTCCAATCCCATGGACTCGTACAACTCATGATTGGTGTATGAAATTGAAAACCTGGTTACACACTTAATAACACACTGTTAAATCACCTTTGCAAAGCCTCTGTTAAAAACTTTAACAAGTTTCGACGAAACCCAAAGCTTAAACAATTGTGCGACAAAACTCCAAGCCTCGGCGAAACTCTTGTGACGTAACTGATGGCGACGAAACCTTGCGATATCAGCGACGAAACCTTTAAATAAATAATGAACGACGAAACACAAAAGGGCCTTACGAAACTCTACTTGGGCCAGACATTGGGCCTAACTAAGCCCAGCAGACGACGAAACCTGGGGGTTTCATCATGCTTTTGTCCTGTAGTGTGATGAAACCTTAGAGTTTCATCATAAAGGGGGTTTCGTCATCATCAGGGAGTTTCCCCATGATGAAGTTTTGGCCCACTAAGGTTTTAGGCCCAATGAGGGTTTTCGCCCAGTGAACTAAATAAACACACACATACCACATAACTAAATATGCAACATGCACAGTCATTTAAACATTACAAAACAAATGAGATAAACTTGTCGGACCCAAGTAGGATAGGAGGATATCCGACTTGGTCTTCATTCCGTTAAAAGGTTCGAACCGAACGTGCCGCGTCCACACAAAAGTGTATCAACAAACTCCCCCTTGGACGCTGCCGTGATGGTTCGACTTCCATGTCTTTCATGTCGGAGGATCTTCAAAGTCTTCACACGTCGTAAGTAGAAAGTGTATCAACAAACTCTCTTTTCATTTAGGAAGTGTGTTAACAAACTCCCCCTTAGAATGAACTCTCCATTGAGTCATGCTCGTGAATCTTTTGATCGTCAATTCTTCAGATCTTGTGGTGTTGATGAGTGATCAACTGCAACCCGATCATCTTGATCTTCTGATTGCATCAATGTCGTGTCTTCACTTTACGGCTTGTCATCTGACACGTTCTCTTTCCCTTTAGTTGATTCTGATGTCGCATCTGCATATACAAGAAACCTAAAAGGTTATGAGAACAACCGCTTGGAATATAGACAAATAAAACAAACGACACATATGAGATCATATCTCAATCAAACACCGACCGACAACAGTTTGAAAGTTTAGAAAATGATCAATTTTAATCTCTTACTTTCAAAACTTGTTAACTTCGACAGTTTATGAAGGTTCAATTGTTTTCCGGCTTACAATCAGGATTTTGGGTAGGATAGACTCGAGTTCCAACATCGGTCAATAAAAAATAAACTAGAAGCAAAATCTTTTTGTCATTTATAAAAATTCAGTCAACATCAAAGTGGTCACCAGTCAAAAATTTCGACGCCATTATTTAAATCATATCCAGGTTTCGTCGGATCGTATTCAACATAAGGGTTTCGTCGTTCATTAAATCTTGAGGGTTTCGTCGAATTGATTTTTGAATCAGAGTTTCGTCATCAAATTTAAAACAAAAAAAGGGGGTTTCGTCATAACCTTGTTTCGTCGATCAGAAATTCAAAAGGTTTCGTCGTCATTAATTCCTTTTTGAGTTTCTTCGTTCATTATTTATTTAAATGTTTCGTCACTGATATCACAAGGTTTCGTCGCCATCAGTTACGTCACAAGAGTTTCGCCGAGGCTTGGAGTTTTGTCTCACAATTGTTTAAGCTTTGGGTTTCGTCGAAACTTGTTAAAGTTTTTAACAGAGGCTTTGCAAAGGTGATTTAACAGTGTGTTATTAAGTGTGTGACCAGGTTTTCAATTTCATACACCAATCATGAGTTGTACGAGTCCATGGGATTGGAGTACGGACCCACGACCAGGTCAAGGTCAGACTTCGATGGCCGCATATTTAATGAATTCCATACCTCAACAATCAATAAGTGCATGGCTACCAACACCCCAACCTCCACCTCAAGTTACCACTACTCAACCACAGTTCAATCAAAGTGCTTATCTTTCACAATCTTTCTCAAAACCTCAATTCGATGCAAGTGCGTGGCTCCTTACACCCCAACCTCAACCTCAAGTTTCCACAACAGAACCTCAATTCTATCCAAGTGTCGATTGTGGTCCGGCCATACAGTTGGGAAACGGTGATCAAACAAGAACTGCGTTTTATGCTGAAATTGTCAAGAATGTCAGTGATGGTGAACCTTAAGGAAATGATTACAGTTCAGGATATAGTGGTAGTACTGATGAAGATGGCTCAGATGTGAGTGATTACAGTTCAGAATCTGACGTGAAGGAAGGAATGGATTCTAAAGCTAATAGTTTGTTGAATGGTGCCAAGGAGATGAAATGTCAAAAATCCGACTTAATCAAGAAAGCTGATGCTACATCAGAAGAAATGGAGAAGATTCTCACTGAAGATGGATCTTTCTCTTCTCAGACTGCCTTTATGGCTAATGTCACAGCTTCTACAAGTCAGGTAAAATCTGAAACTCGTGGCATATGTAGTGATTGTGCTGATATGAAACATGAATGTGCTGAATTGAAACGTGAATCTGAAACGGTTCATAGTCACAATCAGAGTTTGGTTATTGAACTGTCAAAATGCAAAGAGGCAAGCATGGCCTTAGCTCGAAATGAAAAGGATTTCAAATCAGTAATCAAAACTTTAAAGAAAAGTGTTTCCGAATTAACAAAAACTGTTTTTAACAAACAAATTGGTATTAATAACTACATTAATATCATTGAGGAAACAAAGAAAGAGCTAGCCGTGGCAAAGTGTGAGCATGATGCGATCAAGCTCAAATTGGAAAGTTACTCAAACTCCCGATATGTGCTTGATCACATTATAGACGTTCAAAAGCTGAAAGGGAACGTGAAAGGCGTTGGGTATAAGGCGTGCCCGCCTCCTTTGAGACACAACTATACCAGAATGCCCGATGAAGAGGAAATGCCGCGTTTTGAGCCAACGGTACCTCTTGAATATGAGGAAGTTACAACTGGCTTAGGGTTCAAAATGGACAATTCATCGGAGGGCTCATCTGATAGCAAGGAAAAGTCATCATGTGCTTCAAATCAAAGTTCTCCAACCATTGAGGACTATGATTCTTCGGATGATGAATCAGATGTGAGTGATGAGGATAAATCTCTTAATGATAGGAAAGGAGTAGAAGTGCCTTTTGAGAATCACATTCTGTGTGATCCTCCTACTCCTGCTGTGCAATCAACTGGTGCTAAACAAGAGATAGATCCTATCACTGAGACAGTGTCTACCGTTAAAAGTGGTAACGTGTTGTATACTTTGGTCGGTGATAGTAAAATTTATTCAGACAAAGATTTTCCAATCAAAAACGTCAATCAATCCTTGATTGATAAAGTGTTTGAAGATAATACAACTAAGTTTTTGGGAAAAGCGATCCCGAGAGTTTCAGTAACTCAGTGTGATCCTATTCCAAAAGCTGAAGTTAGGAAACAACATGGAAATCAAACATTACCGACAAAGCAACAATCTGTCACTTTTAAGGGTAAACAACAACAACGAGCTCCAAAGCCCAAGGCTAAGGTTGAATCAAAAGGAGCTCGTTACAAGAAGAAAGCAAAAGACATTAAGTTTGTGGCCTCCAAAGGTACTGATAAAGTGGAGACTTTTGAAAATAAGTCAAATACCGATTTTGTTCAAAAAGTCAACATTTTGAAACGTAATAGTGATAACAATTACACCCAACACACAAACGGGTGTGAAGCTAGTACCTCAGGGTCTACAAATTCAACGTCAGGTCATCGAATAGAATCTCCTAATTTTGTTGAAAGGAGATCATGCTTTAAATGCGGGGAGTTTGGCCACATTATCAGAAATTGCACAAACTCTCCGAAACCAAATTTTGTTGAAAGGGCCCCTTCTGAACAAGGTCACCAACAACGTCGTCCTGTGTCACCAAAAACTGACAAACACACTGTTAAAGAACAGGAAACAAAACAACGATGTAAAAATGTGAAGGTGATCGAAAAGGCTGTAAAAAACGGAAGTAAAATCTGTTAATAGGGAACCTAGTTTGTCACAACCATTAAAACCAGAAAGTGTAAATAATACACAAACTGGCAAACGGAAACAGGCTTGGAAACCGAAAACAGGTGAGGATTTAGAGGGAGGCTTGCAATTTAAGGACCTTCAAGAAATTGAAATTACATTTCTTGATTCACAGGGGCAACCCAAGTCTATGAAGGCTTGGGTCCCCCTCTCCAATTAATCTCTGAATGAGTGTGCAGGATGTTCCAGGAGGAACTATCGATAGTCATCGGATTGTTGATAGCGGAGTGTCCATGCACAAGATCGGCGACAAAGAAATTGTTGCCTTTGATGGAGAGAAAAAGAAAAGAAGACAGAATTGTTTGTCGAAAGAAATTGAAAAACTTCGACAAAATGCAAATCATTCCAAAAGTTTGATTGTTAATGGTTTTGATCGGGTCCCCATGATAGATTCAATCAAAATGTATGCCCCTGCAGCACGTCTGATGTTCAAAATCAACAAGATAAACGTGCAGTGTACATTTCTTCGCGGTGTGATTGAAGAAAATGTGTTTGCTGAACAAACCAACCGGGTGTGCGGATGCCTTGGCGTGGATTGAACAACCGCACACTACTTCTGAAAGAGAAAGACAAAGACCTTCGCTGGTGCAATGTGGAAGACCAGCCGGACCCAGAGGTTTCTGATCTTGTTGCTGTGAAGAGATTTCTCGGATTAATCGAAGTAGCTGGAAAATCGTCCTTGAAATCCACACCGGGTGGATATCCAGTTTGGGAGAGCACTCAGGTTCCTTGCAATGCACGAAGCTGTTGCAGGATACGGTTTTGAATTTCTAATCTCTCTTATACTTGTCGATATTTAAGCTGCTTTATGAATTATTATCATCTCGTACAGCAATCTTTGACCTGACACGTTGATCTCAAATATCACCTCACACGTGATTGTTTCACTATGAAACTCGTCAATGTTGTCATGGTCTGCACCGCTTACCGACATGCCAACACATTTTCCCAAAATTCGATAAAATCATTTCTGATTAAATTTATTTTGGTAAACGGCATTGAGGTAAAACATGAGTTAACCGACATCGGGAAATCGTTTTTGTAAATATCTTTGTGTCTTTTAAATTTATCTTAGTTTGTTGATTTTAGGGGGAGTAAATCCAAAATTTGAAAATTCAAAAACATCGAAAAATTTCAAAATGCAAAAAAAATAGAAAATCAAAAATGAGTTTCCTGGCTAGAAAAAAAAAAGAGAAAATGATAGTACATCAGTGGTCTGTCGAAACCTCTTTGAACTGAACTTAAAATGAAAAACGATAAGCAGCTCTATATAAGATGTATCGGCAGGCTCACAATCATTTTAAAGTGTGCAGGGTGATATAAATTTAAATCGAATGAAGACCAGGTGGGAACCACACGTTGGCATATGGTCTTAGTACCGAAATTTCGTTTGAGAGATTACCGAGGTTCTGAGATATTCGGTCTTTATGCTGTTTATCATCTGGGTATCATGGTTGTATCTTTTACCGAAAAATAACGGAGACGAAGTCTAGATCTTCCATGATACAATACATGCGTGTACATATTGCATACGACCTCAATAAGTGATCAACAATCACATGTCCAAACAAATAAGTGATAATATATCACAGCTTTCTTGCGGGAGTCAAGTTCGTCTCTTTGCTGTACGAAAGTACTGACCTGTTCACGGACTTGCTCCTGTGCCCTTCATGCATCTGAAAATCAAGTTCCTCATCAATAAGTGATTCTATCACATAGGGCTTGTTTTCAATCAAATAAGTGAGTTTCTCACATTCTTTTATACGGTCAAACAGATGATAAGCGGTATACTCACCGGTAAGATGAACTCTCGTGCATACCTTGATATAGGGATGTGTCGTGTGTGGATGAACACCGGTCGGTAAGTATAAATCATACCTTAACGTATCCCCTAATCATGATTACATCTGATAAGTTGAGCTTATGTGGACAACAATACCGATAATCGTTATAGGATGCTTATCTAATTGTTAACAAAATGAACAACCGACGCGTTTTGGCATGACCGTACACTGATATGATTCTCTTACCCTCGAAACTCGCAATAAGAATGTCTGTAAATATTTGTTTACTGCTTTCGTTTCTGCATCTTTGTATATATTTATTTATTGTTTTCCGTCTTTACATTTGAAAATTTCAAAATTCCAAAAAGATTTTAGGTGTGTTTTAATCTAAACTTTATAAAAGCCAAAAAGATTTTGCTTCTAGTTTATTTTTTATTGACCGATGTTGGAACTCGAGTCTATCCTACCCATAATCCTGATTGTAAGCCGGAAAACAATTGAACCTTCATCAACTGTCGAAGTTAACAAGTTTTGAAAGTAAGAGATTAAAATTGATCATTTTCTAAACTTTCAAACTGTTGTCGGTCGGTGTTTGATTGAGATATGATCTCATATGTGTCGTTTGTTTTATTTGTCTATATTCCAAGCAGTTGTTCTCATTACGTGTTTAGCTTTCTTGTATGTGCAGATGCCACATCAGAATCAGCTAAAGGCAAAGAGAACATGTCAGATGACAAGCCGTAAAGTGAAGACACGACGTTGATGCAATCAGAAGATCAAGATGATCGGGTTGCAGTTGATCACTCATCAACACCACAAGGATCTGAAGAATTGACGATCAAAAGATTCACGAGCATGACTCAATGGAGAGTTCATTCTAAGGGGGAGTTTATTAACACACTTCCTAAATGAAAAGGGAGTTTGTTGATACACTTTCTACTTACGACGTGTGAAGACTTTGAAGATCCTCCGACATGAAAGACATGGAAGTCGAACCATCACAGCAGCGTCCAAGGGGGAGTTTGTTGATACACTTTTGTGTGGACGCGGCACGTTCGGTTCGAACCTTTTTAACGGAATGAAGACCAAGTCGGATATCCTCCTATCCTACTTGGGTCCGACAAGTTTATCTCATTTGTTTTGTAATGTTTAAATGACTGTGCATGTTGCATATTTAGTTATGTGGTATGTGTGTGTTTATTTAGTTCACTGGGCCAAAACCCTCCTTGGGCCTAAAACCTTCTTGGGCCAAAACTTCATCATGGGGAAACTCCCTAATGATGACGAAACCCCCGTTATGATGAAACTCTAAGGTTTCATCACACTAAAGGACAAAACACGATGAAACTCCTAGAGTTTCATCACACTACAGGACAAAAGCATGATGAAACCCCCAGGTTTCGTCGTCTGCTGGGCTTAGTCAGGCCCAATGTCTGGCCCAAGTAGAGTTTCGTAAGGCCCTTTTGTGTTTCGCCGATGTTAGGGCCCAGGCTGCTCTATAAACACTTTCTAGTTTCACTTTGAAACAAGATGAAAGCATACCCTGAGAGTTATTCTGTAAAACTGTGTGTGTATCAGTTGTTCTTGGTTCTCATCCCATTTAATCAATAGATTGCGTTTCATTGGTTATACCGCGTGTGTTATTAACTGTGTTTGATTTGGCATCGTTACGGGGATTCCGCACCCGTGACATTGTTTGTTATAAACAAGGGTTTGGTTTTCGTTATCGATCCTCAGATTTCGGGACCTACATGTTAGATTAAATTATGGTTTTATCTTTAAAAAGAATTATATATATTATATAAAAACTTCTTAATAAGTTGTTATTAAACATTATATAATGATGAAAAAATTGGTGAGAGTTATAGTCTTAGGGGCCGTTTGGCAACTTCTTAATGGTTAAGTGCTAAACCAGTAAGAGGTCTGAACCATTAAGTGTTGAATCAGTAAGATGTCTGAATCATTAAGAGCCAATATAATGCTTAATCGTTCAGAGGCAAAGGTTTGACTAATTCAGAATAGAGGTCTTAACCATTCAGACTCAGTATAATGCTTAACCATTCAGAGGCAAATGTCTGGACCATTCAGACATCTACTCACGAAACAAACAGTCTAAACCAGTAAGATATCTGAACCATTAAGAGATTCATTAAGAGGTAAACAAACAACCCCTTAGAGTACAAATCAAATTTTTTAAATGGCGAATGTCACCATAACTCTCATTTTGAATTACACCAAGTAAATCTTAATCTACCCATGCTAGGATTTGAACCATGTTCTTTTCCTCAAGAGATAAGGGTCTCTAACACCCAACCAAAGCTAGAATGACATCGAATAACCAAAATAATTAAATATATTTTTTAATTAGAGTTAATTATGTATTTCGTCCCAGTGGTTTGTCAAAAATCACCATTTCAGTCCGTTAGTATAAAAATTGCCAAAATAGTCCCTGTTTTTCACTTTCGCAACTATTATAGTCCACCCACACTAACATCATCTGGTTATTTTGTTAGTTTATTTGAAGTAACCATAATGCCACTGTTATTAAAATTAAAATAAATAAAGAGTTAGTTCTGTTTTTCGTCCATGTGGTTGTTGAAAATAACTATTACAGTCTGTTAGTTTAAAAATTGACAAAACAGTACCAATACTTTCACAACTTTCACCTTAAGCTCACCAACAATAGCGGTTAATAGCTTCATCTATATACTATTCCTTACTATACTCTTCACTCTCTTTGTTTCCACAAACCCAGCTGGAAGATCATCTACTCCGGCTCTACACCCTCTCCTCTTCATTCATCTTCAACACCTCTCACCACCACACACACATACCTGAACGATGACCACATGCGCCACCACCCATTATGCCCACCACCGTCATCAAAATACCACCTACCGCTACCCCCCACAACCCATGGCGATTCTCTTCAAACAAATCAATAAATCATCGGCCAACTTGTTTTCTACCGATGAATTCTACCAATTCCGACCACTACAAAGGGCACTGTTCATACTTCATTTCCACCCCTCAAGTTTTTCAGGATGACCAGTTTGATCGGTTTCATGGTTTTAATTTGAACTATGAACACCCTTAGTAATAACTAATAGGGTTAATTTGTGTTTTTTATAATGTAGTGTAGTTATTAAAATAACTTTTGAAAATAATATAAAACCACAAGGTTTGAAAAATATTTTTTTTATTTGATGAAGACATAACTTAATTAGTTTTACCTTATTATATATTTAGAGTTTGAACCTGGGTTGTAAACTAAGATAAATCAGTATTTAGAGAGAACAAATATACTTTATATTAACTATAATACACTATTAGTTATTTACACGTGAGTGACTTTTAGTTTATGATTAGTTTGACGGAAATAATACTTTAAATGCAGATTTATTAGGGATGGGCTAGATTAACCCACCCCCCCCCCCCCCCCCTCGGCCGTTTACATGTCATGCCTCCTTTAAAATACCATTTTAAAAAAATTAGCAAAATCCCATAAGAATATTAATTTAAAAAAATGTTTTTTTAACGATCTTCAAAATTCTACAACAATACCTGCCAACCTAAAATTTAGATATTAACAAATCTTATTTTCTAAAGTCCACTTTTAGGTATAAGCTATTGGTTATCGTAAAGTTCATTAGAAAAACATCTTTTGAATCACTAAGGCTATAGGGTGTGGTCATGACTTTCATGATCACCATGATCCTTAATGTGAGTGCCATGTAACTCACCTCTAATCTACCATCCAAAATCACTACCCTAAGGGTGTGGTCATGATCCAAACCACTGGCCCCTTATTTATTTTAATTTATCTTTTTCTTAAGAAAAAAGAAATGATTTGTTGAAAAATGGAAAGGAGGATCATGGTTGTCATTGTTTAATCCATGCAAACCATGGTGGATCATCAAGGGGGTGATGTAGCATGCCATTCATGTTCCTAGGTGACAAATCATGTCCCAACCATGACATCTACACCCTATAGCCTAATAGAATATGGCATACAATATATTCTAAATCATGTGAGATATGAATATATATATATATATAGGTAGAGGATCCCGTAAAAAATGCTCAAAGTGTGAGAAGTGTATTATAACACTATATATAATACTATATAACACCATATAAACACCGTATAACAATATGTAACACCATATAATACCATATAACACTATGTAACACTATATATCATTATATAACAAATATAACACTATAGGTTGTCTGATAGCATGTCTATGATAGATGTATAGTGTTATATAATGTTATATAGTGTTACATAGTGTTATATGGTATTATATGGTGTTACATATTGTTATACGGTGTTTATATGGTGTTATATAGTATTATATATAGTGTTATAATACACTTCTCACACTTTAGGCTCTTTTTACACTATCCTTACCCTATATATATATATATATATATAAGATTGCGATATATAAATATATGTTTGCAAGTAATTGACATAATAATTTGGTTTTTGAAATTATATCACCAACATATGCACTACTTTGGCAACAAAGCTTTTAATTTTTGGGATGATATCACTATACAAAGTAAATATAATCTATTTTGTTAATCTTTTTAGGATAATCTATCTCTTATACTAAAGCAAAATAATGTTACCATTTGACCATGATGTGGCAATGGTCTTAGGCCAGAGAATTGGGTTTTAGGCGCCATTTATCTCAATTCTCAAACAATTCTCCATACCGCCTCACAATTCCTTCATTCTTCTTTCAAACGCTCCTTGGATTATATATGGAAAGTTGAATAATTCATCAATTACCGGAAGATCATATGGAAGCATTTCCAATCTTTTGCAATTAGTCAAAAGGGGTATTCTTCTACCTTGAAACCCTAATATGTTCGGTTTGTTTTTGTGTTTGCAACCGTAGGGTAGGTTAGGGTTTTCAAATAATCAAATTGAACCATGATGTTGTGATCGATTGATTGATTTTATGATTACATGATATGGCTGAATAAATACAGATGCTGAAAACCCTTTGCCACATCACCCTGGTAAAAAATATTTCTCAATCCGTAACCAAATTCATGCAAGTTTCTTATGTTGATTTGTGTTTCATGTCTTTGTAAGTTTCTTATTTACATATTTTGTACTTATTTTCTATAATGTTTGTTTTGATGAACGATTGTTAGTAATGTATACCTACAAGTCTGATGCTCTACCCCTATATGCCATGGATTTTGAGATATATCTAATGATTTTTTCCTCAATTGTTCATGTGATGGTTTTTTTATATTTGATCTATGATGATTATTGTTTATATTGTTCATGTGTCTGTGTAATTGAAACTCCTAATCAATATGTAACAGTATGTAATTCCAGTAATGACAAGTTTTTATATGTTTTTTCATATTTACATGACTTGCTTGGCCAGAATAGGCTTATTCGAAACCAAATTAATACTTAGTGTGAATGTCGTTACGAAATTTGGATGACATGCTGGCATATACATACATTATCATGTAGAGTGAAATGGATATCCATTTATATGGATGGAAACATTAATTTTCTTTCCCATCTATATTAGCTAGCCACATTTGACTAATATAGGAATGAAAGTTCAGTTTTTAATATGTTTAGGAGTAACAGTTTTATGTATGATATCTATATGGAACCAAAGACAATTACCTTTCTTGGCAATTTTGCACTTCTATTGTCTCAAAATAGTCTTTGATTATTGTTTCAGGGCGTTTCAAGGACTTTGCATTAATGTATTTAAAGGCCTTCAGTTTGATCATCAACATTCTTTTGATATTCAATATGGTGAACAGGTTAGTGAAATACATGCAAAAGATGAAGATGATATAATCCTAGGTGTGATCCTACTCTATCTTCAAAGGTTATGATTTGCAATTTCCTACAAGTTCTATAAATTCACATATTTTCATTTATGTCATATCTATTTTTTCTCTAATTGCTGTCATTTATATAGAGAATTTGTTTTTGACCATTCATGGGTTGACGCTTACTACCGTTATGGTTCAAGGTATTATCCAAAATTACAATGTTGTGTGTTGTTTACTCTTATACCTAGTCCAAGGAGCAGCTTAATGAGGTGTCGAACACCTGATACAAAGATCACGTGTATAAATAATGTTTTTGAGTTTAACCATCTAATAGCAATGGATATATATTGAAGTTAATTGTAGTTGTCAAGGCGAGGCCACAACCTTCATGTAGATGCAAGGTGCAATTCTTCTATAGGCACACCTCCGGTCAGGCGCAAGCGAGCTCAGACGGGCACTTGGACTTTGTGGAATTTTAAAACTTTTTTGCTCCTTGAAGAATCCCAGGTTAGTTATATGTTTGTTGTTGTTCTTAAAGATTTTCTGAAATTGATTACTACCTTAGGGCTATGAATTGAAGCTCTAGTCTGATCTTTGATGTTAATATGGGTAAAATTACTAAAGCATTTGGCACTTAATTATTTAATGATATTGTACAGGTGACAAGGATCTGCAACAGAGAGAACGCTGAAACAATAGTGATAAACGTGTTGGATCCTTTGAATAACGTGTATTGTGAGGGCAGTGGACAATACTGGTAAAATTATATTACATAAGGTGTGGAAAATATACTATTGCTGATCACCTTTTTGAGTTAACTGGTATCCTTTGGACGTAGTATCCATTGGCACACATAAAAATGGATTTATTTTGCTGTAATTTCAGGAAGATTTAATTGTGGGTAAGTTTCTTGAACAATCATCTTCCTATTCATGCTTATGATGGCTGATTGTACTTATTTTTTACCGAATGTATTGGTTATGCAAGCACGATCAGGGAGATGATGAACGATTCCTGCTCCCTATTGCAATGAGATTTTTGGTTGTCTCCATAGTCACAACTCACAATGAGTCTTCGGTATTAATCTTATCTAAATCTTTTCTCTACTTTTTGTTAATTTTTATATTTTCATCTTATTAATACGTTATTAGTTTTTTTTTACAAGTTTATAGGTTTTGACCTAATTATATCCACTTGAAATTAGTATCGTTTATTAGATCCACATTTTTGATGGTATGGACCTAACCAGCCAAGCTGCTAGGATTAACAAACCTTGCAGATGAAAGTAAGAGTGCCTAATTTTAGTATATAATATTCCTTAATTATTTTATATTGATGTAACTATCAAACTAAATTATATTGTCTATTCGTGTTAGGCCAGAGAAAGATCAATTAAGTGTACCGATTCTGATCATCAGCAGATTACAACAGTTACGATCATGTTTGTTTGAGCAACCCATCATCAAAATCAAGTTAGCTCCCTTATGATTTCAGTAACTTCTATTGTTTTTCATTTATTTCCCCCTCCCTCAGAGAGAGAGAGAGAGAGAGAGAGAGAGATGGTGTTTGTACCGAACATGGGCTAAGGTAGAAAGAAAGAGAAGAGAAGAGGGAGCTTAGGTATAGAGACAAAAAGAGGGGGTGTCAGTCTAGATATACTGAGATATAAATAACCTTTCATGATGCAAGAATAATACATAATTAGGCTTCTTTAAAAGTAGCATATATATTCTACTGATAGTTGAGAGAAGAAAGAATACCTGATTGACAATGCTGCAGGAGCTGGTATCGCATTTGCTGTTGTAGCTGGTGTGATGGACATGCTGCAGGAGCTGGTATCGCATTAACAATCTAAGCTTTTCAAACCGTTACTTAGCTTAAGGTATATTCGTTATGGCCTGTATCAGTTTTATTATAGTTTTTTTTACCCAAACCAACATGGTCAAGGGTTATGGTTACCACAAATCATTCCATGGTTTTGTATATAGTTCTGCACATCCACTTATCTTGACATTGAAACAAAAATCCAATGCAGACGCTTTGGTAGTTTTCAAATATTAAAGTTATATATTATTTACTTTATTATTTTTTATGTGTTTTTGTATTTACTAAAATCAATATAATTTGAGTTAATTGTATCACTTTAGTATGCTGGATTTGAATTTTGAAATGGCTGTGTTTTGAAACTTCAAAGCATATAATTTTTTTGTTCATATGTATTTTTGAAATAAGCTGGTCTTTCTTTTTACACAAGTGCAGGTGTATGATATTTCTTATAATTGTCAATTAGCGTTTGCTTACTTATTCATATTCAAATAGCAAATGTTAAACATCCACTATTGATTTTTAAAAGAACAACATAATTGTTGGGAAATGGGCCCAAATTTTCTCATTAGATAGATTATTTATTTCTTTTAATAAAAGATATGCCACAAATAGGGATGAGCTCGGTACCAACCGGTCCCAAAAATTCCAAAAAATGGGTACGGGTACCAAAAATACCAGGTACGGTCGGTACCGGTACCGATAACGCTTAATGTCGGTACACTAAAAATCGAATCGGTTCAGGAAATTCGAAACCGGTACCTGGTACCATTTGCTCATTCCCATGCCACAACACATTTTACTATTGTCAATTCATTTTTTTTTTTCACTATCATTTTACCATTTACAAATAATTGATAGATCATTTTGCCAAGAAAATGTATTGTTTTGAACATTTATCATGTCTAATTGTATAGGTTGATAAGGTACAAGTGACCCGGGAAGCAATTGTTATTGGCGATGGTGATGACAACGATGGATGGGCGCCAAAATTGGAGGTGGAGGATAACTACAATGCACATCTTTGATTTTTGTGTTTTTATGTATTAGAAGTTAATATGTGTTTGTAGAGGATTTGAATGTTTTTCTGATATATTCTGTGCATTTGACATAGCATGACACGTGTTCGATGCAACAAGAGAGAGGCTTTCGATATGAGCTATATGGTACAGAACACTTGGAGCGATTGCAGGTGAGACGATGTTAGAGATGACATGATTGAAGGAAGAGGCTAAAACACTGGTTGAGATAAATACAATTTGCTATTTTGGTTGAACTTGTGAAACATTGTATGGTATAATTGTGAATTGAAGTTTATTCCTGTTGTGCAGGAACAAATTGCAGCAGAGAGAGTGCATAAACAGCAGAGTGAGACCTTGAAAGAGAACTACAAGTATGAGCTGATTGATGGTGCACAAGACGATGGGATGGTGAAGTGTTTTGCTAGCCATTATGGGAAATAAAAACTCGACGATGACTTTTCTGATGCTTCTAAGCTTCTTGACATATGTAACTTCATAGTTTAAGTGAAAGTGATGCTTACGAAAAAAAAAATATAGGTTGTTTATATTTGTGTAATGCCATTAATTTCTGTTTTGATTGATTTATATTGGCTGTAGATTGGAGGCTGCTAGCATCTTCAGGTTATCCTCTTTAAACTTCAGCTCGCTTGAACTTATGTTCATTTTTTGCAGCCATCAAAGTAACTCAAATTGCAAGCCTAACAACTAAAACTTTAGGAACGACTTATTTTTTCATTGCTTTTTCTTACATTACCACGTATCCTTTACACTTAAAGCTCAAATACCTATGCTTAACTTGCTTCATTTAACAAAGAACTGAGAGAGAGAGAGAGAGAGAGAGAGTGAGAGTGAGAGAGAGAGAGAGATGGCGGTGCAAGTGCATTGATTTCGCTAGAGCTACTAGATTGCATATGACGACGCATCTTAATTTCACCATCCAATACGCTTTGCATCAGACGTGTATAAGATTCATAAAATAAACCCATTCATAAGCAGATGGGTCAAATTAAAATCTTTATTCTTAATATTGTATGCATATCTTGGATCTCACATAAAGTTGTAAACATTTTAGGCAACAATGAATATTGTGTGACTAAAGAAACTTTGATGGACCGATTAACTACCAACATAAATGCAGCATGCCAGCTTATTCCCCAAAAGTGCAGGTTTGTAACTTTCATTTGTAACACCTCGAAAATTCACGTCCTATAATGTGTAGAAACGTGTCAAATGTTTAAACGTGTGAAAGAAATATTATAGAAGGACTAAAGTTGACAAACATGGAAAGTATGTGAAAATACGTATTCTAAGTGTCAACTGTGAATAAATATAATGTACATTAACCCTACACGATGCTCATACCTCCAAACGAATAAATCATGGATCATACGAAGCTAAAAGTGAGAGATTTCAAACTACAGGGACCAAATGTGTCAACATGTTTAATTTATACCTCTGAGTGACCTTTTGACAAACCCGAAGCTTTGTAAATGTTAAATATGCTCACGAGAATACACGATTTAAATTTCGTAAAGTTTCGTTAACGTATGAGAAAGTTATGATCAAATTCGTGTGCGAAGTGTAAAAGCGTAAACGTTGAAAGTTAGGACTTTTCGGGTAACAATAAAGTTACCCTTTGTGCGCGACCTATACCCATTTTTCCACATCCCTTGGCCCCTAAAGCACCTCCTAAGCATCTAGGACACATGTGGGAAGCTTGTGGTGTGTGCTAGACCTTGTTGTCAACACATTGTGGTGAGTGAAAACACTATAAAAGGCCAAGGTCTTGCAAACACTTACTTCACACCTTCATCTGCATTTGAGGACCACTTCTAGAGCTCAACTTCCTCTCAAGTGTTCCCTAATCAAGCTTAGGACTTCAGTAAGTGTTCTAATCTTTTCTAAATTGAGTTTAGCTTAGTATATTAGCTAAAAGTCAAACCGTCGTAATTACGGTTTGACTTCGAGATTAGTCAGCAATGGCTTAGTCATATCTCGAATTAAAAGTAGGTATAAGTTGGTATTTATGTGGGTAATAAAACCTCAAAAGGGTTTCCCCTGATCACCACTCTAACCAGGTCAAAAGTCGGGTCAAACGTGTACTTAAAAAGTCAACAGAAAGTTTAAAATGTCATTTATGCATAATTAACATTATAGACCATATACAAACTGTTTGATCATTGTTATAACTTAGTAATAAATGTAAGAACATGTCTAAACATGTTCAACCCGACAATTTACTGTTTAGACCCGGTTCGGAACTGAAAGTCGCATAGTTTGACTTTCACTTTGACTTTCAGTTCTGACCCGTTTAGGCATGGTTTAGAAATGCCTCAGAGCTTTAATTGGACTAGGTTACATGTTATAACAACCCTCTGTGATTATACACCTTGGTTCATTAGTTATCCAATTAATATGCATGTTTCCGTTAATTGCTCATATGTTGACCGTTATGCCCTTATTACCTTAAAACGTGAATTATGAAAATGTAAAAGTGTAGAAACCTTAAATATTGATATATAAACTTGTATGCAAAGTTTGACATCAGTTTGACTTGTAGATTAAGAGTTATGCTCAATATCGCAAATTTGAAGCTTTATGTTAATAAAAACGGCGTAATTAGCGTATAGCCTAGTTAAGCCTACTTTTTGATATCAAACTTAATACCCACCGATGTAATATATTATTTTGGTATTTTTAAAGATTTTTAATTTTAGGCTGAGCATAACTAGTAGTCGTAGGCTTAATCCGGTAATTGTCGGTTTTGCCCTTACGGGCCATAAAATGAGTTTTACATATCTAAACGACTCCAAACCTTTTGCTACTGATCACATATGATAAATAAATTATTTTAAGCCTTCTGGAAATATAAAAATATCAGATTTAAGTATCGAACCCGGAAATGGCCTTTAATCGCCTTATTTAGCGTTTTAACGCATAGTATGTTTTAAAATCATATTGGACATACCCGGGTTGATACCTACTGATATATGAGGCAAAATTATAATATTTTAACAGTAAGCAAAGGTTGATAAACTCAGACTTCAGTTTTGAGCTTTTCGGCTTATGTGAAATTACCAAAATACCCCTACGGGGCATAGTTTGGTTAGAAATGATAAATTTCACATACATGATTTAACCTACTGATATAACTTAGCAAATTGAGTATATTTGCTGATTACATCAGACCTGTAACTCAGATTGTTACTTAAACTCTTTTATAAACTTTTAAATGACCAAACTACCCCTACGGGGCCTAGTTTGTGTTTAAACACGTTCCGGGCATAATAAAAGACATCTTACTGATGTCACAACATATTTGAAGCATATTAACTTAGGAAACCTATATATGGCTCTTACGGATACCCGTTACGCCTTTTACGCGTACGGTTCGGTTTATGTAACAAGTTTACATAAATTAGCCGAAACGGGTCAAACCTTAACGGTTTTATCTCAAAATCCAGAATGTGAATAATAAACCCATATTAAACAAGTCTTCAAACTTGTCGGGTCTAAATCACATTCTATCCGGTCTTCGCTTAATCGTGCGTACGTACCGTATCTTGAAACTAGCCGGTCTAAGCTTAAGCTTAATTAAAGACCCGTTAGGATTCTAATAGGTTATTATAAAACCTTCGTTCCAGATTAGGAGGACCAGTAAAAGCTACGTGCATTTTGCTAATTGTGAATTATACTTTGCTCAGGTAAATACTTTTAACTTATTTTCCCTATACGGGCTTGGGTTACGGTATATAGCATACCGCTTGATCGGGCATCAAATCTCCACAATTTAGTGGGTAGTTGAATAATTTGATTGGCTCGTTTAAACAGTCTTGTTACTTAAAGCCTTACGGGGGTTAATGACCATGTCCCGGATATCCTTGGCATCATCTTACGAGATGGCCACGACCTGAGCACGAGGTGTAGGCGTACACCTGTCAGTGTATAACTCATTATTGTGGTGTGTCTATTGATCTTTAACCCGGACAAGATCCGGGCTACTGAACGCACAAGTAATATGTAATTCGTTCACAAGATTATAATATTAAATAATTCTCCCAAGTTATAAAATGTTTATGCCATGTGCATCCAAACCAATTTTCAATCATTTTACAAAATGAGTCAGTTGAATGTATTTACCTGTGTAAACTGACGTATTTTCCCAAAAAGACTGAATGCAAGTACTAAACGAAATTGGCTGGATTGTCTCCTTAGCATCAATAAAAAGTCTCGCAAGCTTAGGATGCCTGAAGTCTGTTGAACCATTCTTCCTATTTTATTTCGATCCGTTCTATGGATAAACAATCGAACGTTGTGATACATGATATTACAATAATTAAATTCGGTTGTATTATATTTTAAATTTGCTTCCGCTGTGCATATTGATATTGTGTTGTTTGACTATTACGTTACCAACCATGACGTCACGATACTCCTCCACCGGGCCCACCGGTGACACGTGGAAATCGGGGTGTGACATCATTAGCTGATGTTTTCTAATGAGGTATTTTTTATTGTTACTTTTGAGAACGAGGAGATATAATCCCGCATGAGATGCAATACAATACAGTCTAGAGATGAGCATTTGGTACGGGTACCGGTACCCATTTTACCCCTTTTCCGGTACCGTATCGGTACTAGTATATTCGGTACTGGTACAAGTTTTCCCTGTTTTTCAGTACCAAACGTGTACCATGCTCATCCCTACAAATACACATTCTTTTATATCAATAAATAAAATTACCCTTTTCTGAAAACAATAAAGTGGATCAAGATTAGTTTGAACATTTTTAAAAGTTGAAATAGTTTGTTGAATAAGGTATTTTTGTTGCACAATTAAAAGGGACATTCATGGTTGATAGCAAATAAGGTATTTTTGTTCGTTGCTGATATCAGCTTTGCATTCAAGGTCAAATTAAGTGACTTGCTTAGTTAAATTCACCGATTGCAATAATGGGCTGTATGGTGATTTATTGTGAGATCAAACGACTGAAGGTTTGGGTCAAACTCAGATTTGGTGCATGTAAATTTACTATTGGATACATGTATTTAAGCATCTCTAGATAACCATAACTAACATACTAACTTGCGCAATCACTTGATCAATTTTCTTTGTAATCTTCTAAACTCACAGTTGTTATTTTCAAATGTCATTGGAAATGGCAATACCATACGGCTGTATTTACTAATATGAAATTTATTTTCTGCAACAGGTGTTGCATCTAGGAAACCATCACTGACTATATTTCAATTGCGAACTATATGTTTTCCGATGAGGTGATGAGTAGTTTGCTTGATAACAACACATGGCCATATTGGCCCGAAGATAATCCGATTTCCAATGCTAGCGTGTGGCGGTATCGTGTTGATATCGTACCAGTTCCGAACCAAACCGATTATCTAACGAACTTTTGTCGTGCTCCCGCTCAAGCTGGTGCTTATATATGTTAATTTTAGGAAACTCATCATAGATGTAAAAAAGATAAATTGTTAGCTTGCTTTTAAAGAGGCTTATGGGTTCAAAAAACTTCAGACGTAAGGTGAGAGTTTCACATACTCAGGTCCTCTGCGATATGTATTTATTTTTATAAACTGTTTTCATTAAAAAAAATTATGAACCCAAAGATGTGTATCGCACATTTAAACTTTTTTTCAACTTATTTTGATTATTAGGTTATGAAATCGGATTTTTAATAATTACTATATATAATATACTATGTAACTTGAGTTATAAGAGATTCTAGATTTAACTATTTCTTATTTAATGTAACATTTAATCTCATTTACAAAAAGATGTTTATTATAAATTTTATATTTACATTGTTTAACATGTGTAGTATACCGGATATATAACCTGTTACTAATATTAGACAAAGATTGAAAACTTACAAATTGACAACAAATGTGGTTTACAATGAAATTTTCAGAGTTCCGATTTACCTATTTGTTTGTGAAATAATTGTAATTTAAATTTTTGTAGATTTAATGCACATTTCTTTCATTTCGAAATATTATTTACCGACTTATAAATTAAATGTTTAACATTGTTTAACCCGTGTAGTACACGAGTATTTAAACTTTTAATTTATATATTGCCTGCAAGATCACCGATACGAGAAGGTTTCAAGTTTTATTTGTAAAGCATTTGGATAAGAATAGGTGAAAGTATTAAAGTAGTTTAAACAAAGCAAATGAAAAAGATAACGATGATTGGAATAAAAACGACAATGATTGTCACGATGAAAAAGATAGATCTCAAACATTCAAGCTTGGGGTAATTGTACTAAATTTACCATTGTTGTGTTCATGTATTTCAATTATTTTGTGTACTCTCTAACATTTTCATTAATATGTCAACGTATATAAAATTATAATTTTTACCTCACAATTTTAAAGGACTTAGTTTTCCTGTTTAGCCACCCGTGTAACACACGGGTACTTAGACTAGTATCAATATATTTTAAAGAATATAATTTGTTTTATTAACAATAGATTCACATGACGGGTAGAAAAAAACTTTTCTATTAAGAGTAATAATCATTTTTTAAAAGAAGTTAAAGTGAGAAGATGTAACACTCCGAAAACGGGTTTGGTAATCAAACTCCGTTAATACTAAAAGACGGGTAAAGTATCGTTAGTAGTAAAAATAACCCGGTAAATATTTGGATTTAAATAAGAAATCCTAATAATTAAATACAAGCGAATCAAAGTTTTAAGGAATTGAGTTTATAAGAGCCCGAGTTAACGGGACTTAAAATAAAACGGGTTATAACTCCCGGGACCCACTAAGTAACTAGGAATATCAACCTAGTTAGTTAAGTGATTTAAAATAATAAGAAAATTGGTTAAAACATACTATATGCAACTTGTGTAAAGTATAAGGGCCAAAGGTGATAAACTTGAAACAAGTTTTAATAAAATAAAACTTAAAACACCAAAACACACACCTTGAGTGTGTGTTCTGGTCAAAATTTCTAGAGAAGCCAGGAGCTTCCATATTCAAACCCTAACTAACTCAAATTGCTCAAATTGAAAGGTCAAATCAGTTCCAAATCGAAATCCAAGCTCGTATTAATGATCACCTAAGTGAAGGGGTCACAAGGTATGTTAAATTTCATCTTTTCGTTACATCTTGGAATTTTGATGAACATAAGAAATCGAAATCTGAACTTGATTGTGTGATGTTTAGATTAAATTAGTAATGAAAACATGTCTAGGAGTAAACCCTAGTCAATATCTTGTTGAATGAGTGCTTAAACTATGAAATTCATGATCATCCATTTATGTGTTAAATGGGTTTAGTAGAATGATGAATAATACTAGAAAAGTGATGATAAGTATGTGAAAAATTGTTGTTGCGATATAAGTTCTAGATGTTGTTCATAAACACTAGACCTAGAGGCTTGAACTTGATGTTAAAACTTGGTTAAAACAATAACCATGAACCTGATAAATGATGTATACAAATTTTGCCCAGTAGGTGTTTGATAAAATGCCTCAATGAAAGCTAAGATGTTGAAATTTCGAGTAAAAATCACAAAAGAATAATAAGGCAAATTAGACGAAATATGAAACAAGAAGAGTTCTAATCATAATGTTGATTTAGACTTAATGTTGTAAATTATGTGATTGAGAGTAGTGAACTTTAATAAGCTAAGTTAACTAATCTTGAAGTCGAATAGTAGATTCGACATAAGAAGCGTAGGATGGAATAGTCGTAAATTATTATGACTAACCTAAGCATCTTACAATTACAATGATAGTTTGACGTTTGGCAAGGTAGGTGAAAGCTTGGGGAAGGAAGTGGGTCAAACGAAGCATGAATGACGAAAAAGCATAAATTGGAAGTAAGGTAAGTAAAGCTTACACTCTTGTTAATTCCTAGAAAATATCTTGTTGTATTTGTTAGGGGTCATTTTCTTAACATACGTATCCTGACCAATATCCTGCCTTTGTTTGTTTATTTGTGATCAGGATGCTGGAAGAGGATATTGCTAACATCTTGGGCGATATCCTGAGGCTTATTGAATTAACCACGTGCAGGTTAAGGGCTGAGGATTGCTAACGGTCAAGAGGACTTCTTCTCCTCAAGACTCAAACGAATTTGTTGAGAAAGAGACGTTGAGCCCAAAAGACCAGGTCTACAACGTTCCAAGAAGGAATATTCGGTGGATCCCGCAAGTTTAGGGTAGTTAGTTATTTTATCTTTACTATAAATAGATGAGGTCGGATCAGCTTAGAACACAACATCTCACACTTACACTCTCGAACACTATCACTCTCTAGCTAATTGCAACACCACACTTGTATTCAAGTTTCGTTGTAACACTTAGTCGATCCGTACCACATCCTGCACTGTATCCTGATTTTTGAAGCAATTGAAGAACAAGGCAGCTGCGATTGTCAGCTCCCGAGGTTTTATGCCGGCGATCTAGATTGATCAAGGGCTTTCCTCGTACATCTCGTGTCGTTTATTTTATTTTTGCTCATTGTTTGATCGTAGATACAGCTCTACATCTTGAGCCGTATCCTGAATACTGTTTTTCCAAATAACTTAACAAGTATATTTTCAATACACTTTCTAGCACACTACCTCACTAAACTAATTTGATCACTTAATTACTTCGGTAATTTTTGACCAAAACAATTTGGCGCCCACCGTGGGGCAAGTGGTGCTCTCTTTACTAAATTTTTTTGTCAAATCGCTAATCGGTTTCCTATTTTCAAAACTTTTTGCCACATTGTCCATAATGGCCTCAAGATCAAACATGAGTTCCTCTACTGTGTCTGCTATGACTTCTGCTACTACCGGTTCGGTGCTTCCACCACCTCCTCCAAGGATGCCAGCCTCTACACAATCTCAAGATGTTATCCCAACTCGGAGTGTCCAGGGATCTGCTCCCGTTTTAGCTTCTAATGATGAAATTTTAACCTTATTTGGAAGTGTTCAGGAACAAATGAGGCAGCAACAGGAAACAAACCAAATGCTTTTGAGGGAAATACAACTCTTGAAGGCTGGCTCGAGCAGATCTGCGGAGGACAATGTCACTCCGTTACACCCCAGAGCGTTGAACTTTAGTTCAGCTGTATATACCGAGGATAATAGGGGGAATATCGTGCCCAGTCTTCCTCAGAATCATACTCCTGAAGTACCCTCCTTGGTCAGGATGTCAACCATAAGGAGCTCAGGATATGCTTCAGGATATGGGCAGAATCCTCCAACTGGTAACGTGTCTAATAATAATAATACTCATGCTGCTAACACTGGTGGATCTTTGCAGGATACAGGTGTGACATCAGCACTTACCAGGGAACTTCAGAAGTTAAAGGACATGATATCTAGTGTACCTGGGGTGGTCCAACCGATCCCGGAAGTGTCTCAAGACAGCCACAAGATATCTCGTTTCGCGTATCCTATCTGTGATGCTGAGATCCCAAAGAGATTCCAAACCCCCAACATGAAGCTTTATGATGGGACTACGGATCCTGAGGAGCATATTGCCCAGTATAGGGAAAGAATGGAGATTAACCCTATCCCTCCGGAGCTCAAGGAAGCGTGCTTGTGCAAGGGATTTGGTTCTACTCTAACAGGATCAGCCTTAAAATGGTTGTTAAACGTTCCTCCTCACTCAATTACTTCATTTGCTCACTTGGTTAATTTGTTTAACAGTCAATTTTCTTGTAGTCGGAGTTTTGAGAAACTAACCAGTGATCTTTACAGGGTAACTCAAGGGCCTCAGGAATCCTTGAGGGATTATGTGAACAAATTTAGTCGAGAATCCTTGGATATCCCACATCTTGATGTCGCAACAGCTGTGCAAGCTTTCAAGATGGGATTACAAAAGGATTCTCAGTTTTATCAGGATCTTGTAATGAATCCCTGCAGGAATCTCGACGAAGCTCGTAATAGGGCTTTGAGATATATCTGTCTGGAAGATGACAAGAAGATGCAAGAAAGGATGAACTCATCCAACACTTATGAATCGACTAATAGGAAGTCAGAATCCTCATTTAAGTCATATCGGCCTAAGCCATATGGTAGAAATGAAAACAAGAGAGTGAATGCTGTCGAAGATGAGGATCCTGAAGAGTATCCTGAGTTGTCTGAATATTGCTTTTCTGTTAATATTCCTGAATTGATGTATGCTATGCAGGGTCTAGGAGACAAGGCTAGATGGCCTCGAAAGAATCAACAAAAGGCTGACTGGAAAGATAAGTCAAAATGGTGTGCTTTCCACGAAGATTTCGGACATATGACTGAGGATTGCATTGCTCTAAGGAAAGAAATAAGCTATCTTCTAAGCAAGGGATATCTGAAAGATCTCTTAGGAAAAAGAAGAATAAGGGTCAGGATACTGAGAAGGATCCTGAACGAGCAGCATCACCTCCCGCGGATGCCAAGATAATCAACTTCATTTCGGGGGGATCCGACATTTGTGGGACCTCGTATTCGGCAGCAAAGAGACATGCAAAGGAAGCTAAGGCCGAAAGGGGAGACAGACCTGTCAGGATGACTACCCTCACGACTGACAAAGTGATCACTTTTGATGCAGATGACAGGGATACTGTCCAGGATCCTCACCATGATGCTCTGGTAATAACGTTATATGTGGCTAACCATTTTGTACGCAGGATATTGGTTGATAATGGCAGCTCCGTCAACATAATCCAACTAGAGACACTTAAAAGAATGAATGTATCTCCAATGGATATCACTTCGAAGTCTACCGTGCTTGTTGGGTTTAGTGGAGAGGCCAGAAACACAGTGGGGGAGATAAAGTTGCCGGTGTACGTTGAAGGAGTCAACTCGATACAACGTTTCTGTGTGATGGACTCTCTATCCTGCTATAACATTATACTGGGAAGACCGTGGATTCACGATATGAAGGCCGTGCCATCAACATATCACCAATGCATCAAGATACCTACCCCCTGGGGAGTTGTTAAAGTTGATAGCGATCAGCAGGAGGCAAAAGAATGCTACTCATCCTCAATGAAATCCTCAACCAAACCTAGTGCAGCATAGCAATTAAAGACGCGGGCCCAGGATATCGTGGAGGACCCGGAGCAGGATGTGAAGAAAATTATCCTAGACCAGGATAATCCCGATATTTCGGTGCTCGTGGGAACCAATATCCCTCAGGATATTGAAGAGCAGTTAATTAACTTTTTAAAATGCAGGATGTCGACGTTTGCATGGAAGCATGAGGATATGACAGGCATATCCAAAGATATTATCACTCACAAGCTTGGAATTGATAAGTCATTCAAGCCTGTGCAACAAAAAAGAAGGAAGTTTGCTCCTGAGCGGAACACGATTATCCAGGAGGAAGTTGAAAGATTATTAAAGTCAGGAATGATCAGAGAGGTTAAGTTCCCAAGGTGGCTAGCAAACGTGGTTGTAGTACAGAAGAAGAATGGGAAATGGAGAGTTTGTGTAGACTACACAGACTTGAACAAAGCTTGTCCTAAAGACCCATTTCCTCTTCCCCATATTGATGCAATGGTAGATGCCACTGCCGGGCATGAAATGCTGACCTTCATGGACGCATCCTCAGGATTTCAACAGATCCAAATGGAGCCTTCTGACCAGGAGGATACCGCCTTCATGACACCAACAGGTATTTATTGTTATACAGCTATGCCTTTTGGTTTGAAAAATGCAGGTGCAACATACCAAAGATTGGTGAACATGATGTTCAAAGACAAACTGGGGGACACCATGGAGGTATATATCGATGACATGGTGGTAAAATCTAAAAAGTCTGAGGATCACCTCCAGGATATTAAGGGAGCATTTGATATCCTGGATCACTACAACATGAAGCTAAATCCTGCTAAATGCCATTTCGGGGTTGGGGCAGGGAAGTTTCTTGGATATATGGTGACAAAAAGGGGGATAGAAGCAAGCCCAGAGCAGATCAAAGCTATCCTAGACATAAAATCACCCTCAAATATGAAGGACGTACAAAGATTAACAGGCCGAGTAGCAGCTCTAAACAGATTTATCTCAAGATCCTCAGAAAAATGCAAAGACTTCTATGATATCCTAAAGAAGAACAAAAGATTCGAATGGGGGGAAAAGCATGAAGCAGCCCTGCAGGATTTGAAACGGTATCTTTCAACCGCACCTCTATTGATGAAGCCCGAAAATGGTGAACCACTATCCCTGTACCTTGCTGTGTCAGGGAATGCTGTAAGTGCCGTTCTTATAAAAGACCATGAAGGTCAGCAGTATCCTGTTTATTATGTTAGTAAAAGTTTGTTAGATGCCGAAACTAGGTATTCTCATTTAGAAAAATTGATATTAGCTCTAGTCATGGCATCAACGAAACTTAGGCATTATTTCGAGACACATAGGATACATGTTAAAACAAATTATCCTGTCAAAAATGTGCTTAGGAAACCAGAGATGTCAGGCAGGATGGCCAAGTGGTCAGTAAAGTTGAGTGCTTATGATTTGGTATATGAACCTAGAAGTGCCATAAAATCTCAGGCTTTAGCTGACTTTGTGGCTGACTTTAGTAGTGACATTCAGGACGAGGTAAACCTAGAAGTTCAACAGTTAGGAGAATCCTCAGGATCCTGGACGTTATATACTGACGGTGCATCTAATGTAAGAGGAGTAGGATTAGGAATACTACTAAAATCGCCACAGGGGGACATATTACCCCAGGCTATTAGGTGTGAATTTCCTGCTACTAATAATGAAGCAGAGTATGAGGCTTTAATTGCAGGATTAGAGTTGGCTAAGAGCATGAGTATCAAAAATTTGCAAGTATATGTTGACTCTTTGTTAATTAGTAACCATTTTAATGGATCCTATGCAGTTAAGGGAGAGAAATTAATCGAATATCTCGATATTCTCAAAAAATTAGCAGGATATTTCGATGTTTTTATACTTGAACAGGTACCAAGGGAGGATAATGCTGAAGCGGATGCCCTAGCAAATTTGGGATCATCGGTCAGGATACCTGAAGGGACGCAAATACCAATATTACATGTCTTATATCCTGCAACGAATCCTCAGGATAAAGAAGTAGCTAGTATACAGAATCCTGGAGCAGAACATCCTGAGGAGGATCCTAAATCCTGGACGGCTCCAATCATGAGATATCTCAAAGAAGGACACATCCCTGGAAATGAAAATCCTAAGGCATTTAGGATGAAGGTATCACGATTCACTATTATAAATAATATTTTATACAAGAAATCTCTTGCAGGACCGTATTTGAGATGCTTGGAGGATCCTGAAGCCAAAGAAGTACTTCAGGATATACATGAAGGGGATTGTGGTAACCATGCTGGGGGCAGATCGTTATTCTCAAAAGTATTAAGGACAGGATATTATTGGCCAACAATGAGGAAGGATGCAGCAGAACATGCTCGAAGATGTGACGCATGTCAAAGACATGGTAACATACTGCATCAACCGGCTGAACCATTATATCCTATTGTTTCCCCTTGGCCATTTATGAAGTGGGGTATGGATATAGTGGGAAAGATACCAAAAGCTCCAGGAGGAAAAGTCTTTATGCTAGCAATGACGGATTATTTCTCTAAATGGGTTGAAGCAGAAGCATTCGTTCAAGTAAGAGACCAAGAAGTAGTATCCTTCATCAAGAGAAATATCCTGACCAGATTCGGAGTACCAGCTGAGATAATTTGCGACAATGGTTCTCAGTTCATAAGTAAGAGGACTACAGACTTTTGCAAGAGTTGGGGAATCAAAATGATTACGTCTACTCCGGTACATCCTCAAGCAAATGGACAAGCAGAATCCTCAAACAAAATAATTGTCAATAACTTAAAGAAAAGGCTTGGAGCCAAAAAAGGAAGATGGGCAGAAGAATTACCCTTTGTTTTATGGGCTGATAGGACAACGGTAAAGAATGCCACAGGTCAAACCCCATTTTCGTTGGTGTTTGGAGCAGAAGCAGTGATTCCAACGGAGATGACAATACCTACTGCAAGATCTATCTTAAGTGATCCTGAGCAGAATCCCAAAGCCTTAGGTCAGGAATTAGACACTATAGATGAAAAGAGAGATGCGGCAAGGCTAAGGATGGCAGCATATCAACAGAGAATATCCAGGGCATATAACAAGAATATTAGAACCAGAAGATTTAAGATTGGAGATTGGGTGTTAAGAAAGGCTTTTCAGAATACTACTAATCCTGCCGGTGGTAAGTTAGCCCCAAAATGGGAAGGACCATATGAAGTTGAATCCGAAGCAGGGAAAGGAGCATATAGACTCAAGAACATGGAGGGGGATATGCTACCGAGATCTTGGAATGCTATACACCTTAAGCTTTATTTCAAGTGAGTTTAGAATTTAATTTCTAACTCAGGATGGTATGAATTCTATCTTTTTTAAATATGTTTGGTTTAATTTATTCTTTGAAACCCAATACTAACTTAAGCATCGGAGGGGTGTTAGCCAAGCTAACACCCACCTTAGTGTAAGGATGTTTTGCAGTATATGCTCCAGGATATAGCTCCAGGATGCTCACTCAAGATACTTCGGAAGATTAGAGGATTGGCCCCCTCTCTCACGTACAAGGGATCCTGATCCCTTCACAGGTTTAAAGGTATTCACCTTTCTCACGAATTGGGTTTAAACACCCCGCCTGGAGCGCAAGTTATCCAGGGATAGTTCAAGGTGGCGGGACCAGTTCATGTAAAAGTGGCTGACAATTTCGTTACTGTTGGCTATACCCTGGATCCTTAAGGTATATGAGGATTGATCACCCTCTCTCACGAAAGGGTATTTTCATACTCTCTAAGGTTTAAAGGTTATCACCTTTCTAAGTCTTGGAGTTTATACACTCCCGCCTGTAGCGCATGAAAAATTGGGATTTTCCCCAGGATACAAAGGATTTATCTCCAGTACATCCTTGGGTTATACCCTCGGGACGTGAAAAATTGCTTATGCCATGGAAACTGACATTAAGTAGATTTCTAAGATACTTGAAGACATTGTACACAGGGGACATCCCTGCCAAGATGGTGGTGTAAAGCTAAAAGAATGAAGTTTGCGACTAATGCACTAAGTACCTTGCACTGGGGACATCTTCATTGGAAGAGTTGCAAAGGGATTGAAGTTCGGTAATAGGTTTATATCCTATGTCTGGTATGATCTTTCCTTTGTAAGCCTCATTTAAGTTTTTAGTAACACTATGTTAAGTATCCTGACATATATCCTCAAAGTCCTTTTAAGGATATTTGATTAGGATGTTTGAAACTAGTATTGGCTTGGAACTTTGATCATCATCAAAACTTGGTTTTGAAGAGATAAACTATTTTTTACTTTCTAAAGAAATTTTTATAAAGTTAAAGGAACGTCTAAAAGATCTATTTAATAAAAGGCTTCTGCAGTATGTTTCTGAGCATACTGGTCAGGATATTTTGTAAAATAACAGTATGAAATTTTTACAAAGCTAAGACTTACACTAAACAATGCAAGGTAACAGAAAATAAGTTAAAAGATAGTTATATTATTAACAAGTCAAAAGTTGTGCTTTTGGTTTCACCTTAAACTAAGGCCCATCCGCCAAAAGCACAATTAGTTTTTACCATATTTGTGTAACGGTTGCAGGATCTGTCTCAAAACAGGACCCGTCCACCTACAATCGTTACTATGTTCAAAACAAGTTATACTAATCGATGACCAAGGGCTTCATCCTAAAACCTAGGACCCATCCACCTTTGGTCATCACATTGTTCTAGTGCAGGAAATGTAAATTGTTCAAAGACAGGAAAAGTAAATTGTTTATGTAACCACAACCATGAAATTAAAAAGTGGGCTCCGGCCTTGGCACGTATATCCATCATCGCCCACTCTGATGCCTAAGGGGCAGCACCCTCTTGAACAGCAACCTCCTTGCCAGCATTCGCCCCAGCATCACCCTCGGGATTCTTCTCGGCACCATCGCCGGCATTGGCAACCTCCTCTGCCACCTTAGAAGGCTCTTCAGCAGTATGTTTTGCAGGATGAGCAACGGGATGACCTCCGAGGTCCTGTAGTTTCTCCTCCCAAGCCTTTACATTCCAGGAAGGGCATTCAAAACCCATATCCATGGCCTCATAAGCCATCCTTATCCTGGCTTGGAGAAGAGAGACGACCACCGAAGCCTTTAGGCTATCCCGGTATGAGCTCATATTCTGCTGATATTGGAGAAGAGCGGCGTCTAGCTTGGCTTGAGCATCCTCATTAGCTTTGTGGAGGGCGGCTTGATGTTCCTGAGTCATTGCCTTGTATTTGTCTTCATAGTGCTGGGATTTGGCAGCTGCAATGGTTCCTTGATCAGCTATGGTGGCTTGAGCTTTCTCCAGCTGAATCTGCAACATCTTGTTAAGACCGCTAGCGTCTTCGTATAAATGCATGAGGCGATCCAGACCCTGTCGATAAAGACACAGGTATTAATGTGAAAAATAAGCAGGATAAAGACTAACATACTTGTACAGGATATCGGAAAGAAAATTCTACCTGTTTGAGGAATGAGGTGGCTTCGTTAAACCCATGATTCTCAAGAGAGAATGTTTCAGAAACAGCTGGGGAGTCAGTCTCTTTTCTCTTCCGAGAGCTGGATGCCCTGGTCCGGGATGCCGGAGGACCTTTGGGGGCTGAAACAGTCTTTGAGGAGGTAGGCTTTGGTGTAGCAGATGGCTTTGTCTTGGATTCTTGTTTGATGGGTTCAAGGCTGGAGTAGCAATCTAACTCATCAAGTTCGAAACCTTCAAGGTTGACGACTGGTACTACATAAGGGAAGATATTCTTAAAACTCATCATATTTTTGAAAAATAATTAACATATGAAGATGTGCTTACCAGACATTTCTGAGCTTGATTTTTGATGAGGATCTGTGAGAGACAGGGAAAAAGTTCTTTCACTGGCAGGAAGACGGTAGATTTCCTTGATCTTGGATTCGGATTCTGCGCTAGGAGGCACTAAATCTCTGAAATTCGCTGCATAAAAACATCAGAATATAAGTCCGGGATACAGTTTGAAGATATGATTGGGGATATTCCTAAAACCCTAAATCCTACCCTTGGTTAACCATTTAACCGGTAGATCGAAACCCTTATCAATGGAGTCTCTTTTGACGAAAAAGAATTTTCGTCGCCATCGATCTTCATTCTTGGTGGCTTTAAGGACCAAAGGGTTCTTGATGGAGAACAGAAGATAACGATGATTGCCATGAGATCTCAACCGGTATGCTACGGGAAGGTCCTCAACAAGTAGGTTAGGAAAATGACGAGATTTGATTTGATCCAACACTATCAAGATTCGCCAGACCATTGGCATAACTTGGGCATAACTAAGGCCGGTGAGGTCGAAAAAGCTGGAGATAAAGGGTGGAAAGGGATACCGGAGTCCAAGAGAGAAGGGATAAGCGAAAAAACAAACCCACTCGTCGGATGATGCATCTGATCGGGCTTCCTTGTCAAAGGGGCGAAAGACCGTTCCAGTGGGAAAGGCACCGGAGTCTTTGAGAGCAGCAATATCGGCATTATTGAAGCAGTAAATCTCCTTTGCTGGATCGGTGATAAAGTTTTGACTTATGAGGGTTGAGGCTGGCCGGTCTGAGCGGGATTTCGTTCGTGGTGCCATTGAGCAAATTAAGAGAAATTAAAGAAAGGAGATTAGAAAAGAAGATACCTGATGCTTGCTCGCAGATAAGGATAACCGAGACAAGGAGTCCCTCGGTTAATATAGGATGAATATAGGGGGGTAAAAAGTAAATAATGCCTTGGAAGTTGCACCGCTGTCATTTCAAGAGTCTAGTCATATTAATTACCTTAAGTTATGAGATAAGATTTTTGAAATATATCCGTTGGATTGGTATCCCAACCGATATATTTGGGGACAATTGTTAGGGTTCATTTTCTTAACATACGTATCCTGACCAATATCCTGCCTTTGTTTATTTGTGATCAGGATGCTGGAAGAGGATATTGCTAACATCTTGGGCGATATCCTGAGGCTTATTGAATTAACCACGTGCAGGTTAAGGGCTGAGGATTGCTAACGGTCAAGAGGACTTCTTCTCCTCAAGACTCGGACGAATTTGTTGAGAAAGAGACGTTGAGCCCGAAAGACCAGGTCTACAACGTTCCAAGAAGGAATATTCGGTGGATCCCGCAAGTTTAGGGTAGTTAGTTATTTTATCTTTACTATAAATAGATGAGGTCGGATCAGCTTAGAACACAACATCTCACACTTACACTCTCGAACACTATCACTCTCTAGCTAATTGCAACACCACACTTGTATTCAAGTTTCGTTGTAACACTTAGTCGATCCGTACCACATCCTGCACTGTATCCTGATTTTTGAAGCAATTGAAGAACAAGGCAGCTGCGATTGTCAGCTCCCGAGGTTTTATGTCGGCGATCTAGATTGATCAAGGGCTTTCCTCGTACATCCCGTGTCGTTTATTTTATTTTTGCTCATTGTTTGATCGTAGATACAGCTCTACATCTTGAGCCGTATCCTGAATACTGTTTTTCCAAATAACTTAACAAGTATATTTTCAATACACTTTCTAGCACACTACCTCACTAAACTAATTTGATCACTTAATTACTTCGGTAATTTTTGACCAAAACAGTATTGATTTCGGATAAGATAGATAAACATTAGAAAAGTGATGTTTCCGACATATAGTTGTATGGAACAATATAAGTGAAAATGATAAGAAACCACATTGATGGTTAAAAAGGATTAAATTGATTAATCGTTTATACCATAACGATTAGAAAGATGAAATTTTATGGTTACCTTATAAGGTAAGCCAAAACGAATAATAAGGCAAAACAATAATTTGGTGATGTGTTAACAATAAACATTAGTTTTTGAAAGACACATATGTCATAAGCCATAATGGGTCAAAGGAGTTGAGAAATGGGTTATAGGTAAACGACCATACGGTGTAAACCGTAGTGAGTCAATTTGATGAGACGGTAATAAATATCGTCTTGCAAAGATAAACGGATATTTAGACCAAACGGGTCAAAAGGTGAAGATATCACCCTTTGACAATATTGACTAATGATTACCGTTGAGTTATATGATTTCAGGAGCCTATATAGAATGGATATTTGCTTCACTATTAATTAGCAATTTCTAAATCAAGGTATTAAAACGGGTTAATGCATTGATCCGAGTCAGGTATGTAAAATGGTTCAACTCATCATTTAGAACTTGGGGTTCTCTAAGAGTTAAACAAGGTCAAAATTTGATATTCGGTTATCTTAAAGGTAAACCGAATAATTTAAGTTATAATTGTAGTGTTTTAGAAACATAATGGTTTCTAAACGGTTTTATAGTTAAAAGATAGGATTTTGGGTCAAACAAGTATCTAAAAGTCCTTCATCGTAAAAGAAGGACTAAAATTGACCAAAACGCCCTTGTAAGCTAAATTGAGCTAACGACCTTTAAAGGTTGTTTGGAAACGAGTTTTATGACAAAATGAATGTTTAGAATAAGTATAAGAAGCGAAAGATGTAAATCCTTGGTCAAATGACTCTATAGGAGTCTTTGCCGTAAAATAACGATTCGAAGGGTAAAACTCGGAAAATAATGATCGCCACATTAAATCCACCTCAATTATAGTCGTGGTGGAAGATCAATTGATAAATAATGTGGAAATAGAAAGCTAAAAGCGATGAAGCATGAATCATGCGGATAAATGCTTAAATACCCTTAACGGGCCAAAATAAGCATTTAAGTAAAAACGGGTTTAAGAATGTATGTAAACCCTGGATTTTGAATCTCTTATGATAAACAACAATGACTTTATAGAATTTATGAGAAATTGGAGTCAAACAAACATGTTTGTTTGATAAATACGCGAATGGGTCAAAATTGGGAAAAAGGGTAATAAGCCGGAGACTTAAAAGTCAGAAATTTTGTTAATCCGGATGTTGGATTTTAACTCCATTAGTTGGAGAATTAAATTATGGACACGTAGGAAAAAGAATCGGGTAAAACGGATTAAAAACGAGAGAGTTATGCTCGTTTCCGTGAAATCGGGTTATGTTGGGAATATGCAGCACCAGCAAACAACAATCTGTCCAAACAAGACCGTGGCGTAGCGCCACGGCCAGGCATGAAACCCGTCGCGCGACGCGACAGGTGGTGGCGTCACGCGAGCACCCCCGTGGCGTAGCGCCACCGCCCAACAGTGTGGATTTTTCTTGTTTTGTTACGTTTAAGCACGGAACTTGTTTATAGTCGATTATTAAAGTGTCAAAACTAATTATTTACATGGTTTTGACCGTAGGTGCTAACCGAGAGACCGGAAGACGATCAAACTCAGCAAAGAACCGAACACATATAGAACAAAGCTTCCGCGAATAGTTTCGTCGTCATGTTATTACTCGGCGACTCAAATTGTAAAAAATGTTGTAACGTTTAATTTAGTAAAATGTTTTAATAAAATCACAATTCAAGTGTATGTTCAAGTTTAAAATACACTAATATAATAGAAATTCATTGGAAAACTGTATAAAATGGACCATGGGTCTTACAGAATAGTATGTTTTTATTATTATCTTATTAAGATAAGCAAACAAATTCAGATAGAAATGAATGTCATATATGTTGGTTATCTTTATTTAAAAAGATAAGTATCCATAATTTAAGGGGAAATGGACTGTATCACCCTTAACTATGCAAAATTGGCCAATATCACGCTCAACTTTCAAGTTAGCTCCCACCACCCTCTACTCGACAAGTTGGTGTCACTGTCACCCCTTCGTTAAAAAAACACTAACTGAGTTAGTTTTTTAAGCCTATGTGGCATGCAGATGATGACTTGGAAGCATACGTGGATAGAGCCTCAATAAATACCCTATTTCCCTCTCTAATCAGTTGCATTTCATCAAAACCCAGTTCACCAGTTCACTGCGATATTGGCGATCAAACCCTAGTTCCTTGATCATCGACGTTTGCAGGCAAAATTCAGACTCCCAAGAGGTAAGGTTTATGTTAGGGTTGATTGCATTGTGATTTTACACACTGATTTAACTTATGGAACGTATAGATGTTATGCTTTGGTACGGTGGTTGTCTTGATTTCTCTTTTGATCAACCTCAGTATATTGATGGTAATTCTAAGTTAATCCAAATGGATTTTGACCATATCGCATACTTTGAGCTAGTTGATTATGCACTGGAAACCAACGAGTATGAAAGTAGGGATTTTTATATGTATGGGATGGATGCGGATAATGGTGATTTTAAACTGTTTCGTGATGATAAAGATGTGTTGGAACTTGCAATGAAGGCTAAAAATTGGAGTGAACCGTTCATTGAAGTCTTTGCTCAACATAGTCTAATTATGTCTGAACATAAGACCCACTACTGTTCCCAACCCATTAAACCACAGGCCCAGTCCAGTTGCCAGTCCAGTACCCAGCCCATTAAACCTAAGTCTAGTTCCCAGCCCATTAAACGACAAGCCCAACCCAAAAAACTAGTACGCAAGCCCAGAAAAAAAGTAGTACACGTGAAAGTGGGTAGGGCATCTGGTAAATGTTTTACAACTCCTGAAGTCCCTAGATCTGGAAGTACATCAGGTGTAGAACCAAGTGTTAAACAGGTTGTGGAAGAACCAGTACACGAGGCTTCATGGGCATTTAAAATAGATAAGGAAACAAATCTTAAAGAGGTTGTGAAAGAATCAGTAAAAGAGGTTGTACAGGAAGAAGTCTTTGGTCAAGATAGTGATAAAGAAGCTGATTTAGAACATGACAGTGAAGACAGTGATTACAATGAAGAGTCCAGTTGTGATGATGATGAGGATTGTTATTATGATGAGGATGAGGTTTTGGAAGAATTGGTTGGCTTAGATTCAGACAGAGAAGATTTTGAATGGAAACAATCACAAGATGCAATTAAACAAGCTACCAAGGATGAAGAAGCAGCCACAAAGAAGATTCTTGAAGAGTGTATCAAACATAATAAAAAAGAAGGTAATTTGCATGAATCTAATGATGCAGGTTGTGCACATGTAGAGGGATACAGTAGTTATGAAGAATCAGATGGGGATATTGCCACACCAGGTGATAGTGAAGAAGATGATGTTCGAGGTAAAAAGTTTAGGGAAACTGCTCCTAGTGTAAGTGCACAAACTAACTGGAAGAAGTTTGTTTGGAAAGTTGGAACAAGGTTTGTTTCAATGGATTCCTTTAAGGAGGCAGTTAATTGATATGTTGTGTCTAATGGCAGGAATCTTTTCATAGCAAAGAGTGATAGCAAACAAGAAGGTCGTGTAGTAGTCAAGTGTGTAGCAGGGTGTCCTTTCTATCTATTTTGTTCAATGCACACAGGGAAAGAGTGTTACATGATTAAAAGTGTGAAAAACCATCACACTTGCCAAAGAAACATGATAAAGAACAGGCAACTAACTGCTAAGTTTATAGGTGATGAGTTCCTACCTTTATTTAAGGCCAAACCACACTAGTCTGCTAAGGAAATCATAACTGCTGTCAGACAAAAGTACAAGGTGATTATAAGTAAGTGGTTGGCTTATAAGGCTAAGAAAAGTGCACATAAGAAGCTTCATGGATCAATGAGAGATCATTACGGTAAGATTGGTTCATATCTGAATGCATTAAGGAAAGCAAATCCATCATCAACTTTCAACTTGGAAACTGCTCCACCAGGTTTCATTAATCTAGATCCAGATGCCACATGTGAAGCATTCTTCAAACTGTTTGTAAGTTTTGATGGTCTTAAAAAAGGCTTTCTAGCTGGATGCAGGAAGGCGTTGTGCTTAGATGGGTGTTTTCTAAAGACCTTCCTTGGTGGAATGTTGTTAACTACTGTTGGGAGGGATGCTAATGACCAAATGTATCCTGTGGCTTGGGCAGTTGTTGAAGGAGAAAACAATGGCAGTTGGGAATGGTTCATGCATGAGCTACTGCTATGTTTGGAAGTAAATGATGCTGGGCTTTCATGGACATTGATTTCTGACCAGCAAAAGGTTGTTACTCAATTCTGTCTTCCTAAATCAGTTGTTTAGTTATTCATTACTTATGATTAAATGCTTTGGCAGGGTCTGTTAAATGTTGTTTCAATGATGTGGCCCTATGCAGAGCATAGAAACTGTGCAAGGCACATCTATGCAAATTGGCACAAAACATTCAAAGATGAGGAGCTGAAAGAGTTGTTTTGGAAATCAGCTAGGGCTTACTCTGAAAGTGACTATCTACAAGCAATTGAAGACATGAAAGCAATCAATCCTGATGCAGTAGAGGCCTTACTGAAGAAGAATCCCAACTGGTTTAACAGGTGCTATTTGAACACCCACACCAAGTGTGATGTAATAGTAAACAACATGGCAGAAACCTTTAATGGTTTTATCATTAATGCAAGGTCAAAACACATAATTCATATGTTAGAGGATATAAGGATTCAGGTCATGAGTAGGTTAGTGACAAAAAGGACAGAAATGGCTGCCAGAGATGTTATCATATGCCCTAAAATCCAGGAAAAACTTGAATTTTCAAAGCTGCTTCTTATAGATGTGAGGTGTATCCCTCATCATATCAAGTTTTTCAAGTAAGGGATTTTGATGATGTCTCTTTGGATCTAGAAAAGAGAAGCTGCACATGTAGAAAATGGGATTTAAGGGGCTATCCTTGTAAACATGTATGTGTTGTTGCTGGTTTTTTACATAAGAATGCTGAAGACTATGTTGATGTGTGTTATTACAAAGATACATACATGAAGGCTTATGAGTTCTCAATACCTCCATTGCCTAGTGAAAGGTATTGAACCAAGATCAATCAGCCAATGGATCCACCACCAATCAAATCTGCTCCTGGTAGTCCCAGGAAGAATAGGAAGAGGGATCCTCATGAAGATCCAAAAAGGCCTGGGAAACTCACAAAGCATGGGGTTATAATGAAATGTAGTAACTGTGGGGCTAGAGGTCACAACAAAAGAAAGTGCAGTGAGAAGGGGAAAACAACTGAAGGTAAATGTTATTAAGTTTAAGTTTATTCTTTAGTTAATTACATGGCTTAAAGTTTGTGTCCCAGGTGGTTCTGCTCCAAAGAGACAGAAGAAGTCAACTAAAAAGGCAACAAAGCAGTCCACTCAAGAGGCAACCCAGCAGTCCACTCAAGAAGCGACTCGGAAATCTACTCAAAAGCAGGGGCGGAACCAGAGGGGGGTCAAGAGGGTCCATTGACCCTCCGGTCATCAGAACTTTTTGAATTTTTATTTATAAATTTTGAGTTTTTGAAGAACAAACTTAGAGATGGACCCCCTAATTTGAACCAGTATAGAATATAAGCTTATGATGACCCCCTAACTAAATCGTTCTGGTTACGCCACTGCTCAAAAGGGAACCAACAAGTCAAGTCAAAAGGGAAAGAGAAAGACCAATCAAGGCTGAAGTTATATGTGATCTTTTGTGTTTGTGGCACTGTTATGTATGACTTATTTAAGTAGGCAATGTTATGTATGACTCTAATATTTTGTCTAAAAACACCTTCTAGTAATGTGGGACCAGTTAAGTAGTCAATGTATGACTTTTCAGTGTTGTTTGACTTTTTCTGTGTTGTTTGACTTCTGTGTTGTTTGACTTTTGTTGTTGATTGAGTCACACATTGGTGTACATATTCCATTACGGTCATTGTGTACACTTTAATAGGTTGACTCAAACATTGATGACCATGCTTTCTGTTTGGTATGTTTTGGTCAGTCTGCAGTTTGGTTTGGTGATTCTGCTGTTTGGTTTGGTGATTCTGCTGTTTGGTTTGGTGATTTTGGTTTGGTGATTCTGCTGTTTGGTTTGGTGATTCTGCTGTTTGGTTTAGTGATTCTGCACTTTGGCCAATTTTGATTCAACTTAGAGTTTGACAGCAGTTTGGTTTAGTGCTTCTGCACTTTGGTTCAAAATTTGACCAATTCTGCACCTAGTTACAGTTTGACTGCAAATTGGTCAATTTTGAGTCACTTGCAAGTATGGTTCAAACATTGGCCATTTTGGCTTCATATGCAGTTTGAGTCACTTGCAAGTATGGTCAACATGTACATTAACTTAGATGTCCAGTTGAGTCAAAGTAACAAAACACTTCATTTCATAACAAGTGGGCACAAATGGTTACAAACACTAAATACCACAACAGTTCATTATCAATAAATACTAATTCCACAAATACAACAATATGGCAATTGCAATTACAAAGGTTAGCACATATGGTTTCTTCGACTTCGTCTTTGTGTCAAATCTCATTGCTTTCAAGTTCTTGTTCTCTTCTATTAACAACATATTGTGTAATTCAAAGTTCTTTATCTTCAGGTCTTTAAACGTCACTTGAGTTGAGGTGCCGTATGAACGTTCAACGAACATCTTATCAACATCTTCTTTCCATAGGAAGAATTTGCAATCCCCTCTCTACAAAACACAACAACTATAAGGAAATTGCAATGGAATATCTACATAACACCAAATTGATATGCAAATTTAACTTACAGGCCAGTGAGAACAGCTGTAAAATTCTTCACCATGTCTTTCACTTTTAAGACCAGCAACTCGAAGAACAACAACAATGTCATGATGACAGTACACATTTCCATCCAAATCGACCTTGAAGACTTTAGGTTTTCGAATTACACCAGAGGTAGAAGACAACGACATGTTGACTGAATGTTTCAATGGGCAATTAGGGCAAGAACGGCTATGGGGATGAGGTATTAGGGCAAGAACGGCGATGATCTTCGTCTGCAATTGATGGGGAGAAGATGAGTTTGTTTGGGAATTAGGGTTAAATGGTTAAATTGATGTTAAACAGATGATATATCAAGTTTCTGCCCACGTATGCTTCCAAGTCATCATCTAAATGCCACATAGGCTTAAAAAACTAACTCAGTTAGTGTTTTTTTAATGAAGGGGTGACAGTGTCACCAACTTGTCGAGTAGAGGGTGGTGGGAGCCAACTTGAAAGTTGAGCGTGATATTGGCCAATTTTGCATAGTTGAGGGTGATACAGTCCATTTCCCCATAATTAAGTAAGTAGGAGAGATGCGGGAAAATCAAAAGGTAAATGTCTCCAATGAATATGGATGATATGTGTCACCCTATGGTTTATTTTATTATATGTATATATTGTAGGAACCGTTCGAGTAAATGAATAAAATAAAATAAATTTTATTTAACTGTTACAATACAAAAATTAGAAAGCTAAACAAACTAGTACGATTACAACTGATAATAAATCAAAATACAAGAAAGGGGTAGAAGAAGATTGACTGAGGCACGTGTTTAACACGTTTCCCTTAAAACAAATTCCGAGTCTCCCAAGAGTACTCGTTTTGTTTCCCAGGGTATAACAGCCGAAGCAGCGTACTGCCGGAGATGGCCTACAACCCGAAGGCTACCTTGAAGAATGCTGGAGAAGATCAGAAATTTTGTAAAAAGAAAGGATGAATTGTTGTTGTGTTGCTAGCATTCGTGGTGTTTCTTCTGCAGTGACCAAGAGCTGTATTTGTACAGCTCCAGATTCGAAACCGTCAAAAAGGAATTAAAGGAGAGGTTTAAATTGCATCAAACGTCTTCAATGCAATTTAATATGTCATTTAATTCTCAGTCAAAGACAATTAACTCGTCAGTTTCGAAGTTGAACTGTAACTGCATTGTCATTCAATGCTGTAAGCTTCTGCGCGCACACGCGCGCAAGACACACTGGTGCGCTCGCGCTGGTCTGCACGCTCATGCGCGGTGCGTCCTCTTGGCTCACTACCATGCCCGCGTGCGCCACACTAACTCAGGTCCATGCGCGCGTGCGCCACGTCACCTGTGAGCCTATACGAGCACGCCACACAGTCGCGCCGTATTGGCTCACTCTGGTGCGCCGCGCACGACACATTAGGGCCCATGCACCATGCGCAACCGCGCGCCTTCGTGTCACGTGTACTCGGACGTGGACTGCCACGTCACGCGCCTTGAACCTGCACGCCACTTCACCACTTGGTCCTTGCAGCCCCTGTGATCCACCACGCGCACGCGGTCAAAAATACAAAGGCGGCTCTCAAGCGGCGCTGCAAGCGTGCGAAGTGCGCCATCAAAGCGCCACATTGCGCCTCATCGCCCACGCCGCGTGCGAGAGTTAGGGTTTCCTTCGCGAGGACACTTAGTGTGTGCTTCCATGAAACAATAAGGATGGAGAGTTCCCACTTAAATACCCATTTAAGTTCCATCTCTCCTCCGATGTGGGACAAGGTGCTACTTTCCTTTTTGTTTCAAACACCCAACTTTGAGCATCGATATCTCATTCATCTTAGCTCCGTTTTGGACGTGGTTTAGTTCGTTGCGAAGCTCTTCCAACATAGAACACAAACCCACAAATAAATATATAAAACCCGCTCATTTTATTATATTTATTTCTAGTACAAAATAGAAAAAAAATCATTTTCCTATATTTGTGAAAAATGTTATTTTCACCTATTTAAGATAAAAGAGTAAATTTAATTCATTTATACTATCAATAAAGAAGCAGGTTCTTCATGTGTTGATTTGCTTGCTTACTCCCCCACCATAGTCAATAATGCTTACACAACGTCTAACGCAGCCAAATTAACCTCACACATTTACACACACAAAAGTTCAATATGCTGTCTTCTTGGTAAACTGATAATGACCATGAAATCTTAGTGTCTCTTCGTCGTCTATACAACGCCGTGTTACAGAGGGCAACCTGACACATGGTTTTATTTTAGAATAATAACAATAATGTAAATCATTTCACATTTCTGTAACTACATATGCATTCACACACTTACCTTCACACTCTTGTATAAGTGCGTGTATGTATATATCCATGCATGCTTATTTTCATGTGTCATTGCTCCTCATTCATAAATTAGTATATTTTTTTAAACGTTAAAATAAAATATTTTATAACTAAAAAGAGCAATACAAATGTTTTAATTAGGCTCATTCTATACGCACCCCCCCTATTTCCTGATTACACCCCCCTTGTGAGAGGAAAACTGTCAGTACCACGCAGGCCCCACCTGTAAGTATGTGAGAGGAGGGGGGTGAAAAAAGTAAATAGGGGGGTGCGTATAGTAGCACCCAATTATTGAGAAAGGGGCGTATACAAATGTTTTGAAATGTTAGGCTTTAGTTTTGATCTTAAACTTATTGATGATTATCGAATTGTTAGAAATGAGTTTTGATCAATATAATCACGAATAGAGAAGCTTTTGCGTTTTTTTATCTGTAATGGATAATTTGCAAATTGTAATAAGCTTTTCAAAGTGGTCAGGCGTAATTTGAACTAGTGGGTGTACTCCGTGTGCGGGCGTAAATATGTAAGCTAGCTTGTAGATTAGTGTTCGCCCTAATAAAAGAATTAAGTTGAAACGATTATAAAATAAGTAATTCGTATGATTAAGTAAATACATTTAAATGTAAAATTTAGGTGTAATTATAACAAGTAAAATAAAAAGGAAGAAAGAAAAAAAAAAGAACCAAATAATTGATAAAAGTTTGGGGTTGTAAATAAATTTATTAAAGTTTAGAGACTATAGTGTAAATTGGTTTAAAAACATGCCTTTGTTAAAGTTGACGTCGCGTATGAATAATAGGGATGGCAATGGGCTGGGTTTAGCTAATCCCAGTCCCATGCTCGGTTATAAAATCTTGTCACACACCCACTTTATTACCCGTCAGGCATCGAATATAATCATAAGTATCAGATATACCCATTAGTGTTTTGAAAAATACCCGTTGGGATTTTTAATGTATATGTATTTTTTTAACTTTCTTTTATAATTTTATGATCTTAAAATCTATGCGGTATATTAAATTATGATAAATAACATATTATCTTCATCACCATAAAATTATTATTTAAAATTTCTTAATATGTTATATGGTAATCTAAAAAATAATTTTGTATCATATAAATATAAATAATGTCATCAAAATATATATTTTAAAATAAAATTTTATTTTTCAAGTAATTAAGCTACTAGAGTGAAACACTACTAAACAATTGTTAAAGGGATATAAAATGTAAAAAGTTTCCAAGTATATGCTTCAAGTATATGATTCGGGTCGGGTATATTGTTTCGGGTAATCAATTCCGATATCACTTAACCCCATACCCGTCCGATACTCGGGAAATACTTTTTTCCAATCCAATACCCATCGGGTATAGTTGGACCAGGTGCTTCGGGTTTCTGTATATCTGTTAAACTCGGGTTTTTTTTGCATCCTTGCATGTGATAAATATATTAAAATTCTAAGAGGTGTAAATGAAATTACACTAAAATAGATGCGTTCTTTTCTTTTATATTTTGGGCTGATATGCATGCTATCTTAAATGGAATTACGTATTTGCTTACTATTCTGTGCAGGGGCGGACCTAGCATTCAACAGCCCGGTCACGGGACAGGGCTCAACTTTGAACCGGTAGTGTAAATTTATTTTTTATTTTTTTATTTTTATACAAAGATACCCATAAACAACTACAAGGACACCCCTAAGACCACCCGTAGTGGCGAAGAAGAAGATGATTTTGGTTTTTGATAAATTACACATTCACCATTTTCGAAGAAACTTGCAGCGGCTGGTTGAACGGAGAAGATGAAGTATAGTTATATTATATTAATAATGAAAGATACATAAAGTTATATTATATTAATACATTGGGAATGAAAACATAAATACAGTCTGCAAAGTCAGACTTTAAATTATAATATTATGTTTACTTTATTTAATTTATTGTTAAACATTAATTATTTGTTTTACTTTTTATTTTGTTTATTTATAATTTTACTTGTACAAAAGCTTCGTTGAAAATGTTATGCACCTACATTTTTTAAAACAATAGAAAGCTTAATTTTTTAAAATTTTTTACTTTTTTAATTTTTTTTGGTTTTTAATTTTTTAAAAATTTTCACTTAGTGCTTTTTTGGCTCAAAATTCTTAAAATTATATATATTACATGTCCTATTTAAAAAAAAAACAATTCGAAACATAGAATTTGCAGGGATTGCTCAACCGGAGGGGGTTTCCAAAATATACACACACTGGTCGCATAGGGCCCCTAAGGGCTCTTGTATTCTCATTGATGACCTTTGGTAAAAAAAAAAATTTAAGGGCCCATTTTTAAGCCGCACATGGACCTTAGGGACCCTTAAATTCTCAGAGACGGACCTAGATAAAAAAAAAGTTAGGATACCCTTGAATAATTCTTCTGGGTCCGCCACTGATTCTGTGATTATTGATTGATTGATGTTATGTGTTTAATATTGATTGATTAAGTTGTAAGTCTTAATGATTAAAGATTGACACAAAATGATTGATGGTTAAAGGTTGTTCCGAGCATTATTGATGAGGTTTTGTGAACACCACGGCGTAGCACAAGCATGAAGTCTTATACCGGTGTAAGCATGCCTGACATAGTATCGGGCAGTTGTCGGTGAAGTTCACTTCAAAAAGTTATGTTTAGTTACGATTGACGTTGATGTGCAAATTTGATTACTAAAATGTGGTTTGTTGATATTTATTAAACGTTTTATTTCAACTATTAACTCCTTGTTTTAGTAAAACTAAAACTTACTTAGCGTAATTCCAAAAATACTAATTAAAGACGAGAATACAGTATCTCAAAGCTTGGATTCAGTTCATATACCCCACCAACCAAAACTAAGAGATCTGTGGGTTTGATTCATACAAATGTGTAAGGAGATAGTCAAAGAGAGAGAAGACTGGAATGTTGGATGGTGAATGTGTAATATGGTTAATGCAATAAGTACTTGTACACCAAGCTCAAAGGTTTGCAAAAAGTTGAATAGTAATTTTATCTCACATAAAAAAAAATTGATGATTAATTGATATAAATTTGAGATAATTGTTGTCAAACACCGTATTTGATTTGTAAAACAAAAAGAGAATTTGTGATAATTTTCGTATTGTATATTTTTGTAGTAAAATTATGATACAAATCCTCTATATTTATACGTATTTAACTAACTACCCACACCACTAATTGATTTTAACTTTTGAATATCCATAGACTATATATATTATAATAAAGAGTAAAATGCACGGATCAATTTTGTGGTTTGTCAAAGTTTTACCTTTAGTACTCAACTTTTTAAAATTACATTCTTACTCCCTGTAGTTTGACAACTTGTTATCCAGTTGGAGGTGGGTCTAGGATTGGGATTGGTTTATTAAATATTTTTATTCAATAATTTAATAATGAGGTGGGGCCACAAATATATCTGTTATTTAATCCTTTATTAACTTATTATTTTATTAGAAAGGGTATTTTTGTCTTTCTACATATACTTAACTTAACTGGATTAGTTAACGTCCATCCAGTGTATGGACTATCCGAGTAACAAGTTTGCAAACCACATGAAGCAACAATGTAAATTTAAAAAGTTGAGAACTAAATATGAAACTTTGACAAAACACAAGAACTATTCGTGTATTTTACTCAAAAATAAAGTGGTATACTATACTAATATTATTCTTTTTCTTAAACAAAAGATCAATCCGTATAAGTAGACATGATCAATGGGGTTTGTTTTGATTCCAAGAAGATCGACAAATAAATTTTCTTTTTGTAAGTAATCTCCATACCATGTCTCTATCATCATTAAGGTAATTGTCATTTTGTGAAATTTCTTTGTTGCCATGCATACATTTTCACTCTCATAGGATGGACCATATTCATGAAATCCTCCATGCTTGTCTTTTTTGTATCATCATTAATCTCCTTAATTAATATATACATAGGGAAGGGCTTAGTGGAAAACCCCATCTTTTTTAAAAAACTATGCAAACCCAATACCATCCATTGATTATGTTTCATCACACTTGATCAATGGCTCTCATAATTTTGGTAACAATTAGATTTAAAAGAAATGTAATAAAACACATTAGTCAACTAGAAGGGCATTTTAGATAGTATATTCCTTCTCTTTCCACTGTCTAGTCCTATCATCTTTAATGCACCTCTCTTTCTCTCTCTTTATATCCAATTCAAAATCACAATCTCAGCTCTCTCAATTCCCTCTTTCCCATGACTTTCCCTTCTCTCTACACAACACTTACAACCTGCAAGCCTAAAGAGAGAGTGAGAGCCGTGAGAGAGAGTACCAGAGAAATCGAAAGAGAAAGAGAAAGAGAGGTCCAGAGAAATCGAAAGAGAGAGAGAAAACTGGTGGGTTTCCAGCCACCCACGGCAGCAGCAGCGCTGTGGCGGTGGTGTTGTTGACCGTTATGGTTGGGGCAGGGGAGGCGGTAGATGCACGATGAGTGAGGCACGATGGTGGTTGGTGGAAGGTGGTGGCTGGTTCATTCTGGGTTGTTGGTAGTTGATAGCGGCGACAGTGGATGGTTGTAGAAGGTGGTGGAGGGTGGGTGGTTGGTGGTGCCGGAGTTCGAAACGTCGTCGGAGTCAAGATCTAGTAATGGTTAATGTTCTCTCTCTCTCTCCTCTCCTCTGTCTTCAATCAAGATCTAGTAATGGTTAATGTTCATGTATTTTAAATAAATCGAAAACTTTAGGATGAGATTTTTGAACGGGATTTTTTGTTGGTTTGGTTGCTTGTTTGGGGATTTTGATCTTAACAATAATTGTTTTTTTTGTTGGTTTGGTTGCTGGTTTAGCCTTTTGATCTGAACAGTAAGTGTTTTTTTTTGTTGGGTTGTTTGATTTACAGAAATCGACCCATAACATGTGTTAAGCACCTGTTAGAATAATATATAACGTGTGTTGATTTACAGAAACAGATCCATAAAGATATTCAATTGACAAGCTGGATGGATGCGGGGATATTGAATAAGTCAAATCTTTTGGGAAAGAAGTTTTCGTTCGTTTATAACATGTGTTAGTGGTTCATGTTGTAATAGATCCATAAAGAAGTTTTCATGTTGTAACAAGTTTTCGTTCGTTTATAACATGTTTTGCACATTTTGGAATGTATAACATGTGTTAAGCCTCTGTTATAATCTTTTTGTAACCTGACATGTATTTATGTATAAGCTAGTGGTTTACAAAACACCATGATGTGTATATACTGATCTAACATGTGTTACAATTTGTCTGTTCGGAACATGTAATTGATTAACATGTGACAAGGGTGAAAACAGACGACGGGGGCGATGAGTTTAATGGTGAGCTTAGTTAATATCGTAATCTTGTTGTAACCCCACTTGTATACATATGATAACATGTAAGCATCCATTATAACCCGACTTGTATTCATGTATATCAAAAGTGGTTTGCAAAACACCATGATGTGCATATACTGATCGTAACACGTGTACAAGTTAATATGGAACATACAAGTTAATATTGTAACACCGTATACCTGGGATAACATGTGTTAAGCCTCTGTTATAATCTTGGTTTAACCCAACATTGTGTCATGTATAAGCTAGTGGTTTCTAAAACACTATTAACTTGTATAATCTTGGAACATACAAGTTAATATTGTAACACCGTAACCCGACTTGTATTCATGTATATGAAAGTCACATCCTTTGGGAAAGAAGTCTTCGTTCATTTATAACATGTGTTGGTGGTTCAAGCTGTAACAGAACACCATGATGTAACCTGACATGTGTTCATGTATAACATGTGTTAAGCCCCTGTTAGAATGATATATAACGTGGGAAAGAACTCTTCGTTCGTTTATAACATGTGTTTGTTTTGCACATTTTGGAATGTATAACATGTGTTAAGCCTCTGTTATAATCTTTTTGTAACCTGACATATATTCATGTATAAGCTAGGGGTTTACAAAACACCATGATGTGTATATACTGATCTAACATGTGTTACAATTTGTCTGTTCGGAACATGTAATTGCTTAACATGTGACAAGGGTGAAAACAGTCGACGAGGGCGATGAGTTTAATGGTGAGCTTAGTTAATATCGTAATCTTGTTGTAACCCCACTTGTATACATATGATAACATGTAAGCATCCATTATAACCCGACTTGTATTCATGCATATGAAAGTGGTTTGCAAGTTAATATGTGTACAAGTTAATATGGAACATACAAGTTAATATTGTATAACTTGTGTTAAGCCTCTATTATAACGTGTGTTAAGACTTCCAGAATGGATGCATAAACTCCAATAGTAACTTAATAACATAGTATACCTGATATAACGTGTGTTAAGCCTCTTTTATAACGTGTGTTAAGACTTCCAGAATGTGTTAAGTCTATACCGTTTTAACATCATGTACTAGACAAAACAAAATAAGAGTCTCACATTACATATTACTAGTAAACGAAAATACATAGCACTAAGAAAATGGTGGAGCTTCCTTTTTGCTGCCTTAGCTTTTCAGCGGCTACCCTTGCTTTATTGTTTGGGTCGGTCTTGAAACGGTTTGTAAACATGTGGGTGTGCGTATGCCAGGGAAGTTATAAAAAAGTGTTTTCAAGTGACACGTTACACGTGTTACGTTGTATATGGGTTTCATGTCACATGTAACACATGCATGTCCGAGAAGTTCAACCTATAACACGTGTTAGTTGTGTTGTGCTGTAACATAAACATGGTCATGATCCTTGAGCATCTGATACACGTTTGACGAAACCAACGGTCCCGAGAATTGGATCTTATTTCCCTTGAATCCATCACCGTCCTAATAACAAAAAGATAAGATAACCGTTAAGTCGTTAACCAGACATAAATATTAACACATTCATAGCCAGAATTTTTTTTTTCTCAGATAACATCACAAAAACAGTTACTATTCAGATCAAAAGCCCCAAACAAAGCAACCAAACCAACAAAAAACAGTTATTATTCAGATCAAAAGCCCAAACAAGCAACCAAACCAAGTACAACTTTTTAACACAAAAATAAAAACCTGCAAATTATTCTTACACAACTGAAACAACAACTAACAAAGTACACAGAACTAAAAACCTGCAATTAATTCGTCATACCCTAATACATGTCTCTAATACATCGTCATACCCTAATACATGTCTCTATAACATGTTACTATGGTTTAGCTGTGAAACAGGAGTTCAGACTATAACACGTGTTACGTTGGTTGTGCTGTAAGAAAACTTGGCTTAGCTGTGAAACAGGAGTTCAGACTATAACACGTGTTACGTTGGTTGTGCTGTAAGGAAAACTTGGCTTTTCGTTTCTACAAACAGATGTGCCGATTATTAGACGTCTAAAATTCAGCAACTAAACAAAGTACACATAACTAAAAACAACAAGATTACACGTTAAATACGAAACATTAACGGTCTATAATTTGTAATCTATACGAACATTAACGGTTGTTTGTGTTTCACAATAACGGTTGGAATTATACAAACTGTAATTTGTAATCTATAAGACACATTAACGGTCTAATTACGAACATTAACTATTATACTTGGTGTTCGTGTTTCAAAACCCATATTCTATAATCGGCTGAAAAGAAAAAAAACTACTGAAGCAAACAAGCAAGATAAAAACGTGAGCATTAATAGACTTGTTGTTCGTGTTTCACATTAACGAGATCCCCCTAAAATCATCATATCCAAACAACAAACAAAAACCCACAATGCAATAATCAAATCAAGAAACTAAATCAAGATTACCTCATCGCAAAAATCACCACAAATATCGGACCCAAATCTAATCAAAAAATAAAAAAGGAAGAAACTTTATTCACACCCCTGTTGGTAGCACTAAGAAAATGGTGGAGCTTCCTTCGACATCAGTGACCCTTGAGCAGTAGTTGATGATGGCAACATTCAGATCTAGTGCCATTTTGAGTTAAATATATTCAGTTCCACATCAGAATATAGGAACTGAATATATGGGTTGGGGTTGGGGGATGGCGGTGGTGGAGGGGCAGTGGTGGGGGGTGTGCAGCGGCGGTCGGCCGACGGTGGTAAAGGTGCAACGGTGGTGGGGGTTGTGCAACAGGGTTGGAGGTGTTTACGGTAGTGCCGGAGGTACAATACAGATGGTGGTGCGGTGGTGATGATGGTGGTGGTGCGGTGGTGATGGTGGTGTGGTGGAAGAGAGATAGGTGTATGATGAGAGAGAGATTTGATGAAGGGAGAGGAAGAAACTAATCAGATTAAAAGAAGAGAAAGAGGTTTGGGAAGATAAATGAGAAATAAATGTTGTCAAATCATAGTACACAAAAGTCAAGATATCTTTTTGAGTTGGGTAGTGTAAAAAAACAATCCTACCCTTCAAAGCTCTAAAAGCATATGTTGATGTGGAGCAATCTAGGTAACATGTTGAGTTTGCAAAGTTTTCTAAAAATCAAGGGTTTCTTGTGTAGCATTGCCCTATATACATATTTATAAACATCAAAATAATAGGCTTTATAACGAAAAGGCCAAAAGGATATTCATATTACCAAATGAGCACAAAGGCTATAAAATTGTATCAACTTATTTAAAACCTAATACTACCTAAATAGAAGGGGACACTTGTGTCGCTCATCCTACTACCATAGCATTTTTTTATTTTAGATTTAAAAAAAAAACTCACCTAGCTCATCTCCTTTCACGTGGGTTGTATTGTGTCGCTCAGTTTGGTTGCGGTGGTGTACCATCGCAACTCGCCTCTACTTTCACTACTTGAAGGGCTTTCGTGCAACATACCCCTTACACTCTAAATAGTGTAATGTTATACTTTTTGGGACCACGACGAGTATTCAACTTTATTCTTTTTGGGACCACGACGAGGATTCAACTTCTCTTGAAAGTGCCTTGACCATGCTATATATAGTGTACAATTTTCAGTGAGCTTGACATATTGGGAGTAAGAAATCCTATTTGCCTAAGAAAAGAACAAGGAACGTGGATACGTTCAACTATTAATCATTGATTAGTGACTGGTAAATGTCACCAATGTGTGATTATGCCTCAAGTCCTACATACCGGTTTTCGGATTATTACGTGTTATTTGAATCGGTTTATTTAATTTTGAATTTTTAAAATTGAATTGGAACTAAAAAAACTAATTTTAGAAATCGAAAAATTTAATTGGAACTAAAAAAACTAATTTTAGAAATCGAAAAATTGAATTGGAACTAAAAAAACTAATTTTAGAAATCGAATAAGATTCATATTAAGGTAGTTTCAAATAACCTAAATTATAAGAAATAATGTATATATGTTAATAAGATTTTGTGCTCGACTCTTTGTACGGTCTTTTTTTGCTAAATTTTTTCTGCTGGATTATTTATACTGGATTTTTTGTGCTAGATTATTTTATATTAGAAATTTTATGTTGTATTTTAAGAAAACAAAACGATGAGTTTGGGTTTTAGGACCAAAATGCCCTTTAACCTTAATTATAAGAAGTGTCACATGTCATCTTATAATGTTTCTTAAGCTACTTAGGCAAAACTCATTTTTAGTGGATCTTCCCCCTGTATATATACATACACAACAAAAATATATGTGTTTATAATATAATAAATAATTTTATAACTCGAATTTGAATATTCGAGTCGAATCGGTTCGAAAAAACATAAATTTAGATTCCGGTTAGAAAACCAAATTTCGATTTCGATTTGGATAAGGTCACGATTCGATTATTCAGCGTGTAGTCCAAAGCAACTTTTCGACCCCTCAGGGGCGAGGCTTTGTTTTTAGTAGATTAGGGTTTTCTATTCAGAAAGGGATGGCGGCGCAGTTTGTTGCTCGTCTACCTGCTATTCTTATGTAATTTGCCCTGATGATTGGAATGAAATCTAAAATGTTAGTTAAAAAAAAAAACCTTTTTAAATTCAAGTTCAGATCGGTTCAAATTTCAGGTTTCTTAGATAGGATGTCGATAATAAACACCATAAGTGGGAAAGCTCCCACTCAACTTCATGGTAGGCTTATCGTTAAAAAAAATAGTCTAAAAAATAAGGCCCTTTACAACATTTTTGTACGCCCCTAACCCTTTTAGTCCCTTACCAATCTCAATTCAATCCGACTAAATTATTCCCTCCGTATGTGATTGGGCCATGTTCATTCCTAGTTAAAAAGATTACCTTCATTACCTCTATTTTACTGACTTTGTACCACTGGTAAAATCTCGTAAACCGAATTGGACAGCTATACCGGTACCGGCACAGGTTAGTTTTTGGGTTTGGATATTTACTTTTGGCCCATCTTCATGTTTATTCCTCAGTTTTAACCTAGCGAGGAACGACTTTCAATATTCCATCTCCATCGATCAAAACTCAAAACCTACTTCATTACTCCATTGTTCGTGACTTGTTCCAGACTTCCATCACCCCATCGTTTGTTCCAGACTTCCATCTTCATCCACCAATTTCGTTCCAGACTTCCATCTTTATCGTTCGTTCATAGTTTATCAATCTAGTTCGCGATTGATAGGTCATTTTAATTTTTGTTTTTGGTATCCAAAGTAATTGATGATAAACAAATACGTAAGCGACGATTATAATGTTGTATGAAGTTATTACTCATTCACACAATTATAAAAGTAAAAGATCATATAGCTTTCAAGATTCTTGTTCGTGATAAATATAATATATAATATATAAAAAAATATAAACTTTTTGATGGTCAAACGTATAAACAGCACTATGGGGGTCAGGCAGGGGTCCACTAGGGAGGAGACTGCATAGAGAATGGCCAGTGGTGTGTGCAAACTGCAAAGGGTGCTGTTGAACAGCAGGAGTTATGTCATTTTTCGGTGTTTGTTTTGGAATGTTAACAAAATATAAAGTCTATCCCCCACCCCAGCTCAGTTGGGAGTTGTGCCGGTTTGTTTCATTGGAGACTCCGGTTCGACTCTCGGGTGTAGCAAAAGGTGTGGGGACCAGGCAATGATGGTAAGTGCTTGTTAGCCAATGTTGCGCAAGTTCAAGCCTGAGCCGCCCCGGTTTTAATCTGGCCGTTACTCCAGCGAGGTGTCTCGTGTGGAGGTGGCACGGTTTCCGGGCGAACGCCGTTAGCCAAGTCTGACCACTCCCAGCGCGGATCCAGTTAAGACAACGTAAGTCTGGGACAGACTTGGTTAGGGTCCCCGACTTAGGGATGTAAATACCTTAAGAAAGTTACCGTTCAAAAAAAACAAAATATAAAGTCTAAATAAAGAAAACATGAAGTTTAAGATGGTAAATGAATTATTAAATTGATGTTGGAAAGAAGAAATTAAAATTCTGGTTAAACCGACCGATCTAAATCAACTAGTAGTATACCCGTCCGGTGGACGGGTATTTTAAGGTCATCATGACGTGATTTCTATAAAGAACGTTAAAAACATAATATATATAAATGTGAGGGAACTGCTAAATGTGTTGACTTGAGATACAACTTACCATTTTTGGTGCTATTCATCAAAACATTTCAAATGTTCATAACACGCTAACAAACTAACATATTATCAACCTATTTCCTCAATGATTCTTTCCACTGTGATGGCAGCGCATGTCTTGCTCCTAAAGGCAAAGCGCTGAATTCAGGAGAAAGAGCACAATTCCACAGCTACATCATATTAATACTCGAGAGCATATTAACCTGCGTACAAAATTTTGAAGTTAAAATGAGATGAAAATCGTAAGGAAGTTTAAAGAGGAAAAGCAAAAAGTTAAGAAGCGGCACGATGAGCGGGTCAAGTAGTGGGTCAACACAAGTTCTCGGTGAAATGGATAGTGTTTACTATTGGTCGAAACAGGCCGGGTCGGGTTGTAACACTTTCTTGCCCTGAAACCTTCTAATAAATTATGTGCTATTGACGTTTAGAATTAAAAATCTTACAAAAAATCTTATATTTTAATGAAAATTATTTAAGGGGTTGTATGCTAAGAGACACAACAAATTTTAGCCTGTTTGATATTTTTTTTGTCAACTTTTTATTTGGCACAATTGCGATCGAACACAACCCAAAAGAAACTAATATTAAGTAAATGGGTCAAAAATGCCACCAATAAAACAAACGATATACCATTAACTATGCTGCATGAAGTGCCATCTCAATCGCTTGCAAGAACCGTGCACACAATCAATGGCCCAGGTTGCTCCAGCATCCTCAAAAATAGCAGACCAGCAAAGAAATTTATAACCTGCAATAAGCGAGCATAACAACGTAAGCAATTTAGACAAAAGCTACATAGATTAAACAAAATGAATTTAACTCTGGAATTTTATAAATAAAAAGCTACAGAAAATAACTATGAGAATATATAATTACGTATTTATAAAACAATGAAACCAATCATTGATGTGAAGGACTATGCATTTACCCAATGTAAAGCCATGCATACGGCCATTGCCTTTGCTCTTATTCGGCTTGGGAAATTTTGGTGCCCCGGTTTTCGATGTTACAGCTTTTGGTTCCAAATTCGTTTTCACATTGAACCTACCCCTCCATACCGAATACATTCACTCTAGCGAATCACGAACCTGAATCGCGTACCTGTACCGGGGCGAACCGCGTACCTGTACCAGAGCAAACCACGAATTAGGAAACTATGGTATATAACCATAATTTTGAAATATTTGAGTCAAAGAACTAACATTTGAAATACCTGGTATGTTTTCGTATACGCAGCTAACAACGTCTTCTGTATCTTGAAAATTAACTCTTGTAAAAGAAAAAAATATCAGCTAGGAGCAGCTTTTAAGTTTCACTTTTGTACCAGTCATTTTTGGTACCAGTACCAACTTTTTTTTCCGTTTTCGTGACCGGTACTGGTTTTGTACGTTGCCGGTATATTGGTTGATTTACCGGTAAATACCGTACCGTACCGATTATTTTCGGTACTCGGTATCGGTACCGGTTTGGTACCAGACCGTTGCCATGCTCATCCCTAAGCAAAAGGACTACCATCATATAATCAATGGATTTAGTAATTTCACCGATTAGGCCATTAAAATTGCAAAGCTGGAAAGTAATATGCATGATGAATGCTCTTCTTGCCTCTTTCCTCTGTTCTGCTCATTGATCACTCTTAAAAGTGAAACCACCAGCAACCTGATTGCCATATGGCTTACTCGAAGTAAGAAAAGTTGGCTTAGTCCTCTTAATTTAGAAAAAAAAAAAAAAAAAGAGAGAGACCGAGCAAAGATGGAAAAAAATAATTAAAAAAATACTTTCCATTTTCCACATGAAAGCTTTAAACAACTTGAGACAGATTAGTAGCAGCAGCCATGCTTATATTTACAACCCTTATCAAACCAGAAAGTGACACAATCGATGAAGAAGAATGGAAAAGAAAAGAAATACAATGAGAAACTGATGCAATTTACCTCTAATATATGATAACATGAATCAACCAAACCGATTGACCTCTCAATAATCAACAAACCATCACGAAGCCTTTGGTGTTTGACTTCTCACCTAACCAGCACGAAGCCAAAGATCCGTGAATCTTCCCTGCAGACAGATTGCACTCAATAAACAAACTAACAGACTGACTAAATCATATTGAATATCACATATTCAAACCAACAACAAAACTATGAAAGAATTAAACTACAAACCAAGTCACTTGAGCCGTAGGCTTACCCATGACGAATCTTTTACTCTATAGACAGTTAGTGAAACCTAAACCCTCAAAAGAAAACCAAAATAAATATATTATATTTAGAAATCAACCCTTTTAAGCATATGATGGAAAACCATATGGATTCATCCTTTTGGCATTTAATCAAACACCTATTATGCATGAATGATTTGGATACAGATAACATTAAATTGAAAAACAATTCACACATAGTGAGAGTCTAACCACAAATCATAGGACCAATCTGATATAAGGAGAAGACAAACAACCAAAAAAGCAAGAAATCGTAGAGACCTGCAACAATTGATAAGTAAACAGAATAAGCTAAGCTGATAAAGTTGTAACGTGAACCAATTAAATCAAAGTAATAAAAACCAGATGTTTGAAAGATCGTCCCTGTAATGTCGCCAGAATTTTAATAACAAATTTCTATTTCGACATGGAATCGAGATTTAATGGCTTAACTTGTGTCAGGTAGATATTGACGGACAACGCGATTTGTGAACGAAACGGTGAAGATGATGATGAATTAACCGGCGATGAAAGCGAAGTTGAATGGCCGGTGTCGCAGATTGATGTGGGATGAAAACCTACACCTTGAAAGGTGGAGAAAGATCTGTGTCTGGATATGGAGTTACGGTTTTTTTTAGGAGAGAAGATGAGAACTGAACTCTTGATTGCGCCGTTGATATTACATGAAGAACCGGAGAGAAGTGGAGCCGAGTAAATAGGGGAATGGGGCAGATTACACGGGAATCTAGGTTTAGGAGAGAGAGTGTAAAACCTCTCTAAACTGCTGCATTTACAGTTATTTTTAAGAGTTTATGCGGCTAAGATTAAATCTTAAAAAGATCTAATGGTCATTATTTAGTTTGATAGCGGTTACACTTCACGCTGTCCATAATATATATAATGTGGTTTCTTTTTTAAGTATTTACCAAACTCGTTGTGTAGACGGTTTTCAATCCGTCTAACCGCTCTGATAAGATTCTGAAAATTAGAAAATGCTAGTTCGAATAAAATAAAATGTGTTATAGAAGTTCCACAATATTACATTTTATTAAGTAAGAAAATGCTAGTTCGGATAAAATAAAATGTGTTATAGAAGTTCCACAATGTTACATTTTATAAAGTAATTTAAAATTTGATAAAAACCTTGTCGTTTTCCTTTATGTTGTGGCGCAGCTTGTTGCCCGTTTACATGCCATCCTTATGTAATATGTTCGAATCTAATTGAGAAGCATTCGAACGACATGGGTAGGAATACCACGAACGAGGTATACGATAATGCACACCAACTCTTTGCTTAATTGCATCTATGGGTTCTTGGTGATATTCACTCATATAAATGGAGTTTTTTTTCAAATTAGTGTTGGTGGAAAAAATATTTACCAAAATAGTGTTCAATGAAAAGTATTTACCAAAATGGTGTTTCTTGATTATTTTGTATGTCTTTTCTTTTTAACTAACATATTAAACTTTTATAATATTTCTATTAAGTTAATGAAGTGTATATTTTTTTTATTCTTTAATTATATTTTTTAACAAATCTAATATATTTTTTTTTATTTCTCTGATCAACTTTTTATATTTTTTTATTAATAACTCTTTTAAAAAGAACACTAATATGTTTTTTTTAAAAGAGTTATTACTAAAAAAAGTATAAAAAATTGATCAGAGAAATAAAAAAAATATATTAGATTTGTTAAAAAATATAAACTATTAGTTATTACTAAAAAAGTATAAAAAAATTGATCAGGGAAATAAAAAAAAAATATTAGATTTGTTAAAAAATATAAACTATTAAAGAATAAAAAATATACACTTCATTAACTTAATAGAAATATTATAAAAGTTTAATATGTTGGTTAAAAAGAAAAGACACACAAATAATCAAGAAACACCATTTTGGTAAATACTTTTCAATAAACACTATTTTGATAAATATTTTTTCCACCAACACTAGTTTGGGAAAAAACTCCATATAAATGCATATTTCCACTTCATTGCTCTTTATTCCAAAAAGATGCTAATATCATACCTTTTACAACTATGAAATTAATATATTACTAGGTTGTATTTTTTTCTAGTAAATAAGATACTAATTTCTTTACTTTTGTTTTGTTTGATCAGAACATAGGATTAAGAGGTCAATCAAAGTATATACGATTTGTAAATGGTTAGTACTCTTGGAGGAAGTATGGCCAGAAGCCTAACAACTTATATCCACATCAAAAGTACCTTTGTTTTGCTTCATCTGTGGTAAATATCGTGAATTATGAACCATTAGTAGCATGTAGGGCTGCAAACGAACCAAACAAACACGAAGAAGACCTTGTTCGTGTTCGTTTGTTAAGAAATATCTGTGTTCACGAACTGTTCATGAACACTTACCGAACGAGATTTTATGTTCGTGTTCGTTTGTTAAGGAAATGAATTTGTTCGAGTTCGTTTGTGTTTGTTTGTTAACTTTAGGCAATGAATGGAAACAAATGATGATGAACACAAATGAGCACAAACTAATGTTAATGAACATAAAGAGAAACAAACGAACACAAACAAACGTTCATAAACATAATATATAATACATTGTCACTTATTAAATATTTAATTATTCGGAATTTTGAAGTATTTAAATAAATTATAAAAAATAAAAACAATAATGAACAATCGAACACAAACTAACACGTTGCCGAACGTTCACGAACATAAACAAACGAACGCGACCTTTGTTCATGTTTGTTCATTTAACTAAACGAACAAAATTTATTTTTCGTGTTCGTTTGTTTAATAAACAAACGAACTTCCCGCCGAACGTTTCACGAACTGTTCACCGAACGTTTGGTTCGTTTGCAGCCCTAGTAGCATGTGATGATCACCATGTTTTTCGTTACCATCTTGAACTATATTTTGTTTTTTTTTTTTTTTGCTAAGTTTAGGACGAAAATAGAAACACAATGATTACTGAGTATGTTCGCGAGTGAAATATTGTCTGATAGCTATGGCAAAATGGTAATTAGTTGATTGTTGATTATTGATTATTTACTCCAACTCCTACAAGAATATTTTACAAGCATTTAACTTTGACATGTATGTTTTATAGGTCATTTACCAAAACCAGACCGATACCAGGTTGATGGAAAACTTTATGCTATTAAGTTACTATTCTTTATGTAAAAACCAATAACATAAGAATTATTATTTTTACTTCAAAATAATATGATGTAGTTAGTCATCATTATCTTTCAGAAAATGAGACTAAATTAGTATTTATTTAAGCACGAAGTAGAGGAGCTTTGGTTGGTAAATTCAAAGAAGCTTTGACCAGTGCCAATTACATGCTTGATGGTGATTGTGTTGGTTCAGTTCTGTTTTGAACATAATGTAAAACATGAAAACATACCTTTGATTGCATCAGACAGGCAAGCAGTAATGTTTGACACGATCGTCAGCTTGATCTGGTTCCTCCTTAGGGTGCAATCTGATGATGGGGACTAAGAAAACCGACAAGGGAATCGGTATAGGAGAGGAGGTCAATTGATGTTATGCTTATGGGGTGTGTCTAATTGTCCAACCCTTCAACCTCAACATAAGACTCCTTTATATAAGCACTCAGGAGGAAACCCTAATTAGTTAATAAGGGTAATATGGTCCATCAACAATTACCAACTAATTATTAATAGGATTGTTATATATTTTGATCTATATAATGTAAATGATTATAATGGCTACTAGATTAAATATTAAACATAATATATTTAATCTTACATTCTCCCACTTAGCCGAGTAATCATTTACTATGAGTATTAGATAAGCCTGATCAGGAGTTAACACTCATTTTAGCCTTAAACAAGTACTATAGCAGAGAAATACAGCCGTTGAATCATTATGCGACTCAGGACCCCCATTAATCATACTATAGCCTTAATTTAAAACCTAATCGTTATGATCAAAATACGCATAAGCCCTTTGTTTGATTTGTAACTATATTTGTCTATATGCCGTTATGCTAGCTTGACATATTCTTAGAGACATACAAAATCAAACTGATGAGGAAAATTAACTAATACTTAGTCATTCATAGTACGATATGCAATTGCGCACGGCCATCAATTAATACCCGTCTATGAGCTCTCTTAATAAGACTTATGGGTAATAGCCCTTCAGTTATAGGATCCTTAAGCATATCATGAATGTATTCGATACAAAACTTAGTTTCCTCAATTCGTTCATAAACGAATAATTAATTGCGTATCGAAAATTAATGCAGCACCTCTTGAACTGTTACTGTTCAAGGAGTCATGGTAGCTGACTTTATCACACTAAGTCTTCAAAACATTAATTATATGGAGTTAATAAACTTATGAGTCCACTGATAAATTTCCAACAACATTTAGTGACTATATTATGTCGTTATAACTTAGGTTGTTAATATCAGTACATTATGACTCCTCCATGAAATAGGTTTTGTCTGCTGACATAAAGATATACCCGAAATTACATTTTGTCATCTTTGAATATCTCAAAGCTAAAGTAATAAACCGGTTTTAATTCTCACTTCTTCTTTAAGATATAGTCTCTCGTTTCCTTTTAAAGACATTGCAATACTCCATTAGATGCTTCACATTAATCTAGACATATCTAGTATGTTGCAATGTGAGTAATATCTAAACGAGTATAGACTTGAACTTACATAAGGCTTCTGATTAATGAAGCGTAAAAATAATAATCTCACTTACCATATTATCCTCTGAAGGAGAGCAGTATTGATTGTTACATATGTAAGGACCCATTTAATGTTAAACTCATGGAACGGAACTAATGTCCCATTGGGTCTATCTCAGTATGTTATGATATCAATCACGTAAGAGATATCTCTGAGATCTATTATATCAAAGTTTGTGTTAACAATGCTTTGACTTATGTAACATATACTTGTCAAAAGAATATCATCTATATAGACAAGTTTATTTTAGTTGCTCCCACTCATTTTGAGGTAGGTACATTAATCCACTTGATTCTTGATGAAAATAATTACGTTAAGATTTCATCACATTATGATGTTTGCATTAACCCATACATGGATTTTATTGGCTTATAGACAAATTTGTTCTTTAACCATAAGTTTAGAACTTTCAGGTTGTCTTATGAACATGTAAATATGCTAGCCATTTGTTAGGGAAAATTGTTTATAATGTTCGTCTAATGTAGCTTTAAACTATTATAACTTATAAGCTACTAGAACAGTGATGATCCTCAAAGAAATCTTTGATAATTTATCCCTTCCTAAGTATAACCTTTGACAATCAATCATGCTTCTTAGTGTCTTAACGTTTATATATTAGGATTTGGTTTAGTTATGAACACTCTTAGGTAATTCAATCGAATCTCAAACGTTATACGAACACATAAAATCAGTTTTACTAGAAAACTGTTTTATTCCATTCAGAATATTGATTGACACTAATGGCTTAATTTGAAGAGATAGGATCAGTAAACGTTTCCAAAATCCATTTCAACTTCAATTAGGGAGGTTATGTAATCATCAAAGTTAGTAGGCTTTTAAACCTAGATGACCTCCTGAGTTGATTATTGGGTTCATTAGAAGTTTCAGTTTTATGGATTAGCTCTTGGTTAGGTTGCTATCATTTTTAGGATTCTAAGTTTGTAAGAGTTGGTGCAGTATGGTGTACAAGAGGTGTAATCGGAGTTAAATTCGGAGTGAAATTTAATGACACTCTTCCCCCCGCCTCTTGTATTCCTTGCAAATCATAATAAGGACTTTGACTGCTCCCACTGACCTTAGAAATCTTTAGGAACTCAGCATGCTTAGGGTCAATATGTAACGACCAACAAATTCTAATAGAGAAACGAGTTAATGACGTTAGTCGTTGTAGTTTCTCTTGTTGAGGATTATGTTAGTTTAGGTAAGAAATCTAAGTGTGCCCACAAGTAAGCAACAATGAAACTTTTGTAAGAGTAGCATTAGATTTAAGGAGATTTGATAGAACAGTGTCATGATGGAGCGATGTCTTATACAAGAGGTGTAAATTGAAGTAATATGAAGTTTTCACTCCTCCACCTCTTGCAACTATTGCAAGTTATTATTAAGGCACTTAATGCTCCCACTGATCTTTGATATCTCTAAAATGCTACAAGAGAAGTTTCAATGAACTACGTGATGTGGGAACCTATCATATATACGTTAAACTTTATTTGATTTCTTTAATGTCCAGATATCATAAGAAACTTTAGGGACATATCTAATAGAAATCTTATTAAGTATATATATATGAATAGATTTCTTCTAAGACCGTGAGCCATATGCGACAAAATTTAGATACAAGTTGATAGTCTTATAAATGATAAATGAATTATGTCTGAATATTTCATTTTGAATAAGTTCCACTAATGTCAATGAATGACTTATGATGGACCCATACTTATTCCTTAAGCCAAGTCATATTTAGGGCTATAACGTCATGATTTAAAATCACTTAGAATGAGATTAAATGAAAAAATCATCCTTATTAACCGTGTCATGATTTCTCATGAATTTTGGTTATAATGGACGAAATTTATAAGGCTCATTTTCCTTTTGTCGAATTCTCATTTTCATGATGACAAAAGTTGTGAAAGCGTAAGGTATCATCTAGTTCCATCTTAGTAATGTTTCAATCCAGATATTTAGAACAAATAAAATGAGAGTTTAAGATAAGTGTGACTTTATGTTGGTTATGCAAACCTTACAACCTTCATGACATAGCCTAAGTAATGATACCGTATTCTGGTTAATCTTCAGAATATGTAAGGTATCTAAAGGCTTTGTTAGAAGACTGCTTATTTTGGTTCTTATAACCTTAACATTTAATTTTGTCACTAACTCTCATGTTAGTTATTTGTCGAGTTCTGGTAAGGAAACGTATGGAACTAGAGTCAACTAATCATGTGTTAATTGGAATATTAAAAAATTATCAGACTTAAATATCATTAGTAAGTGACTATCTAATTAACTTATCCAACTGTTCTTTGGAATAATGGATAGTCTCGTTGCTTATGTCTAGTCTAATGACATAATTATGCAGTGAGATTTTCCCTTGAAGAACCTTAGAGTTGGGATTTTGTACTTGCATTTTGTCTATGAACCTTTAGAACAATCCTCTTTTAAAGTATTAGTGGTTCTAAGGTGAGTAACAACTTATTTTCCAGCTTCAAACACTTATTTCTTTGTACATATGTTGCTTATCAACACACTCGTTATACTTTGGTACTTTTGAGTGTTATAGTTGATTTATAATGCATCAAATTGCACAAGTGAAAATCTTAGTATGTAATGTACTGGAAAAATGTACTTATTTCCATGCGTAAGCCCTTAACTTTATGGGTCATGGTATTGTACATTATTATGTATTCACATATACCACTTAGCTTTATAATTTATAATTTTAAATGAAGACATGCATCTTAGGAGTTCTAGTGATTATTCCACAATTATAGATTAGTCTTAGGAAAGACTTAATCTGGAATAACCTTTTAGTGACAGCACTTATTCTTGATTATCATAAGAGACATCATGTTTGATTTATCATAATCATCATGCTCTACTTTTCTTCTGTAGTGCTTTATCAGAAGAGAGCAGTAGGATTATCGTGCCTTAAGAGATAATCAAGAATTTAATTTAAGAGCTAATTCTAATAGAAACTTTAAGCAAAACATATTAGATTTAGGAATTAGAGTGGATGAGATATAGACTTATAGAAGAAAAATTATAGTGAGAAAAGTTATGGGTACTTAAAATAAGGCAGACGAAATGATCATAAAACTTAATTAAGGATCACTAATATAAGGATCATTATGTGAAGAGATTGTGATATGTCTATTACTAACATCAAAATAATAGACTTAGCTAAAAATTCTACTTAAACGAAGACAAAACAGCTTTGGCCAGAAGTGTAATCATTTAAGCATATGTGCAAAGTGGTTGTAACAAATCAGCTTTGGCCAGAATTGAAACAATCACTTTAGTTATGCACTTGTTGAGTATGCCATCTATGAATGAATTAAATCAGCTTTGGCCAGAAATTAAGACATTCATGCTTATGATGCATACACAACATAGCTTTTGTAATACTTGAATGATAAGTAGATGTATCAAGTCAGCTTTGGCCAGAAATGATATATCAGAAGCTCATTCAAGTTAAGCTATTTTGGTTTTGTAAAACATTATTTGATCCTTATTAATTAACTAAGTAAATTACAAAACCATTTATTTAATAGCAAAACACCCGTTAGTGCGGGGTTCGGGGCGGGAGCCCCGAAAAAATTTAGTTCACATTAACTGCTCAGTAAAGTAACAGGATTTCGAATAAGTCTTGAAATCTTATGAACACTCATGATTTCGGATGATCAGACAGTTATTGATCTGTAATGGACAAACAGATGTTCATTCGGAATGATCAATTAGTTGTTGATCCGTGATGATCCGTAAAGATCATCTGAAATGTGTTCCTTAAGCTATGAAATCCTTAATTTAAGCAGTTACTAATTGATAAGGTTCAAATCCGAAATCTTAGGGATTATGGGATTAAGTTTCCTGTTTAAACGTTAGTTATTTTTATCTGTTTATTTCGAAAAAATTTTATCCATTAATAAAAATAACAGATTTCGAAAATTCTAATTAGATAAAAAATAAATCAAACAGGAACAAACACCCAATAATCCTAAATCATTCCAAAACTAAGGGAAATTTCGAACTTTCTGATGAACAAGTGACGAAAATAAACATTCAAACATTCATCCGAAATGCATCGATAATGATCCGAAATCATCCGTAGTGATCCATAATGATGTAGATCCTGATCCGAAATCATCCGTAATAACCAGTGATGATCCGTGATGATGAAACTTAGATCCGAAATCGTCCGTAATGATCAGTGATGCTCCGTAATGATGAAACTCCACATCCGAAATGATCCGTAATGATCCGTGATGCATTCGAGATGGTAAAACCCATACATAATCCATCCGAAATGATCCGGAATGGATGATTCTAATCCGGAATGGCATCTCGGGTAAGAAGGTTTGAAGACGTTCATCCGTGATGCATCCGTAATGGATCTGTGATGATCCGGAATGGATCTGTGATGATCCGGAATGGCATTTCGGATAAAATTATTTGAAGATATTCATCCGTGATGCATCCATAATGGATCCGTAGTGATCCGAAATGCATTCAAGATGATGAAAACAGACCCGTGATCATCCGAAATCGTCCGTAATGATCCGTAATGGTGATTTCGGATGACAAAACATGGAATTTTATTAAGGTTTTCCAGATTTTCAGATTCAAAACAGAACCAACTAATCAACATATGCTCTGATACCACATGTTGGTTCAGTTCTGTTTTGAACATAATGTAAAACATGAAAACATACCTTTGATTGCATCAGACAGGCAAGCAGTAATGTTTGACACGATCGTCAGCTTGATCTGGTTCCTCCTTAGGGTGCAATCTGATGATGGGGACTAAGAAAACCGACAAGGGAATCGGTATAGGAGAGGAGGTCAATTGATGTTATGCTTATGGGGTGTGTCTAATTGTCCAACCCTTCAACCTCAACATAAGACTCCTTTATATAAGCACTCAGAAGGAAACCCTAATTAGTTAATAAGGGTAATATGGTCCATCAACAATTACCAACTAATTATTAATAGGATTGTTATATATTTTGATCTATATAATGTAAATGATTATAATGGCTACTAGATTAAATATTAAACATAATATATTTAATCTTACAGATTGTGGTATGAAAATTGAAATCAACTGAAATTTAAGGTTTTTGGTTAGATCACCATCTGGGTAGAATGATAACTAATATGTGGCCACTAACTTTTTGTAGTTCAATTCTCAAATAATTTATCCTTCTTTTAAACATAGAAAACCCTACAACAGAGGCCAGGTTTATTTGGATCAAGAATGTTTAAGAGTAACTCATTGTTGATAACATCTAATACTTTTTAATTTACATTGTGCAAATGACCAAATTCAATTTCTTAGATAACTAAGCTTCACATATGCCTTAGTTTCTAGCTCTATCGAATTATGTGGCCGTTTTATTAAGTAGAAATATGTGTAGGACTTGAGAAGGCTTCAAGAAGTACCTTTAACCCATTATCTATGATCTTTTGCAGTTAGTATTAATGATGTAGATGCACTTTTCGAACTGTTTAAGAGCTTGAGTTCCCCATTATTGATGATGGATTGATACACAAGGTCTACTTTCTAATTATTTGACTTCATGTTGTACAAAACAAGTTCAGGTTTATTGCAAAACATTGATGTTGTACAAGAGTGTTTGAATGTGTATAAAATAAAAGTTGGCTACACTACAAAGTCAAAGGCTCGTCTTCTTTAATCATATGTTGCTGTTATCTGAAAATATGTTTAATTTAGTCATTAAATTGTTTTTTGTTACTTGAGGTTATTGTAATGGAATTTAAATGTGTTGTATGTTATGAGGTGTTTCACACAGGGAGAGGTGATGGCAGCACTTAGGAAGATGGGAAGGGCTAAGGCAGTGGGTCTGGACAACATACCAATTGAGGTGTGGAAGTGCTTGGGACAGGAGGGAGTTCAATGGCTAACTAACTTGTTCAATCTCATTTTTAACTCTGGAAGAATGCCAGACCAGTGGAGGAGCAGTATAGTAGTGCCTTTATATAAGAACAAGGGAGACGCCCAATGTTGTGGTAGTTATAGAGGGATTAAGTTGTTAAGCCATACTATGAAACTATGGGAGAGGGTGATTGATACTAGACTTAGAAGAGAAACCCAGGTTACGGTAAACCAATTTGGTTTCATGCCAGGGCGGTCAACTACAGAAGCAATACACATTCTAAGGAGATTGATGGAAAAATATAGAGAGAAAAATCGAGATCTACATATGGTGTTCGTTGATTTAGAAAAGGCGTATGACAGTGTGCCACGTAGATTGATATGGGATAGTTTAGAGGATAGAGGGGTACCTAGAAAGTATGTAGACTTAATTAAGGATATGTATGTTGAAACTAAAACTAGTGTTCGTGCACCGGTAGGGGATACTGATTTCTTTCCTGTGGAAGTCGGACTCCACCAAGGGTCAGCGTTGAGTCCTTTCCTTTTTGCGATTGTTCTAGATGAGTTGTCAAAGTCGATTCAGGAGTCAGTTCCATGGTGCTTGCTTTTTGCAGACGATATTGTGCTGATAGAAGAAAGTAAACAGAGCTTGAATGAGAGGTTAGAAGAATGGCGTGTAGCCTTAGAAGGCAAAGGTTTGAGGATAAGTCGCTCTAAGACGGAGTACCTTTACTGTGATTTTAGTGGAGCAGGTGATGAGCACGACACTCAGATCACCATTGAGGGTCAGGTGGTCCCACAGGCAACTAAGTTCAAGTATTTAGGATCGTTTGTTCAGAGTAATGGAGAGATAGACAGTGACGTAGCTCACCGTATCCAGGTTGGATGGTGTAGGTGGAGAGCAGCCACAGGGGTATTGTGCGACAAGAGGTTCCCTGATAAATTAAAAGGGAAATTTTATAGGGTGGCAATTAGACCCGCTATGTTATACGGAACAGATTGTTGGGCCATCAAGAAAATCCATGCACGAAAGCTAGAGGTGGCAGAGATGAGGATGCTAAGATGGATGTGTGGGCATACTAGGTTGGACAAGATAAGAAATGAGGTTTTTAGGGTAAGATTAGGAGTTGCTTGTATTTCAGACAAAATAAGGGAGGGAAGATTGAGATGGTTTGGGCATGTCAGGAGAAGGCAGATGACAGACCCGATTAGAATAGTGGAAACAATCACTGTAGATGGAAGGAGGAGTAGAGGTAGGCCGAAAATGACTTGGGATGAGCGGATTAGGAAAGATTTGCTAGATTTGCACCTCTTCGAGGACATGGTCGAGGATAGAACTTCGTGGAGACGTAGGATTAAGGTTAAGGACTTTTAGGAGTTTGGCTTGGTTTTTGGTTTAGGTCCTTGTCTTATGAGTTTAAATTTTTTTTCTATGAGGTGTGATATAGCTTTTTATAAGTTGTCAGTTATTCCCGGCGTCGTAGTTTTACTAACAACTACTTATTTATTTATGTGTTTTTTTTTTTCTTTTCCACATTTGTTAGTAGTTGTGTGCTTATATATGTTTTGCCAGAAGCTTATGTCTTGGGTATGGTTTTGTGGAGCCGGGGGTCTCACTGGAAGCAGCCTCTCTATCCCCTGGGATAGAGGTAAGGCTTGCCTACATCCTACCCTCCCCAGACCCTACCAATAGCTCGCTATAGGTGGGATTATACCGGGTATGGTTGTTGTTTGTATGTTATGAGGTGTTTGAATTGTTTGTTTCACTTTTTAGATTGTTTTGTTTCTTTGGTAATTTATAATATGGGTCGATTTCTGTTCTTATATATTTTATGTAACGGGTTAGGGGGTGGCGGCGCAACTTGTTGCCCGACTACCTGTCATTGCTTTGTAATTGCCCTTTTTCGTGTGGAATGATAATCTTTGGATTTATATAATTGTTAGGGTTGGGACATGTCCATTTAAAAAATATCATTTTTGTTCGTATTAGGACGAGTTGAATTAATAAATGCAAGAATATGGTAATAGAGATGGAGAAAGGGATGTAGGGGGTTTTCAGAAAATAAATAAAATTTAGAGATAAATTTAGAAAAACATGATTTTTAGTTGAGTTATAAAGGGTTGGATTGTATCTCAAATATCCAGTTTTCTCACAGAGTCAACTTTATGTTGCATTGTCAAGAGTAAAAAGCAGAGCTGGTGTCAAGTTGCTTATACTAGATAATGATGGTAATGTTACAAATAAAACAACGAATGTGATGTACAAGGAAGTTCTTACTGGGATTTGAATCATTTGTTATTTGTTTCTTCCAATATATATGTTTTTACACGATATTAAATTTCAACATAAATAATTTGTTTTTGTTTTTTTTGAAACTGCGTTTAACGCGGACATTAGCCTTGTTCTTTATATATAAGTTCGCCGGCTTTTAAAAAAAAAAACTTAATCCAGTAACTCTGATGCTCTCAAATTAACAATTATAAATTTTCAAGTTTGAAGTGAAATAGTCAAATGATGATTACCATGACTTCGATATTATCAACACAATCTAAAATTTATGTATGTTTTTTTTTTTAACGTACAACATAAGAATCGTCAGGTACTCCGTACGTGACACCTATTGGCAGAAAGGTAGCCCACGGCAGCCCAACCTGCACGCACGGAGCCCCTAGCCCACCATGCCACCAGTTCCGGGGAAAACCCGACCCTGCACCCGCCCGAGGGCACGACAATGCAGAGCCGGTAAAACCCGGGTGGATCAGGAATCGAACTCGAGACCATTCGGCCAGAAGTTTTTCCCTCATTTTCCCATAACCACTGAGCTATAAGCCCAGGGTTAAAATTTATGTATGTTTTTATTTTTAATTGGATGACTCATGCTTTTGTATATAGTGTAAAATCCAAGTTTAAAATGTACTATTATCATGATGAATGAAACTTTTGTGTTGACTTAAATAATAATTATGTTGATGTATCAAAAGGTTTAAAAAACTGTTTATTTGGATGACTTAAATCATATCGTAGTGTTACTTTATGTTATATATGATAGTTTTAGCATTTTAAATACGCAAATGCTAGTCTTTCCGTTTTTTTTAATTGTTCGTGTAGAGTAGCGAAACTTGAGATTTTCGACTGGGGGTCGAAAACGTATATACCTAAAAATTTCTATACGAACACTACATACCGGACACCCCCCCCCCCTATCCTGCGCCCATGTTCGTGTACCATACATTTTAGTATTTTCAACAAAGGTCTGATGAAATTTTAAGACTCATATTGAATAAGATCTTTTTTTTAACAACAAATTATTACACCAATCCGCCTTTGGCGGAACTCAAACTCTTGACTTCAACGAGAGCAACACCTTAACTACAATGGCTTTATCATTTAGACCTAATCCCCCACCCGAATAAGATATTTGATATACCAAGTGCACCCTCAAAGTAAATTTAGAGCCATGCTGTAAATAGGTTTACCTAAAATGGCTCATTTCCTCTTTTTAACTTCTGATGGGCTATTGGGCCATGGGAGTATTTCGAAGGTGTTGTAACTTCTTGTAGTTAGGCCCAACCCAACAAACTATTAAATGGGTAAGACTTTTCATTACCTTCGGTCTTTGGGCTGTGGGTACACTACCTGCTAGCATAATCAAGTTAAGGCGGCCGACAGTACGAGTCCATTTTTATCAGAATCTTTTCTTGTTATATTTTTTCTCAAGTAAAACTCTTCATTCGTTTATATTTTTTCTCAAGTAAAACTATTCATTTGTTGTTAAAAAAAAACTATTCATTCGTTTATTAAATCGTTTATACTGAATATTGATTTGTTTATTTAAGAAACGAACAAAATTTAGACGGACAAACATAAACAATTTTTTTGTTTATATTTGTTTATATATTTCTTGGAGACGTACACCGTTGGTTCAGTTAGTTTTGAAAAAAAAAAATCAGTGTAGAAATGCGCTAATACGGTTTCAGAGAACGATAAACCAAAGTGTTTAGTTATACGATGTTGATAGTATAATGGTTTAACGGTTTAGTTTTGACGGTCTAAACCAAATTTTTTTTCAATAAAAAAATCAAACAAAAAAATTAAAACGATAAAGACCGACCAAGTTTCAAATCATACCAAACCGTTAAACCCCTAAAAACAAATAAAACCGAACCGTGAAACAACCGTTTGGATTTTAAAACGGACGACTTGCTATGCTATTTTAGACGGTTTCAAATCTTATAGTATGTTGATTTTATTTCTTAGTTTACAGTAATCTTATAGTATGTTAAGATACATATAAGAAGTCAATGGAACTAAATATATATTTTTTAAACGCTGTCAATTAATTTAAAAGAAATCATTTTTTATTGTTATATCATAATTCTATGACAATTGCTAGCCATTGTATAGGGCATAAATATAATTTCGTTTCATTAGGGAATGCAATTGATGAAGTAACATTCTTAACTTAAACACAAGAGACTAGCAATATAATCTAACAAAACTGATCCTTCAATTTTTGAAATCTTTCAATCAAAGCACACTAGAAACTTTTAAGGCCTTCCCTTTCCATCCTCTAATGAACAAGTATCTCCCACTAGAAAATGATCTCTTTAACATATCACGGCGTAAATCATCGCAATTCAAGTATGTGTTATCTCCATTCACAACTCGTTGTGAAGATCCGACATTGCATTCGTTTTGGCATTGTTCGGATTTCATATGTTGTTTTGATGAGCCAACATCGCCCCCAATATGCAATTTTTCCAATTCCATATCACAATGATGATTAACAAACAAAATATCATCTTTTAATACTCGATTTTGACACAAATTGCCCATAGATATAGATCTTCTGACCTCCCGTTCACCTCTATCTTCTCTAATATCAAGAATAGCATCCCGTCCTTCTAAATCAGTAAGAACCCTCCTTGACACAAATATGTCAAGTCGAGGAGGAGGTGGTGGTGGTGGCGGCGGTGGTGGAGGTGGAGGGGGAGGAGGTAAAGTATCTGACATTGCATTGACAAAACTTACACTAGCTCTACACAAAGGGCAATTTGAGTGATTTGTAAGCCAATTGTCAATGCAATAAACATGAAAAGCATGACTACATTTGGGCAAAAGTCTAAGCTTCTCATCCTCTTGAAAGTCTCCTAAACAAACCAGGCAATCTGTACTTGAAACCAAGCCATCTTCTTTCTTATACTTACAAACCTTTATCGATTTGATCATAGCCTCATCCAACCCCTTACCCGGAACATGCCAAGGCCCGAGATATAAAGGGTCATCTTCCATGTTAAAATCATTTTCACTCATTTCCAAATCATGAGTTTCTTGATTTTGCCCCCCTCTCCGTCTTGAAAATTCAAACGAATCATTCCTTACGGTACACAATCTAGATATTATAACATAGTAACTAATCAAAAGAAACGCGCTCCCAATAACACCAATGATTGTGATCACAAGGGGCGAGAGGGTTGCACCGCTTGAATCATCGTCAGAAAACCCTACGGTTGGTGGAGGAGAGGGAAGAACGCCGTAGTTACACCATTGGGGACAATATAAGTTGCAAATCTTTTGAGAACAATCTTGATTGCTCATATAAGGCACCCATGTTGTTGGACTCTCAACATCAACAGACGCCATAATTAACAAACTTGGAACCAAACAAATACTTATATAACAAGAAAACCCTAATTAGAAAACACCATGCAAACAAAGAACTTCACTAGAAACAACATATAGGGTGATGTATTATGAACTTTAACTTCAACAAACTTTGAAACTACTGCAACTATGGGGGTATAAAGCATAAGAAACATATGGATTTAAAGAAAACCACAACAGAAGTGATGAAATCTTATCACCACCATTTAAAAGATAAGATGAAATATACTGAAAATGAATGAAGAAAAGAGGCATAGTTGGAAAGTGGATTAAAGCAAAGAATGTGCTTTTTATGTGGGGATATATGGAGGTGACTTTTTTTCCTTCAACTTAATTCTCTTTTCCTTTTCTTATGTTATCCTTTAGTTTGAATTTCTATTACTTTCATGCCATAACTTGTCTCTTGATTAAAGTTGGTGTTTTGTGACTGGTGTTGGTGGGCACCCTATCAGAGTAATAGAAAGCATGTTATTACTTTTTGTTAAGGTTAAACATAAAATAAATTATTAGTTGCACAATAAAACTTGATATATGTTTAAGTTTGGAAAAATAATTATGATTTTCTCTTGTTAAAGCAGCATTACAGATATTGTTTTTCTGAAAATATATGTATGCATGTTAAGGTTTTCTTGTTTCAATTATCTGTTTATAATTGAGCTAGAGTTTAGTATGGCCTACCAACCAACCTTATAAAAACCAATTCATTGACATTCTAAAATCTAAACCTTATAAAAACCAATTCATTGACATTCTAAAATATAAACATAGATACATCTAGCATTCTAGCCTAGTTAGGAATCTCTTGTTGGAGATGTGGATTGTTTTATTGATCAAATACCATTTGACAAATCTATGTTTGATAAAATATATATCATCAATACTTCAAAAAAAAAGAACATATATTTCATTTTTGGGAGAAATTAATAAGACTTTCTACTTCTAGGGTTTATAAACAATGAGAAGAGCATTCAAGGACTACCACACTTGTAAGTGGCTGATTCCCCTCATGTAGACTTCTCATATCCGAAACAACCTTCTAGTTGTATTATGTTTTAACCTCTTGAAAGTCACGTGTCTATCGTAAGTTATGTTTTACCAGACAGACAAGATTTTGATTTTATTTTAGTAATCAATTTTGAATTTAAATCATAAAGTATATATCATGTTAATGGAGTTGAATTTGAAAAGGGAAAGGTATAAAGGACAGTGAGAATATAAGTGTCGCATAATTATGAGAGGGTAATGTTTAATATTATAGAAGATTAGGTAGTTTAAGCAAGTAGATCCATGTAATGATGTTCTTGGGTGGTTCCAACATATCATGTGCTAACAAGCATATATTCTCAATTCAAAAAGTAAATAAATATATTCGTTTGACACTTATTAGCATTTATTAACCATCATTTATATCAGTAGGATACCCGTGTGATCTCGTGGTGGTGACAATTTGATAGTTGATATATGTTTCTATTAGTTTATCAATTTTCTCGTGATATATTGCATACTCGTCATATTGCTTCATCGCTTAATACTACTTACGATTTAAAACATACCCTAGTGTGAGGATATATATCAATTTTCAAGCAAAGGAGAAAATTTACCTATCATATTTAACCCTAAATTATAGAATTAGATGTCACTCATTAGTCATTAACACGAATTTTACCCTTTTGTTTTATACTCTTCTGGTGCCCAAGTACTTCTATGTAATAATGAATAGTGAGACAAATATCTTGTTACGGGGCTAGAATGAAGTCAATTGGAGTTCGTTTGACCCAATTTCTTACATTTCTTAAGTTAAGATTGTTTTGTACTTGATCTTACCTCTATGGTTATGATGTTTTATTTGTATATAATACTTAACATATTAATGACTTTAATATTGGTAAATGATGAATCTTATGTGTATCAACCTAGGAATTTTCATTAAACACACAATTGTAACGGATAAGAGGAAAACCAAAGTAAACGTTTAAACCTCCAAATCAACACCGCGGGGTTAAGTTTGTGCCTCCATGAGCCCATGACTAGACCTCTTTCCAATGAATTGATTTAGGAAAAACGCATAAATGATGATGCGTAGCCCTCAATGAATAAATCATGGGGACAAAAATGACAATTTACTCCATCACGAACACCCGTGGGTAGCTTGTTGTCTTCAGGGTGTCAAAAAATCTATTAAGTCGAGCACTATTTACCCGGTTGTAAAGTGTTAGTAACTAGTTGGATGCCCTGTCCGCGTTGCGGGGCGATCGCCGAATAATTCTCAACCAATTAAAAAAACAGTATTATACTTTTGGTAGAAAGAAAAACTAAAACGATGACAGGACCGTAATTTTGAGCGAGGGTAAAATCTTAATTTTTAGGTAGGGAAAATCATTATTTTATTTTGAACTGTGGGAAAATGTATTTTTTAATTGAGGGTATAAGCGTAATTTTGAACCGAGGGGAAATTGTAATTTTGAGTTGGGGGCGAAAGCATATTTTTAGTTAGAACTAGGGGCAAAAACGTAATTTTAAACTGGTGGCAAAACCGTAATTTTAAAGTAAGTAAAAAATACTAAGCTGGTGTAAAATCGTAAATTTTAGCTGGGGGAAAACGTATTGTTATTTTTAACTGGGGCAAAGTGTGAGAAGTGTATTATAACATTATATATAACACTATAGTGTTATATGGTGTTGTATGGTGTTACATAGTGTTATACGGTGTTTATATGGTGTTATATATAGTGTTATAATACACTTCTTACACTTCTCACACTTCTGAATTAATGTACACTATCCCTACCCTATATATATATATATCCAGTGGGTGCCCCGAGAGTGCTCGGGATTGAGTTTGTTGGCCGTTCAATATATATATATATATATATATATATATATATACTACTTTAATAAGCATATAGGAAGGGCAAGATTGGTCATTTGCCATTGTACAACCATTTGAAGCCCATTGTACAAGCATTTAAGCACAAAGTGTTGAAAACTTCTTTTCTAACACATGTTGTATAGCCGGATGTACAATAGTTCAAGCTTCTCAACTTTATCCCGCTCAAATCCGTCGCAATCCCCTTCAAATTTTTTTGAATTACCAAATGTCTGATGCAATGCAGTACCTTTTTGTTGTCTGGCATGTGCTTTACTTTTCTATCATGTCTGACATTATGTAATTAGATTTCAAATTAAAAAAAAAAGTTTGATATCTCCCACGATAATTCTCTCCCCCTTTCTCTCTCCACAAAACCCAGTTGTCTCTATAATCGTTCATCATTCTATTCAAATGTAGGGGGTGTCGAAGACATGAAAGAGGGCTTGGTTGGTGGCCACATTGGTGTAACAAGATGACAGTGAGGGATTTCTGTAGAGCCATAGTTCCGGCAACCTAGACTAGGGTTTCGATCAACTTCCGGTGAGTCCTACTCCTCATGTATATTTCGTTTTAGGTTAGATTGGCCCACAAGTACTGATCTGGTGAAGGCTGTTAATCCAGTGAGCAGTTAGGGGATTTGACATGGAGATTAGGGTTCCGGCGAAACCCTTTCACTGCATGTTGTTTGGATTTGGATTTTAATACTTATTAACTGATTTTTTAATGTTTTGAAATACAGAATTTGGGGATGTGAGTAGGTCTGGATCCTAATTGGGGAGAGAAAACGAAACGGGAAAACCTAATCCATTGCTGATTGTTTCTCTTCCACGGTGGCTCTGCGTCGTTGCTGATGGTTCTTGCTTTTCTGTCTACGCCACCTCACCCATGGTATTCTTCATCCAGGTCTTTAGATTTAAAGATTCATTGTCATTCGAATAGGTATTCTTCATCCATGTCTTTACTATATGGGGCCTTTAATTCATTTGTCTGCAACTGGGGAAATTTCAACTCTTTCATTTTGGTTTCATCATTTCTTGTTGGAGAACTATGAATTTCGTGATTTCATTGCTCAATTCATTTTAAATATAGCATTATTCCCAATTCCAAGTAGGTTTTTGATCTGTTTTTTTGTGTTCCCTCTAAAGATACACACGCACAGATTCACATGCTTCCTTGCTGACATGAAGATAAAGAAAAACGGCCCACAGCAGCTCAGGTGGTAGTACAACTTCAAAAGGCCTTGAAATTTCAAGTAAGTTTAACACTTGAAACTCATTTTGTTCAGTTTATATTTTTCAGCACCTGAAATAAATCAACTAAAATGGAAACCATAACTGGTTTTTAAAATTAAGATGAATAAGAAATATTTTTAATTCTTCAAGTAATATGCAGGAGGACTATGAAATATGAAGAGTCAAAGTGCCTAGAAACTACAATGAAATACTTAAGTTTTCAAAATCTCCTGATCTTTACTTCACCCTGGGGAAACAGGAAATCACAAGGAATTCTATAATGGAATCCTTCTTAAAGATGAGACACTGGTACATAGTTCCTTCTCATAAGTTGTCGCAACCCCCGATCCCTTATTCCCGGGAACGGGCGGACGCGATCTCAGTTGGGGTGGTATCAGGTTTATTTAATCTTGCAGCGGAATTTACATCAGGACCGTAGTTAGGAAATGTTTATCAGAGTAAAACCACCATATTTGATATTAATAATAACGTGGGCAAAACCCAAGTTTCTTATTACAATACATTTATAGAGACAAACCCTATTTTATTGAATTTAAAACATCGTTTATTGGGTAACTTTTATAGCCACATTTTCCCAAGCCTTCAGTGCTCTCCAGCTGGCTTTTCACTAATTGGCTGTTCACATTGTGTTACCTGTAACGTGTTTTAAAAACATTTGTCAGTCGGAAATACTGGTGAGTAAATCCCAGTTTAATCAAGAAACATTTTATCAATTAAAACAGTATTGAGAGCGATCACATTGTTTATTTCTACACAATTACTCATTCAGTATTTGCCACTCGACCGGATCTATGGCTATGGTCAAATTACCCATTGGCTAACTCGTTGTCCAATGGTAATGCACTGTCATTCAGACTTACTACTACTCGTAGTAAATTTTGTATACAAAACCCCATAATACCGGGAGTAATTGAAGAACTACAAAGACTCAATCACCGCTTAATCACATTGTAAAACAATTAAGGTTTTGTAAAACATTCCAAAAAGGTTAACAAAAAGAGGATAAACTCACATTGCTGTCTTAGGCTTTTCGTAAGGGTTTCCTGGATATAATCTATAATTTATACAAATGTACATTGGTTAGTACCATAACCCTCTGAAAATATTAATAATACCCTCCCCGAGACGGCATTCCAATAACTACGTCGGGCAGAACCACGACAGTTATTACGGAACCCTAAATCAATCGGGCAGCGTAACTATTACAAAACTGGGGTTATAATACTTACAACGGAGCAGAACCTCGTTAATTAGGGGTATAATACCCGACTATAATATGCCTTCTACAGAATTTTAGATTGAGAATTGAGAAATGAACGAGTTCTGGTTGATCCCGATGGCCTTCTTATATAGTTGCTGATTTTAGTCCTGTCGCGGCCCGCGTAAGGTAAGGCGAAGCCTTACGTGGCCCGCGTCAACACCGGTCAACATAATAGCTTAGCTGGGTCAGCTAGTAGATCCGCCACGATGTCGACACGTGTCGGCTCCGGATGTATCCGCGTGTGATGGTCTCTAGCGGCCCGCGTACACGTAACGGGGACTCTTACGCGGCCCGCCTTAACTTAAGGTTTACTGAAATCAAGTTTCAGCCTTGATACCGCCCGCGTGAAGTTGAGGTGAGGTCTTACGCGGCCCGCCTCAGCCCTATATTTCTTGTTTTTGATTTATTTTATAATTATAACATAACTAGGGCTCGGTTTTCACATACGGGGTGTAATATAAAACATATTGGGACATTTTATAATATACTAGAGGGTCGGAAATATTATGAGAACATTGGTTTTACCGAGGGTTGTTACATTCTCTCCACCTTGTTTTAGAGCTCGTCCTCGAGATCTACTGAAATAAATGCGGATATTTCCTTTTCATTTCTGACTCGAGCTCCCATGTGTACTCAGGTCCTCTTTTGGAGTCCCACTTCACTTTGACCAAAACTAGTCTCTTATGCTTGAGATTCTTTACTTTCCTGTCTTCAATTTGTAGAGGCCTTTCTACAAACTTGAGTTGTTCATTTACCTCTATATCCTTAAGAGATACTATCAATGATTCATCAGCTAAACACTTTTTGAGATTTGATACATGAAACACATCATGTATTCCTGCCATTTCCTCTGGCAATTGTAGCTGATAGGCTACAGGTCCTATTCTTCTAATAATCTCAAAAGGTCCAACATACCTGGGACTTAGCTTTCCCTGTTTGATGAATCTTACTACTCCTTTCCAAGGAGAGACTTTCAACAATACTTTATCTACTACCTGAAATTCCAATGGCTTGCGTCGGTTATTGGCATAACTCTTTTGTCGATCACGTGCTGCTTTTAGTCGTTCATTGACTTGAATAATCTTGTCAGTTGTTTCTTGCACTATCTCAGGTCCAGATAGTTCTTTTTCCCCAATTTCTGCCCAACTGACTGGGGTTCGGCACTTTCGTCCATAAAGTGCTTCGAATGGTGCAGCATTGATACTTGTGTGATAGCTATTATTATAAGAAAATTCTATTAAAGGTAAGTGATCGTCCCAATTACCTCCAAAGTCAATTACACAAGCTCTAAGCATGTCTTCCATTGTCTTAATTGTCCTTTCACTTTGTCCATCTGTTTGTGGATGATAAGCCGTACTTAATTTTAACTTAGTTCCCATAGCCTTTTGGAAACTTGACAAAAAATGAGAGGTAAATCGACTATCCCTATCAGAAACAATTGATAAAGGAATACCATGTAAAGAAACAATTTCATTTACATACAATTTAGATAATTGTTCCATACTAATTGTTTCCTTCATTGGTAAGAAATGAGCTGACTTAGTGAGCCTATCTACAATCACCCAGATTGTATCATTTCCTTTCCTAGTTTTGGGTAATTTAGTAACAAAATCCATTGTTATCAATTCGCATTTCCACACTGGCATTTCTAATTGTTGTAACAAACCTGAGGGTTTCTGATGTTCAGCTTTAACTTGTGAACAAGTTAAACATTTAGAAACATAGGTTGCTATGTCCTTTTTCATTCCTATCTACCAGAAATTTTTCCTTAAATCCTGGTACATTTTATCACTTCCTGGATGCATCGTATACTTAGAATTATGGGATTCTTCTAATATACGATGACGTAGATTTCCTAATTTAGGTATCCACATTCTCTTTTCATGGAATCTCCATATTCCATATGTTCCTTGTTTTAATTCTTTTAGCATACCTTTTAATTTTTCAGAATCATCATTGATTACTGATTCTTGTGCTTCTCTTATTTGATCATTTAAATCTACTTGTAGATTTAATTTAAGAGAACGTACCCTTCTTGACATTTCATGATACTTTCGGCTTAAAGCATCTGCCACTACATTTGCTTTTCCTTCATGATACTGGATATCACAATCATAATCACTAAGCATCTCCATCCAGCGTCTTTGTCTCATATTCAACTCCTTTTGTTTGAAAACATACCTTAAGCTCTTATGATCGGTAAATATGGTAAACTTACTACCATAAAGATAATGTCTCCAAATCTTAAGAGCAAAAATTATAGCTCCTAATTCTAAATCATGTGTTGAATAATTCGCTTCATGATTCTTAAGTTGTCTAGATGCGTAAGCTATAACCTTTTGACGTTGCATCAATACACATCCATAACCTAATCTAGAAGCATCACAATAGACTACAAAGTCTTCAGCTCCTTCTGGTAATGCTAGTATGGGTATATGGGTTAATCTTTGCTTAAGGATTCTAAATGCTTCTTCTTGTTTTAATCCCCATTCAAACTTAACAGATTTACAGGTTAACTTAGTTAAGGGAATGGCTATTCTAGAGAAATCTTTAATAAATCTTCTATAATAACCGGCCAATCCTAAGAAACTTCTAACCTCAGTTGGTGACTCAGGGGTTTTCCATTTAGTAATTGCCTCGATCTTTGTTGGATCCACATGAATTCCTTCATGATTGACTAGGTGTCTAAGGAATTGTACCTGTTCTAACCAAAATTCGCACTTATTGAATTTAGCATAAAGCTTTTCTTTTCTTAATAGACTTAAAAGTGCGTGCAAATGCTTTGCATGATCCTCTTTATTCTTAGAGTAAATTAGAATATCATCTATAAAAACAATTATGAATTCATCCAAATATGGCTTACATACTCGGTTCATCATGTCCATAAATGCAGCTGGGGCATTGGTTAAACCAAATGGCATGACAGTAAATTCATAATGACCATACCTCGTTCTAAATGCGGTTTTAGGAATGTCCTCTTCCTGTACCTTTAATTGATGATATACTGACCTTAAATCGATTTTAGAGAAAAATCGAGCTCCTTGTAGTTGATCAAACAGATCATCGATTCTCGGTAATGGGTACCGATTCTTAATCGTGACTTTATTTAATTCACGGTAGTCAATGCACATCCGCATTGATCCGTCCTTCTTTTTAACAAAGAGTATCGGCGCTCCCCAAGGCGACGAACTTGGCTGTATGAATCATTTTTCTAACAATTCGTCTAATTGTTTCTTCAGTTCCTGCATTTCAGCAGGTGCCAAACGGTAGGGTGCTTTGGCAATCGGTGCTGTTCCTGGTATCAAATGAATCCTGAATTCAACTCCTCTGTCTGGAGGTAGTCCTGGCAATTCTTCTGGAAATACGTCTGAAAACTGCGATACTACTGGAATATCTTTTAAATCCTTTCCTTTAGTGTTAGTGATTATGGAAATCAAATACACTATAGAACATTTTCTCATACAACTTGCAGTTTTCATCACAGAAATAAACTTAGTTGACCTAGAAGATTTATCTCCTTTAATTGTGATCGTTTTACCTTTTGGTGAATTTACTCGAATTAACTTTTGATCACATAAAATACTGGCTTTATTGGCTATTAACCAATCCATTCCTAAAACAACATCAAATCCTACCAGATTCATGGGATAAAGATTTGCAATAAATTTCTGATTCAAAATTTCTATGCTTGCTCCCTGCAATATTTCAGAAATTCTAACAGTTTCTCCATTAGCTGTCTCTACTACGCATTCTTGTGGTAGTTTAGTTAATGACTAATTTAAAAATTTTCAAAATGAAGTATTAATAAAACTTTGGTTTGCACCAGAGTCAAATAATACTTTAGCAAAGACATCATTAACTAAAAACGTACCAGCTATGACATCTGGAATCATCTTGGCTTCTTCTGCAGTCAGAACAAATGCTCTAGCATTTTTAGTATTCTTGTTATCTGTGGCTGTAGCTAATTTTGGACAATTTAGCTTGATGTGACCTTGTTCTCCGCAATTGTAACATACTCTGCTGTTAGCTTTCTTCCTGCAGTTTTCTTCTTTGTGTCCCGATAGTTTGCAAAAGTTACAATATATAGAGCATCTTCCAGAATGCTTTCTTTTGCAATACCTACAGTATGGTGCAGAGGTAGAACCTATATTTTTCCCACGGTTAGAATTTCCAGAACGAAATTCTTGAGTCAATTTCTGGGTTAGGTTTCTCCTTTGATCCTCTTCTCGAGTACGGACTAATTCATCAGTCAAGGTATTTGCTAGTTCTACAGCTTCTTCTATGGTTTGAGGTCTAGCTGCCTTGACTAGGTGTCTTATCTCCCCAATTAATCCCCAAATATAACGGGAAATTAACACTGGTTCTAGTGAAGCAAGAGTTGGCACTATCCTGGCATATTCGAAGAATATTTTAGTGTATCCCTTACTATCCACACCAGTCATCCTAAGGTTTAGGAATTTGTTTGCTACCTGTTCCTTCTCATTAGGTGGGCAGAATTTCCTTTCTACCTTGTCCTTAAACTTTTCCCATTCCATATTATAGGTTCTATCGCTTCCCTTAGTTTGGAGGATAGTATTCCACCATTCTAGTGCTGCATTCTTAAACAAATTAGAAGCAAACAATATCTTATCTTCTTTAGCACATTTGCTTATCCTTAAAACTGCCTCAGTCTTTTCTATCCAACGTAAGGTTGCAATGGCCCCTTCATTGCCCGAGAATTCCATTGGTTTACAAGACCAGAATTCCTTATAAGAACAACCATAAGGCATGGTTCTTCTTCTTTTGGGAATAGGCAATTGAAGTATCGGTCCATTGTTTACACTGTTTTCTGGTTCAACGGGTCGCTTACTGCTATGCTTACTTTTATTATCAGCATCTTTAACAGTTTGAAGTATAAATGGCATTGCATCTATAATTCCCTGTGCCACTATGTGTTGGATAGCACTATTATCCACTTGGTTTCCATTGTTATTGATACTCGGATTATCATTAACCACGTTAGTGTTACTCTGGTTATCGTTATTCAGATTTCCTTGATTTTCTTCGTCGGCCATCTGAATTTTAAACATTTATCCCATATTAATATCACAATTAATATTTTAATATAGTTAATCACATAACACACAATCTAGCCAAAAACGTAGATCATTGCTACTATACTCTTTTCATATACTTATGCGTCTATTACACACTAGTACAGAAATAAAAATTACAATACCAACAGAAATAAAATAGTAATATGCATCCGTACACACATATTTTATTTTATTTTATTTTATTATATTATATTATTATTACTACCGCTTCCTCCATTCTAACATTCACGGATATGGATTCATCCAAAAATCCATATTGAGCTCATCGTATTTCCATACGAGACGTTCTCCCACCTGACACATTCTCTCACTGCTTTCTAAAATTTCCTCCCCAAAAGTCCTAAGTTCTTGGACATTTTCTGCACTCATTGGGGGTGCAGGTTCTAGGACTGGGTTTGGAATCTGGAGTGCTGGTTCCTGATATGGGGGTAAAAGTGCTTGAAATTGGTAAGGATCTTCCAAGATTCCCCTAATGTAATTATCATGGTAATAGGGATCTGAAGGGTCCATACCTGAATAGGCTCCTATAGGTGTGTCTTCTGGGATAGAGTAACGTTGCACATAGTCCCTATTTTCATCCCACCAGGGGTCATATTCGGGCCTAGAGGGTTTGGTGCAGGTACTCTAGGGATTTCTTCTGGGTTAAAGTCATGCATCTCCACTTGGGTTTCCTGGTTTTCTATTTCCATGAGTTGTTCTGGGTTTTGTGGTTGTGGGGCTACTAGTTGTTCCAGACTTGGGTCAGCAGCAGTTGTAGCTAGGATATGGAAATTAGCTAGGCTTCTATTAAGCATATCTTGCGTATGAGTATCTGTCTCTCGCTTAATAGCTGCTAAAGCCCTTTGCTGTTGCAATTTTCGCATTCTCTTCCTACGAGCAAAAGCTTCTTTACTGAACCATCCTCGTTTCTTATTAGGAAATGGTCATTCAGATTGAGCTCTAAAGGCAAATATCACGTCTTCCTGATCAGCAGTATACCCAGAGAGGGCAGGCTGTGATGATGTACCTTCACTCCTAGGTGAATCAGATAACTGACGATTCCTATCTGATGGTTCTTGATCACTCATACTGAAAACTAACAAATAGTCAAATAACACATAACAAATAAATACAGTTATGCACGTATTTCCGTAATTTATTTCCTAACACAAAATATAGAATTTAAGTGTCAGCAGAACACTTCTTTGGCTCAGACCAGTGGCTAGGCTCTGATACCACCTCCTGTCGCAACCCCCGATCCCTTATTCCCGGGAACGGGCGGACGCAATCTCAGTTGTGGTGGTATCAGGTTTATTTAATCTTGCAGCGGAATTTACATCAGGACCGTAGTTAGGAAATATTTATCAGAGTAAAACCACCATATTTGATATTAATAATAACATGGGCAAAACCCAAGTTTCTTATTACAATACATTTATAGAGACAAACCTTATTTTATTGAATTTAAAACATCGTTTATTGGGTAACTTTTATAGCCACATTTTCCCAAGCCTTCAGTGCTCTCCAGCTGGCTTTTCACTAATTGGATGTTCACATTGTGTTACCTGTAACGTGTTTTAAAAACATTTGTCAGTCGGAAATACTGGTGAGTAAATCCAAGTTTAATCAAGAAACATTTTATCAATTAAAACAGTATTGAGAGCGATCACATTGTTTATTTCTACACAATTACCCATTCAGTATTTGCCACTCGACCGGATCTATGGCTATGGTCAAATTACCCATTGGCTAACTCGTTGTCCAATGGTAATGCACTGTCATTCAGACTTACTACTACTCGTAGTAAATTTTGTATACAAAACCCCATAATACCGGCAGTAATTGAAGAACTACAAAGACTCAATCACCGCTTAATCACATTGTAAAACAATTAAGGTTTTGTAAAACATTCCCAAAAGGTTAACAAAAAGAGGATAAACTCACATTGCTGTCTTAGGCTTTTCGTAAGGGTTTCCTGGATATAATCTATAATTTATACAAATGTACATTGGTTAGTACCATAACCCTCTGAAAATATTAATAATACCCTCCCCGAGACGGCATTCCAATAACTACGTCGGGCAGAACCACGACAGTTATTACGGAACCCTAAATCAATCGGGCAGCGTAACTATTACAAAACTGGGGTTATAATACTTACAACGGAGCAGAACCTCGTTAATTAGGGGTATAATACCCGACTATAATATGCCTTCTACAGAATTTTAGATTGAGAATTGAGAAATGAACAAGTTCTGGTTGATCCCGATGGCCTTCTTATATAGTTGTTGATTTTAGTCCTGTCGCGGCCCGCGTAAGGTAAGGCGAAGCCTTACGCGGCCCTCGTCAACACCGGTCAACATAATAGCTTAGCTGGGTTAGCTAGTAGGTCCGCCACGATGTCGACACGTGTCGGCTCCGGATGTATCCGCGTGTGATGGTCTCTAGAGGCCCGCGTACACGTAACGGGGACTCTTACGCGGCCCGCCTTAACTTAAGGTTTACTGAAATCAAGTTTCAGCCTTGATACCGCCCGCGTGAAGTTGAGGTGAGGTCTTACGCGGCCCGTCTCAGCCCTATATTTCTTGTTTTTGATTTATTTTATAATTATAACATAACTAGGGCTCGGTTTTCACATACGAGGTGTAATATAAAACATATTGGGACATTTTATAATATACTAGAGGGTCGGAAATATTATGAGAACATTGGTTTTACCGAGGGTTGTTACATAAGTTGTTTTGTGTTCAACGGTTTTTTTTTGTTTTCTAATTTTAAACAGTATTGAATCAATGATAACAACATTGCCAACTCTAGACAAGATCGACCATAATTCAGTGCCTACACAGAATAAATATATGTGCTTTTACTTTTTTACCATAACTACTTTTCTCTAATTTATAATGTTTCACAATTTATATTAACCCAGCAAAATGGGCGGGTCAGGTTGTGTGCCAATCCAAAATGGGTTCGGGTCAAAACTGATTCAAGTTAAAAAGAGCTGAGGTTGGAACATGTCGCTTTAAAAAATATCATTTTTCTTTAATTGAAGATGACAAATGTGGTATGTGTTCTTTAATTTATGGTTTTATTTCCGTAAAGAAGTTTGTTTTTTTACACTGAAATTAATTATTATGTGTATCTTGCTGCTATCAGCCAGCTGGAATTATATGAATGTAAATCAGGCCCATATTAAGCATGAATTTATTTTTAACCTTATCTTTATGTTTAAATTTCTCAGGTTTGTTTAATTGATGTGGGTGGACGTTATGGTAAACTTATAGGCATGCTTACTAAGAAAGATGCTGCTACAATTGGTGTCATCCTGGGAATCGAACGTGTATTCACAATAATATTCCAGAAGACTTCATTAATGGCCTGATTCTATCTGTTCATCTTTGCTTCCAGTTGAGCCTCTTGTAGACGGGTGTGAAAGGAGGTTTTTTTTTAACCTTTTCCTTCTTAATACGTTTCAAATCCTTATAATATAATTTGCTTGTCTTTCAGGAATCGACTTCGGTTGCTTACTAAGTTTTTAGAGCATCTTGTGAGTGAAGGTAGTCAAGGTGTCCATGTACACAATGCTTTAGGTAAAAAAATCATTATAGACATTAATAACAATCCCGAACACTTTCTCAACACCGAGCTGTATTACAATTCACGTGTTGTTGGGGAGTATTATGAAAAGCCTGACCTCACACTTGCAGTTGTTGCTTACCATAGAGGGATGTGTGACAATGAACTTATCAATGTTTGGGTCTGTAAGTATGAAATTCTTACCGTTTGTTTAGTTTTGGGAGATGAATATGATGCAAGCTGCGGATTTCACCTTGGCTCTGAGACAATTTCATCAGTTATTGTTCATAATTTCATGGTTTTAAACCAAGTCGAGTTCGAGTGAGAATCTTTCTTTATGTAGCTTACATAGGGTTTTTGTTCTTACTTTTCAGGCTTTATAATTTTTTGTTCCATTTTGTGAGGAATTACTTGAATATAATGGAAATATTAAAAAATCCAGTGGACGTTGAAGAAAACCATCTTACATGTTTGGTAGAACTATTTATGCAGGTACACAATTTACTAGAATATATTCTTAGTGTTCTCTTTTACTTGTTGCTATACAAATAGTGTATTCTGCTTAATGAGGTTGTATATAATTTTCTTGTCATGGCCGTAACATGATGATACGTCGTTTTCATCTTTGTATGACTAATGCTGAAATGGCCAGGGATGTATTGCAATTTAGAAGAATGTAAAAGGACCAGCTATTAAATTCGATAAATTTGGACATCATGCAACCGGAGATCGCAGGGGTTGTGTAGTCTTGTGAGACTACTTTAACGATTTCCGGTGGCCGATGATGGCTTTACGCGCAACTTTCAGGTATGTTTATAACCTTTCTTCATCTTATGGTTCAACCACATTGATTCCGAAGCTATTATAAGCTGAATTTGAGAAGAGTTAAACTTAAAAACCATCATGCAGAGGTTAATTAGGCACTTTTGTGAGCATCATGTTGGCTGGAGACAGTTAATTTCAACAGCTGCAGGTAAAAAAAATCTAAATGTTTCAAAAGTCAACAAATAAAGTGCATAAATTCATTGTTGTTAGATTTGAGCCAGGAAGATACGACAGTTAAAAAAGAGCCTGCTGAGTGAAGTGTTAAGGGAAGAGCTTAGTGGAAAAGAGTTAAAAAGGTATGGTTGGCTGTTTGACCAAACACGTCGACTTTGACCAAATAGTCATATCCGGGAAAACCTTGAAGACCCAGCAAGTCTATTTTGCTTTTAGCAATTATATGTTGTATACCCAGTAAGTGTATTTTGCTTTTAGTAATTATATGTTGCATTTTGATATACATAAAGATTGTATTGATATACACAAAAGAGTTTGGACGGTTTGTGGTTTAAGAATCTTAGGGTGGAAGGGGTACTCCTCATATGCGGAGTGACAAACTCTCCACCTAGCCAATCATCTCATTTAATGTCAACTCCCCTCTCCACTCTCCATTTTATACTCAAACATAATGGGTGCTCCTTATATGGGGAGTGGTAAACAATTTTTTCTTAAAAGAAAAAAGGATAAAAGTCTGATTGGTTAAAAAAAAAGTAGAGCTTACTATTAACCCCCTCTCTCTCCTCTTCCCTACGCGGTGACTACTCTTGGATATTTGCCATTCACCGCACACCGATGGGGGCTGGCGGGCACACTGATGGGGGCTGGCGGCGTTGTGCCTGCGATGTGAACCCCATCCCCGCACCTCTTCACCGCACATATTCGTCCCCCCTTAGGAGTTGGACCTGATTTTAGATCCAATTTGATGGAAATCAACCTTGAACTACACGTGATTGATTCTTTGTCTCATACCTAACTACGTGTTCCATGCCCATAAATTAGGGATGTCCAAATGGTACTGGGTATCGGTACTGAATTTGCCGAACCGTAATATTTTCGTTGCCGACTTTTGACGTTGTTAGTACTGGTATCCTTTTTTGAGGATTCTCAGTACCGGTATTTTCGGTACCAATTGGTACCAAGCTCATTCCTACCATAAATTCTAACATCCGTGTAGAACAGTATTTTACTCTAATAATATCGAAAAAAATATACATAAGACCCCGAAGGCCAAAACAATCATTAATAGTGCATAGATTTTGACCATTGTCATTTTGATACTAGATAACAAAATAAATTTGTATAAAAATTATTTATCTCAAAGTAAAACGAATTGCCGAAACTCGAAACTCACGTGACATAAAAATACTCTTTTCTTAACTATTGGAGTAAAATAGATATTTTGGATAAACCACAATGACTAAAATAGCATATAACACTATTTAAAATGAGTCTAATTAAAATGGGTCGATTTTAGATTCTAAATGATTATGTTTATGATAAATATTTTCTCATTCGTGTGTTAATTTATTGTACTGGGGTAATAGTTACCAAAAGTAGTTGATAACTTTAATGTTAATTTATCATTCATTTATAAAATACACTACGGATAAGAAATCTAACAGAAATACCATACAATACGTCATGAGAGGATTGATAAACTAACATAAACGTAGATTGCGTTGTAAATTGTCTCTCCCGCCGCATCGCACGGGTTTCCTACTAGATTTTAGTTATGACCTAACTGAACTGAACTGTGACGCCCCAAAAATGTAATTATGTACATTACTACGGTATGTTATAAGAAATAACTAGGAATGTGAACTTAGTGAGAATGTGAATTAGAATTTTATTCTAATAAAAACAAGTTTTGGCCATTTAAAAATAAGTATGCTAATATGAGGGGTGGAATGTGTAAATAGTGAAAGTTAATTTATTAAAAACACAAAATCACACCACACACACTTACTGATATGTGTGTGGGTCGATTGGAACAAGAAGAAAAGAGGGGAAACCCTCTAACTTAGCAAAATCAGTAAATTGAGGGGGAAATCGAAGCCTGATTGCATGCATGAACACTAATTCTTGATCATCTAAGCACTTTAAACATATGGTAAGTTGAAATTTGTAATTTTATGATCTTGTATGTAAAGGGTTTTCAAGAAATTCACAATCTTATGTGGAATTAGTATGAATGAGGATTAAGAACATTATTTAGAACCTAATTGATGCTTGAAATAAACTAGATTCATAGTCAATATGAAAACCCACTTGAAAGTGTAATGTTAAGAGGAATTTATGTAGAGTTTTATGTAAATTAGCATAATGGTTATATATGATGATGTTCATAACAAGGGATTGATAGTTGGAAATGATTTAAAATGAATGTCACATGGAAAATGTTAGAGTTTGATGATCTTGATGATATTGATATAAAATGGCTAAATTATGCTTATGATACTTGTACACTATGCTTGATTAGTAGTACGCACGCCAAGTGTTTGTTAAAATGCTTGAACAAAATGAATCTCATGTTAGGCAATACTACATTGCTAGAAATTAGAAACTTTAGTTGTTAATGCATTTATGTTAAGAAAGGAATGTAAACAAGACGTGAGATTTAAAGTAAGTTGATTTGGGATTGTAGGAATAAAAGAAGAAAGCTCAAGTCGCTCCGGATCGCAAGCGAACAACGACAAAGGTAAGTTCTTTGCTTACAAATATTACTAGCATGTGTTGATGTAAAATGTTAATGTTCTTTATCCAAAGTCGTGTACTTGTGATAGATTAACGTAAGTCGAATACGCGATGTAGAGATGTTGAATGAGGTAGAAGAAACGATGTGCCATGTTAAGAAGTTTGTGTCGAATGTTGTTTCTTTTTATCAAAAGTCTTTCTTGTGGATCGACTAATGATTTATAGTCGTATGAATTTATTAAATTGAGATGTTTAATTGTTTGGTTGAATGTAGGTAAAGCGACTTGACGGATGGCGCTACTTGGATCGAACACACTCATGTTGCACGCTTCCGCAAAGCTACTAGTTGTGACCTAAACTTTGGTTAAACATTTTGTAAATGGGTCTTTTGTATGTGAACTAACCCGGTAGTCGTAGATGTTGAATATGTAGTTGAAGACTTGATAATAGTTTATGAAACGTTGGGTTATATCATTTTTGTAATAATCTCGTTAGTAGCAAGAAGTTAAAAGCTGGATTTTTCTTATAAATTATCCGACCCGTTTGCAAACTTTGTCAAATGAAAGCTTGTAGTTCTTTTCTAAAGTTTGGGTCTTACATGAACCTTCTCATGCGCACCCTTACAATTACTAACAAGTGTTGTGTTTTCCTTTGCATCGCGAATTTGGTTTTGGTTATAGCTCAAAACCGAACCGCCACGTACATAGTCCTAAACTCACCAACCTAAGTGATATGTTTCCCGCCGCATCGCGTGGGTAAAAAAACTAGTGTATATATATATATAGGGGAATGTTCAAATGAAAACCACTAGTAATCGCGAAAACTCGAAAACTAACTAAAAAAGCCTAAAAAACATACAAAAGATTTTTTTTTTTTTTTTGCATACCAATTTTCGCTATTTAAATTATATAAAAAAAAACTTTTTTTTCAAAAAATAAAAAATATTTTTTTTTGTAGTGCACATGTGTATGTGTACTACACATGTGAATTATTGCACATGTGCACTACAATTTTTTTTTTTTTGAAAAAAAGTTTTTTTTATATAAAAAAACTAGCGATTGTTATAAAAAATGAAAAAAAAAAATTGTGTGTTTTTTAGACTTTTTTAGTTAGTTTTCGAGTTTTCGCAATAAAAGTGGTTTTCATTTGAACCATCCCCTATATATATATATAGGGTAAGGATAGTGTAAAAAGGGCCTAAAGTGTGAGAAGTGTATTATAACACTATATATAATACTATATAAGAGCATTCACATCCAAACCATCAAATTATACATACATTCCACTAAAAAACAACTCCTATATCAATATATTTCCACTAAAAACAAATATTTTTTCTCTCTCCTTTTCAATTAAATAATATTATCATCACATTTTTCTCTCTCCTTCACTCACAACCACTTTCAATATATATTAAAAAAATTATACTGGGTGAACAGAGTCCCCCCAAATATACAGATGAACAGTAACATTTTCTCTCTCCTCCACTCACAACCACCTTTTATACCCTTTATAATATAAAAACTCTCCCTCACATATTTTGATGGATAGAATGTGAATGCTCTAACACCATATAAACACCGTATAACAATATGTAACACCATATAACACTATGTACCACTATATATCATTATATAACAAATATAACACTATACATCTAGTATAGACATACAATCAGACAACCTATAGTGTTATATTTGTTATATAATGATATATAGTGTTACATAGTGTTATATGGTGTTACATATTGTTATACAGTGTTTATATGGTGTTATATAGTATTATATATAGTGTTATAATACACTTCTCACACTTTGAGCACTTTTTACAGGATCCTCTACCTATATATATATATATATATATATATAGGGTTAGGTTCATTAGTGAACAAACATCTTGATTGTGAGCACTAGTGAACTAATCCTAGCCCTTAATTATCAATACACAAGTGTAAATCAATGGCCAGGATTTGATAATGAAAATACACTAGTGTATTTTACGATTTCATGATGTAAATCAACTGTCAGAATTTGTTCACTCTAGAACCCCACTATATATATATATATATATATATATATATATATATATATTGGGTTGGGTTCTTTGTAGAACCTCATTTTTATTCAGAACTAACAGAACTAATCTGTACCAATCATTATTTTTAATATTATAAAGTTTTAAATAAATTAAAAAGGGTATAATCGTAATCAACTAAATTGTCTCTCTCCTGTTATTAATTAACAAATTCTTTCTTGATCCTTTTTTCTCAATTTATTTAATTATCCCATCTTTCATTCCGTCAACTTTTACAGATCTACACATATCTTGAAGACACTGATCTCCATTAAGGATCAAACTTAATATGTATTGTCACTTTTTTTACATATGTGTAAATATTCGAATCTTTATATTGATCGTTTATTTATTTATATGTAAATTTTGATAATGACCATCCATTTTTGTTTATTTACTTAAATACCTATTTACAATATTACATATATGCAAATGTTCTATCTATGTGTAACTATTCAAACTAATTATCAATTTCTTCAAACTGAATGTACATTTGCATATATGTACACATTCAACATACGTGTAAATATAGTATTTACATATATGTAAATATTCAATCTGTTCATAATTTTCTTCAAACTCAACTTTCAAAATGATCATCAAATGTTCAACATTAATTTTTCTATGTTGATTGTCTATTTATATCTATGTAAAGATCTCGATGCTTAACATTAGTTTGAAATTCAAATTGATCATGTATTTTCACATATGTGCATATATCTCGATACATATATGCATATTTTCACATCGTAAATATTTTTGCTACGTTTAAGAAAAGAAAATAAAGGAAGTCATGAAGAAACAATAAACCGAAAAACGGAAAGAACAATACAAATAAAAAATATAATATAACAAATCCATTGCTAAGAATAAAACAACAAACAAAGTATTGATCTCTTTTACCCATTTACATTTTTTTCTTGCAATGAAACCATTTTAATATGCTAAACTTAAAATCTACTCACACGATTTAATTTCACAAATAATAACTTGCATAAACTGGATTTCTAGGTAGATTTTGAACTGGTATGAAGAGATTCGGATTAATCTAAAAAACGTGATTTAAGATAAAGAAAATGAGTGATTATAGGAGAAGTTGATTAAGAATTAAGGTTAAAATCCCCATAATACCCTCACTTTTGTTATTTAATCTACCTACTTTTAGATTTAATTACAAAAATGACACTATCCTTTTGAGCCATTGATTAAATGATCCAATGGCCAACATGAGTTCTGTAAGTTCTAAAAAAATTAAAGGTTCTGAAATGATCTTCATCCTATATATATTAAGCCCATTAAGTCTAACCACCTTCCAAATCCATCGCTACCGTCGAATCATGTTTTGATTAAATCTCAGCCCTTTAAACTCACAAAAATAACTGTTGTGGTGGCAGTTCAGAACAGTTTTTTGTAGTTTTCTCAACTGGTGGTAATCTCCACCTTTCTCTGCCCACGTTGACGGTAACCTCCATATACACTTCGTGTCTCCTATTTTTCCTCCTCGTGTCTCCTATTTTTCCTCCCTGCGTAGCATCTAACCTTCATATAGCCTTCCTTTTTAGCAGATCTGATATATACATTCATACAAACGAGCATTCATCTATCGCAGTCTCAAACCTTCATTCACGCGTTATTTAATCGAACATTCATCTAACCTTGTACGCGTTATCAATGTCATACACATTTTAAAGAGAAAGAATGTTCACATATTGACTTGTAATCAAAATCACTAACATCGCTTTTTTTCTATTCAGTTCATTTTAGTTAGTGGTTTTTAAACAAATAGCATTTCAAGAGAACATGTTTGTTGACCCATGGTTTGTTATGTTTAAGGATGTGTTAATGTATAATGTACTATCTTTATTGAATATGTGGCACCGGTTTTGATGTGAATAAGGATCTATTGACTGAATTAAATAGCAAATGACCACCAAATTTTACGGCTTTATGATTATTTTTATTTTCATGTAAGTAGATGGAAGTAATCGATGGTTGATGCAATATATGTGCTTTTTCTATTAATTTATTAATTAATTTCTTTAAAGTTTTACAGGAATGCATCTTCATCGTTAGTGAACTGCTTCGTGTTATCTTATATAAATTTCAAATATACAATAAAGATTCTGGTATGTAGCCTTATTTTACCAAGGCCAGGCAATAGGTTTGTTTATTAGCACCATTAGCAGTTGGCACAAAGGGTTAGGGGCCAGGTTGGGTAAACTGTTCGATACCATTTGCTTATAGACATGTATGTTGATTCTATGGGTCATGTTTTATCTCTAGCACCAAATGGGTTAAATGGGTTGAAAGTCTCATGCATAATGTTTTAAGCATACAACCTACTAATTCGTTTTATAAAAAAAATAAATTATTGCTGAGTAATAATCTTTAGCACAAATGTCATTAACTGTATAACTTTCAGTTTTAGTTCCCCCAAAAACCTGTTTTGGGCAACTGTGCTAATGCATTTTGACCCATATAGAAAATCACTCAGCAGGTTATAAGCCTTGAATTTCTGTTAATGATGTTTAATTGATTTTGTAGGTGAAAAGGGTTCGAAGTAGGTGAAACTCTTGATATGTTAAAGATTAAAGAATCCAACGAAACGAAAGGACTCTGTTACAACTTTTAAGGTTTAGTGTTTGGTTCTTAAATATTGGGTTTGTCTGGGTCTGAAATCTGAAGCCCACGAAAAAAACCAGATGAGAATGAGATTATAAGAAAACCAAACACTATAAATGTGGCCCAACAGCCTTATGTGGGCTTTTAAGTTACCAGATTTTAGGATGTCCGGTAAAATTGTTACATTTTACAATTTTGTTTTTAATACTTCTTGTAAGATTGAATCATTATTTAAAAAAAATCTCAAATATATATATTTTGTTATAAAAACATTTAACATATGAAAATAAAACAATCATGATTCAAACATGGCATGTCACAATCCTCACTTACATAGAAGCATATAAGAGATCAAGCAAGACACATAAATTGCAATGAGATACGTACATCTACCTTTCTCGCATAACTCAAACTTACGGTATAAATAACCATTCATTATTCTTCTGACGTCGATTATTCATAATTGAGTAAATGACATGTTTTCCTTTTAAAACTATTTCTCTTGTATCCATACCCAACACGTCTGAAACCCGATGATGGTATTTGATATCAGACATTACTTATGAACCCAACATCTCTCTTACTCGCCTGGTCTATTAACCTCGGATGTTTGCCTTGTGGTCCGTCTTATCGTGAGTTTTAGTTGTTGTTCAAAGGTTGTGCAACTTCAAGTAACTAGTAACCACTTGAAATTGATTTATTTTCCATACGTTTCCCATATTACGAACCCATCACACCTTAAAGTCAAAGTATCTGTTTCACATGCATCATTTGTAGACCACTAAGGGTGATATGGTCATTTGTCCTCATCCTGACAAAACACCAATTTTCAAACATAATCAAAGAATTTCTTCCCTTTTTCAAAAGTGAAAGTGAAAGGATCAAAAATCGTGCCAAAAGCCAAATACTTGCCCTACAAAAACAACTTCCTAAATCCTACAAAACATTTCATACATCTAAGGAACCCAAAAAAAAAAATCTTCTCAATCCATACCACCTTCCAAAAAAATGGCAATGAGCAACAATGTCATTGGCGCCATCAACTTCGTCGCCATGCTACTCTCGATCCCGATCATTGGAGCCGGGATCTGGCTAGCAACCGAAACAGACAACGCGTGTGTCCAAATCCTACCGAACGCCTTTCTTGTGGATTAGGATTATATGTGTTGTATGAAGTAGACAATGGTGATGAGTGTGACTTAATTAGTTCTACAAATGAGGTTTGGATTTATTTGGGATGAACTTAATTGTTTTAATGGAATTTGTTTAGTGATTTTAATGTTAAAAATCTTTTCATGGGATTGGGTGCATCGAGTTGATTGGGGGTAAAAAGAAAAGAATAAAAAGGTGAAACAAGAAAGTATAAAGCAACGTGATTTGAGGAGGAGGACGCCGAAAGTAGAAATTTTATATATTGTAATTTGACTTAATAAAAAATTAGATGAAAATATCGGTTTTTACACCGTGCTCATCCATGTTATACATCTCCTGTCTGATACTTATGAGTGGTTGTGAGTGGAAAAATGTATTGTTTAACTGATCAAGAATGTATACTTGAAATCGGATTAGGGGGTTTTTTAAAATGAACAAATGTTACGGTTAAATGTGTGTTTTAGTCATGGTTGCAAAAGTTGCTAGGCGCTCCCTAGCCGGTCGAGCGGGGAGTTAAGAGTACTCGGCCTAGGTAGAGAGTACTCGGGGAGCACTCGGACATGCTAAATTATAAATAAATTAGTTTTTAGGAAGAGTAAATTACGTTTTTGGCCCCTGTGGTTATATCATTTTTACTATATTAGTCCAAAATAAGAATTTTTAACATATCTGCCTCCATGGTCTCTATAACTAACCATTTTGGCCCCTAAGTCTAGACATCATGGGGGCCAAAATGGTTAGTTATAGAGACCATGGGGGCCGAAATGGTTATTTGGGGCCAAAATGGTTAGTTATAGAGACCATGAGGGCAGATATGTTAAAAATTCTTATTTTGGGCTAATATAGTAAAAGTGATATAACCACAAGGGCCAAAAACGTAATTTACTCTTTTAGGAATTAAATATATGGCAAATAACATAAATTTACTAGTAACTATAACAAAATCCGTGAAAATGATAATCATTCTTTAATATGATAGGAATAAAAAATTGTTTTAATAATTTTTTAAGTCAAACTTGGCCTAAGTTGACCTATTTGATCCGATTATGGCCGAGGTTGACTGTGTTTGATTGATTTCGAGTAATTAGGCGGAGTTGAAGAAAGTCGGCTCGGCAGCCTACCTTGGAGCGATTACTCGGAGAGAGTACTCGGACTTGGAAACCTTGTTTTACAACCATGGTTTTAGTTAAACTATACGAATGAGGATTTCATTGTGAATGCTCTAGAGCTTGCTATTGGCTTTATTAGGTTATATATTATGATCCATGAAAGGAGAGTGTGAGGGGTGTCCTGGTGCCTCGTTCATGCCAGAACATTGTGTCGCCCCCTCATAAAACGCCGCTTAAGAAAGTTTTCCTTAGCCCACTTACTAAAGTGAGCAACGTACATAAACCTTTTGATTTTATATTTGTAATAGAAATCTAGTCAATTAAAAAATGATTTCCTCTTATAACTTGTAATATTTTACTTTAGCAAGAAGAAGAAACTAGATTTACAATTTTGTTTAGTCTTTTTTTCTCGACATTTAGATATAGATTTTAACGAAAATCGAGTTCTTTTCACAATAAAGTATTTTATGTTTCTTTTAGTTTGATGTGATGTACTTTTTGTTAAGGTAGTCTTTGTAAAATTATTAATATCAGTCTTATATATAAATTTAATTTTTATGTAGTAAGCGGTTGTTATAAAATAATAAATACTAATTGCATTAAAAGAATAAATAAAACGACGAGTGAGAGTGAGTGCAACCATTCACCATAGGTTAAGTAAGTGAGTCGGTGAGAAGTGTGGTGATGCGACATTGATGTGACAGTGAATGACATTCAGGCCCGGCTTTGAGGGCTGGGCAGCCTGGGCAGACGCTAAGGCCCAAAAGGTTTATAGGGCCCAGCAAAAATTTAGGGTCAAGATTTTTAAATGAGTACTGTTATCTTTGTTATCTTAAATGTTTAATAAATGAGTTTAGTAACAAAAAATGAAGCTAGTTCAATGGTTAAGATACTCAAATTTGAATAACAAGGTCATGAGTTCTAAACCCTTCCTTTACATTTTTATTTCCTAAACAATTTTCAGTTAATCCCATGCATTTTTTATTTCCTAAACTGTTTTGAATTATTAATTCACTTAATTAATTGACTCTTCGATCTTGTTAACAAGATGATTATATGATTAATTGGTTAATGTTTTGGGTTATAATCTTGAGGTCATGAGTTCAAACCCATGATTATATTTTTATTTCCTAAACAATTTTCAGTTAATCCCATGCGTTTTTTATTTCCTAAACTGTTTTGAACTATTAATTCACTTAATTAATTGACTCTTCGATCTTGTTAACAAGATGATTATATGATTAATTGGTTAATGTTTTGGGTTATAATCTTGAGGTCATGAGTTCAAACCCATGATTAACATGTCGTATTGCGGTTTTTTGATATATATTTGATGAGTTTATATTATACAAATTTTTTTGTTTCGCCCGGGGCCCAAATTTTTTTTATCATTCTCGGGGACGGCCCTGATGACATCCCCACTCAATGACCGCAAAAAATAGTCTTAATTATGATTTATTATATGCATGTACACACGTAACCCTCGAGTCTACTTAGGCGAAGCATAAATTAGTTTAATTTAGTTTCGAATCCAAATCAAGTTTTATGGTGTTTAAACCCAACATGCAAATGTTTGACACCACTGTCTATAGTAAGTCAGTAATCGTGTTGAAATTGCCGGATAAAAAGGCCGGACTTGATAACCGGTCCAATTAAGTCTAATTGAATTTGCTAAATAACCGGTTACTAAAAACAACATTAACGAAGGTCCTTGGGGATTCTGGTCTTACTGAACGTCCGGACATTGTCCATAATCCATATCCATTTCAATCCATTAAAGTAAAAACATTTAGGCCCATATAGCTGGCAATAAGTGGGCTCTTGCATTTAGCATGGTTGTGGGTTTTTTGGATTTTAATAAGAGTAAATTACAAAAATCTGTCATTTATGTTTACACCAGATTGTAAACTATATCATTTGTCTTCAATAATTACAGAAAACGTACTCTATGTTTACAAACTCTTGAAAGTTATGTCCTTTACCCTAAACTCTGTTAATTTTTATAGTTAAGTTTGGTCATGTGGGATCCATGTAAAGGTGTTATTGTCTTTTTCCCTGCCCTCTTCATTTCCTCTATTAAAACCCCAATTTAATCTTAGTCAACTTTCTCTCACATTACCTAACCACCTCCACCACCCGACCACCGCCATCTACCCCATCGTTCTCTCTCACCAATTTCTTGAAAAATCGTCTGTACAATTATGAGCAACAAGTGTCGGACACTATCATAAGTTTCAATAACATAACTTTTGTACTCATGTTTCTTATTTTGGACCATAGCACTAGCAAAATATTGTGTATATTTCGAATCTCGCCTACAAAGGAAGAGTAAATGGAGTACCAGATCTGTTAATCTATTAAGTTGAGATCGTTCGATTCAGCTACTCGTTAAAGCAGAGATGATAAGAATGTTATGATATTGTTACCGAAACGAGTGTCGTTTCAGATTTGAACTCACCATCAAAGATCTGAGCCAGATCTGGTCGGAGAGTAAAGTGTTATCGTTACACGTTGGTTGCGGTGGTGGGTCTGCGATTGGGTTGGGTTGTGATTGGAGTGGAGTCTGGTAGTGTGTCCTATTGCTTGGGTTTTAGTTCGGCGGGTGGTTGTGGTGGCAGGTGGGCGATGGTTGCAGGTGGGGCGGTGGTGACGATGGTGTCAAGTAGGCGATGGTGGTGGTGGTAGGAAGTTAGAGATAGAGAGAGAATTAAGACAGAGAGAATTCATGTTTGTATGTATATATAATCTTTTTTAAACATAATTAATGTATCTATTATTATTTTTTTGTGTTTATTTATTTTAATATTTATAGTAAAATGGCTGAAATACCCTTATGTGGGGTCTATTTGTTCAGACTTAACCATTAAAATTAACCGAGTTAGGGTTAAAGGACATAATTTGCAAGAGTTTGTGAACATAAAGTATGCTTTCTGTAATTATTGAAAACAAATGACATAATTTGCAATATGATGTAAATATAAAGGACGATTTTTGTAATTTACTCCTAGCAAAGTTGAAGAAAAAGACATAGAAAGTGAGATTTATATTTCTATAGCCTTTTATATCCTATGTCACAACCATACTTCAAAAAGAAAGCAAAATAATATAATACACGTCAAAAGAGGTGTGATCTTCGGATTAACGAAAATGTTAAAGATAAATCTAGAAGAGTGGAGTTTTTTCATTGGGGCCCCTCAAAGTTGTGGCTCCACGGCCCATTATTTTGTACCCATTAATACAAGTGGGATGGGCATTGGATTTGCATCAACCTACTTTAGTGGGTGACCGGGAGTATTTAAATGGTATTATTTATCATAGATTTGGGATAAGTATCATGGGTCAGGGTTACATTAAAAAGGGCAAATCGTGATGTTGATCCATAGTTAATGATCATTTGTTTTACTATACTTTAAATATGTTATGTGTGACGTCCCAAAATTATAATTTAAAACCTGTACAACTGTTTTAGTGACTTTTTTTTAGCAACAACTCTATACGATAACAAAGAATAGAGAAGCACAAAACGGGGTATATTTTAGAACCACTTTCAGTTCTGGTTCCGGGTATGGTCAAGTAGGTTTTGGGCATGGTCAGAGAGACACCGAGTTGGGTATAGAACTGGTTCTTCGAGTAGAAAACTCTACATGATAAAAACCGGGTAGGGTAAAGTAAGGTATGTAAGCGGGTATAGAAAACTGTGTATGGTTTCGGACAAAATAAAGTTTGGTTTTAAATTATTTTTTTGGATTTATCTTAACAAAAACATAAATTACAAAACATTACAAAAAAAAAAAAGAACATATAGAAACTTCAACTACCTTCTACTTTTTTTTGTTGGAGTGGAAAACCCTACCCGGTTCTAGTTTCTAAAAACGATTACATACCTTGTTCCAAAAAAATGAATACCCCAAAGGTAGGGTCGGGTCCAAAACCGAGTGGAAAACCCTACCCGGTTCTAGTTTCTAAAAACGATTACATACCTTGTTCCAAAAAAATGAATACCCCAAAGGTAGGGTCGGGTCCAAAACCGATTACTCAATACCTAATTTTTTACTATACCTAGTTCCAAATATTTTTTTCGAGTCCGATTTGATTATAGGGTTTTTTTTTCACCTCTGACAAAGGTGATATAATATGAGAGTTGAGTTATTCGTAAGATTGAATACATTATAACACTAGTATTAAGCCTCTGCGTTGCAGTGGTTGTTGTAAAACTGTGTCAAGTAGTACCAATGCTATACCACTGTCAGCGACCACTAACACCGGAAAAGCTCGTAAAAACAAATTAAATAAAAACGAAAAAAATAACGTCGAGCGAAAAACAGACGTAAAATCTTTGACTCACGAACGCTCGTTGCAGAGAAATTAAACCGAAACATAAAACATAGAAAAAAATAACTAAGTCAATCCAGGACCCGCACGTTGGTCGAACTTGTTAACCGGAGAAAAATAGATGTGCTGCGATGGGCCAATCAAACGGGAAAAATAAACGAAAAAAAATGTTGAACCCCACACGCACGTTACGGTGCATTAACTCACAAAATCTAGAACGAAATGAAAAACTTGGGAAAGATGATAAGTATGGTGTACCAAAATTGAAAATAAAAAAGGGATGGTATTAAATTGTAAAAGATGAAAAACTTTGGGTTAAAAGTAAAAAACAAAGGGTCTAAATTGCAAAATTGAATTTATTTATTAATCTTAGATAAAGACAAGGATTAAAATAAATGATATCTATATATTAGTTATTAATATTAATATTAAAAGAAATGTATTAAATAATTATGAAAAAAATTTATGAGGTTGAAAGAGAAAATGTCATGTAACATTATTCGGAGTCTTTTATTATAAGTTAGATGGATCGAAAAGTAATAGACACATAAACATACCTCGGACCCAAGGTAAGCACTCGTGTTCCAAGGTTAGAAACGTGTGTTATATTACATGTACTCCTTACTTTTGTATTTACTTTTTAAATTGATGCACCTTTGATTTAGTTCTTTTGACTAGCATTTGTGTTTCCACTTAATAATTCAATAAAAGGATTCTCGGGTTTTAGTCTACCATGCATTACGTCAAAGTGATTCTCTCTTGTGGCGGCGTAATTCCCTGCCACTGGCAGTGGGTGGTATAGTTTCCGGATAACGCCGTTAGCCAAACTCTAACGCCAGCCTGGACCCAGTTAAGACAACATAGTCTGCCAGAGTGGTGTTAGGGTCCTCTTTTTAGGAGAGTGAATTTTTTTTCACAACAAGTTAAAGATTCTGACCGTTCAAAAAAAATAATGATTCTATAAATAATAATAAATTGTAGAACTAATATTAGATGAAATATTTTTATTGTATTTATCCATGTATTATTATCATTTCATCTTCGTATTCGTATGTGTGTTGGGTTATGTGGGAACAATGTTCAAAGTCTTCATGAGGACAAAAAACTTGAACTTAACATAGACAATATAGTAGGGCCGGACCAATAGGCTTAGCATTTTAGGCGAAGGCCTAGGGCCACCAAAAAATAGGGGTCTCCAATTTTTTTTTCATATATTACATGTATATGTGTGTTTGGCCTAGATGAACAAACACCTAATGACCCAAACAAATAAATGGTCTACAGCCAAAACTTGAAGGATTATTGGCTAAATTTCTTGAATCCATAAGTTACCAGGTCCCTTTTCTTTGAACGCAATTATGCGTCCTCTGCCGATGGGGGAGAAACTACGGATAATCAAATACTGCTGATGGTGGGATTTGTGATTGATTAGTAACCATAAAAAAACAATTTTGTGGTTTGATATTTTTATTCAGGTTCAAGTCTCACAAAGGCCCCGGCTTTGTTGTCACGACCCCTGACCCGGTTTTACCCGTTTCAGGAGCCGCGGGACAGAAAATCCCATGGTATTTATTTAATTGAATTGACAGCGGAAGTTTATCATCAGGATCTTTTTAAAGCTAAAATTTTCCCGATTATTTTATTTCACAACTCGGGATAAAAACCCGGTAATTTACAATCATATGATTTCACGGAGAAATCTTTATTTTACAAAACATGTTTTTATTTTATTTTATAATGAGCCACTTTCTTAAGCTTGTAGTGCTTCACGACACTTTTCCTGAATCACAACAGATCACCTGAAACATGTTTGAAAAAGGTTTTGTCAGCGGGAAATACTGGTGAATCATTCTATTTATTAAAACGACACATTTGTTATAATTTACAGTATTAAAAGAGATTACAATGTTTCTGATATCAACCAACTACCCACAGTATTTGTCACTCGACCAGATCTGTGACTATGGTCATATCCCCCAATGGCTGCCCCAATGGTGACGATTATAAAGTAATGTACACAAAACCCCACATACTGGCTGTAATTTGGTGATTACATATACTTAATCACTGTAATTATAACTTTGAAAATAAACATGATTTTGAAAGTAATTTGATAAAAAGAGAATGACTCACAATGCAGATTTAATTGAGCAGAGCCTAGCCTACTGATTAGCCTTTTAACCTAAATTAATAACATGCACACGAACTCGGTTAGTAACTAATACAACATTTACGATAACTCACGAGATCAAACCCTCACAATGAATGACAAAGTGCGATACTTAAACATCCATCGAATTAACGACGAATGACAAAGCATAAACCCTAATGTGGGCAGCACTTAAACATCCATTGGATAGTATAATCGATCGGACATTGAATCGTAGCAGCGATCGAGTTAATACCCGGTATCGGAGCAGCGCCTCGCTAATATAATTGCTATTTTCGACTTTAGAGTACTGAAACTTCGTTTTTAAAACTTTGTTTCGACACCATCAGACTGTGCATGCAACAGGATATTTATAGCTAAAATTAGGGCCTTACGCGGCCCGCGTAAGACTTCAGCTTAACTTTACGCGGCCCGCGTAGCTGCCCAGTCTACGAATAGGCTTGACCAGTCACGAGTAGGTTAGCCAGGTGGTCGTTACGTGGATCCGGAACACTTATCCGGTCAACGTAGGTTTGACGCGGCACGCGTAAGACATATCTTGTCTTTTACGCGGCCCGCCTGAGACCCAATATTGTGTTTTTCTTGATTTTTAATATGGTTTGGGGTTTCAGGGGTCCGGGTTTATACTTACGGGTATTTTTAGGACATTTTTGAGAGTCCTTACATCCTATCCACCTTATTAAAAATCTCGTCCTTGAGATTTATTGGAATAAGTAGGGATACTTCCTCTTCATTTCTGCTTCCAGCTCCTAAGTGTATTCGGCTCCTCTCTTTGAATCCCACTTGACCTTGACAAGTATTAACCGTTTGTGTTTGAGAAATTTCACCTTTCTGTCTTCTATCTGAAGAGGTTTCCCTACGAATTTCAGCTTTTCATTTACCTCTACATCTTGAAGAGGTACCACCAGGGATTCATCAGACAAACATTTCTTGAGATTGGATACATGAAATACATCATGTACTCCAGCTAGTTCTTCTGGTAATTGTGAACGATAAGCAACTGGTCCTATACGTTGGATCACTGAAAATGGTCCTACATATCTTGGACTTAGCTTTCCTTTCTTTCCAAACCGTACTACTCCTTTCCAAGGAGATACTTTTAATAATACTTTGTCTCCAACTTGAAACTCCAACGGATTCCTTCTATTGTCTACATAACTCTTCTGACGATCTCGAGCCGTCTTTAGTCTTTCCTTGATTTGAGTGATCTTATCAGTGGTCTCTTGCACAATCTCTGGACCTGATAATTGACTTTCTCCTATTTCTGCCCAACATACTGGAGTTCTGCACTTACGTCCGTATAATGCTTCGAATGGGGCAGATTCGATACTTGAATGATAACTATTGTTATAGGAGAATTCGATCAAAGTTAAGTGATCGTCTCAGTTTCCACCAAAATCTATCACACATGCTCGGAGCATGTCTTCTAGAGTTTGTATCGTCCTTTCACTTTGCCCGTCTGTTTGTGGATGATATGCAGTGCTCAAGTTTTGTTTAGTTCCCATAGCTTCTTAGAAACTTGTCCAAAAGTGAGAAGTGAACCGACTATCCCTATCTGATACAATGGAGAGTGGAACTCCATGTAGGGATACTACTTCATCTACATACAACTTTGCCAATCTTTCCATGCTAAAGGTTTCTTTCATGGGTAGAAAATGAGCTGATTTGGTTAATCGATCCACAATTACCCAAATCACATCATTACCTTTTCTGGTTTTGGGCAACTTAGTAACAAAATCCATTGTTATGAGTTCCCATTTCCATACTGGCATTTCTAATTGTTGTAGTAGACCTGCAGGTTTCTGGTGTTCTGCCTTAACTTGTGAACAAGTAAGACACTTAGAAACATATCTAGCTATATCCTTTTTCATGCTTATCCACCAGAAATTATTTCTTAAATCTTGGTACATCTTATTGTTTCCAGGGTGTATGGTATACCTAGATTTATGAGCTTCATCTAAGATCTTATTTCTTAATTTTCCTTGCTTAGGTACCCAGATTCTTTTCTTATGAAATTTCCAAATTCCATCCGCTCCTTGTTCTAATTCATTTATTTGTCCTTTCATTCCTTCAGCATCATCCTTGATTGCTGTTTCCTGAACATTCCTTAATTGTTCCATTAAATCTAATTGTAGATTTAACCTGAGAGCACAAACCCGTCGTTGTTTCTCATGATACTTACGACTTAAGGCATCTGCAACTACATTGGCCTTTCCTTCGTGATACTGAATATCACAGTCGTAGTCACTTAATATTTCCATCCATATCCTTTGTCTCATGTTTAACTCTTTTTGTCCAAATATATATCTTAAACTTTTGTGATCTGTGTTATGGGTCATTTTTTGAGCGTACATATCTTGACTAATATCCTGCTTTTGGTTGTTTGCTTGTGGTCAGGATACTGGATTAGGATATTGCTAACATCCTGGGTGATATCCTGAGGTTAACTGAATTAACCACGTGCAGGTTAGAGGCTGTGGGTTACTAACGGTCAGATGGACTTCTTCTCCTCAAGACTCGGGCGTATCTGTTATGTGAGAGACGTTGAACCCGAAAGACCAGGTCTACAACGTTCGAGTGGGGAATATTCGCCGGATCCCGGTTTATTAGGATAGTTTGTTACATTTCTTTTACTATAAATAGATGGGGGCGGATCAGATTAAGGCACGCAACTCACACACACACATTCGAATACTTTTGCTCTCTAGCTCACTGCAAACACTACACACAAACACTTGTATTCTAACACCTAGTTGATCCGCACCGCATCCGGCGCTGTATCCTGATATTTGAAGTAATAGAAGAACAAGGCAGCTGCGATTGTTAGCTCCCGAGGTTTTGTGCCGGCGATCAAGATTGATCAAGGGCTTTCCTCGTACATCCTGTGTCACCCTTTACATTTTTGCTCATCGTTTGATCACAGATACAACTCTACACCCGAGCCGTATCCTGAAACTGTTCTTGCAAATAACTTGAATAACATATTTTCGACACACTTTTCTAGCACACTACCTCACTTAACTAATTTGATCACTAAATTGCTTTGGTAATTTTTGACCAAAACAATTTGGCGCCCACCGTGGGGCAAGTGGTGCTATTTTTGCTAAAAATTTTAGTAAAATCATTATTCGGTTTTCTTTTGTCAAAACTTTTTTCTAACTTGTTTTCAATGGCCTCGAGATCAAACATGAGCTCTTCCACTATGTCTGCTATGACTTCTGCTACTACCGGTTCGGTGCTTCCACCACCTCCTCCAAGGATGCCAGTTTCTTCACAACCTCAGGATATTATCCCTACTCGGAGTGTTCAGGGATCTGCTCCCGTTTTAGCTTCTAATGATGAAATTCTAACTTTATTTGGAAGTGTGCAGGAACAAATGAGGCAGCAACAGGAAACTAACCAAATGCTGTTAAGAGAAATACAACTCTTAAAAGCTAGCTCGAGTAGATCCGCTGAGGATATTGTTACTCCTTTACAACCCAGAACTTTGAACTTCAGTTCGGCTGTGTATACTGAGGATAATAGGGGGAATATTGTGCCTGCCCATTCCCAGAATCATACTCCTGAAATACCCTCCTCGATCAGGATGTCAACTGTGAGGAGCTCAGGATATGCTTCAGGATATAACCATAATCCTCAGACTGGTAACGTGTCAAATAATAATATTCATGCTACTAACAATGGTGGATCTTTGCAGGATGCAGGTATGACGTCAACACTTACTAGGGAGCTTCAGAAATTGAAGGACGTGATATCCAGTGTACCTGGAGTGGTCCAGCCAATTCCGGAAGTGTCCCAAGACAGCCACAGGATATCTCGTTTCGCATATCCTATCTGTGATGCTGAGATCCCGAAAAGATTTCAAACCCCAACATGAAGCTCTACGACGGGACTACGGATCCTGAAGAGCATATTGCCCAGTATAGGGAAAGAATGGAGATTAATCCTATCCCTCCGGAGCTCAAGGAAGCATGCTTATGCAAAGGCTTTGGTTCTACTTTAACAGGATCAGCCTTGAAGTGGCTCTTAAATGTTCCTCCACATTCGATTACATCTTTTGCTCACCTAGTGAATTTATTTAATAGTCAATTTTCTTGTAGTCGGATTTTTGAAAAACTAACAAGTGATCTCTACAGGATAACTCAAGGACCTCAGGAATCCCTAAGGGATTATGTGAACAAATTCAGCAGGGAATCCTTGGATATCCCGCACCTTGATGTTACCACAGCGGTCCAAGCATTCAAGATGGGGTTACAAAAGGATTCTCAGTTTTATCAGGATCTTGTAATGAATCCCTGCAGGAATCTCGACGAAGCTCGTAACAGGGCTTTGAGATATATCCGCTTGGAAGATGACAAAAAGATGCAAGAGAGGATGAATTCTACCTCAACCTACGAATCAACCAACAGGAAATCAGAATCCTCGTATAAACCATATCGCTCCAAGCCATATGGTAGAAATGATAACAAGAAAGTGAATGCTGTTGAAGAGGAGGATCCTGAAGAATATCCTGAATTATCCGAATACTGCTTTTCTGTTAATATACCTGAGTTAATGTATGCTATGCAGGGTTTAGGAGACAAAGCTAGGTGGCCTCGAAAGAACCAGCAGAAAGCTGATTGGAAGGATAAGTCCAAATGGTGTGCCTTCCATGAAGACTTCGGACATGTGACCGAGGATTGCATTGCTTTAAGGAAAGAAATAAGTTACCTGTTAAGCAAAGGGTGTCTGAAGGATTTGCTGGGAAGAAAGAAGAATAAAGGGCAGGATCCTGAGAAGGATCCTGAACGAGCAGCATCACCCCCAGCAGATTCCAAAATAATTAACTTTATTTCAGGAGGATCCGACATTTGTGGGACTTCGTATTCGGCGGCCAAGAGACATGCAAAGGAAGCTAAGACTGAAAGGGGAGACAAACCAGTCAGGATGACTACCCTCACAACCGATAAAGTGATCACTTTCGATAGTGATGACAGGGATACTGTTCAGGATCCTCACCATGATGCTTTGGTAATAACATTATATGTGGCTAACCATTTTGTACGCAGGATATTGGTGGACAACGGTAGTTCTGTCAATATAATTCAGCTGGAAACATTGAAAAGGATGAATGTATCTCCGATGGACATTACTTCGAAGTCCACTGTGCTCGTTGGTTTCAGTGGAGAAGCTAGAAATACCGTAGGAGAGATAAAGTTACCAGTATATGTTGAAGGGGTTAACTCGATACAACGCTTCTGTGTGATGGACTCCTTATCCTGCTATAACATCATACTAGGCAGGCCATGGATCCATGACATGAAGGCTGTGCCTTCGACTTATCACCAGTGCATCAAGATCCCTACCTCTTGGGGGGTCGTCAAAGTTGATAGTGATCAGCAGGAGGCGAAGGAATGCTACTCATCCTCAATGAAATCCTCAACCAAGCCTAATCCAGCATAGCAATTAAAGATACGGGCCCGGGATATCTTGGAGGCTTCAGAGCAGGATGTGAAGAAAGTTATCCTGGATCAGGATAATCCTGATATCTCGGTGCTCGTAGGAACCAATATCCCTCAGGATATTGAAGAACAATTAACCAACTTTTTGAAGTGCAGGATGTCTACATTTGCATGGAAGCATGAGGATATGACATGTATATCCAAAGACATTAATACTCAAAAGCTTGAAATTGACAGGTCATTCAAGCCTATACAGCAAAAGAGAAGGAAGTTTGCTCCTGAACGAAATGCAATTATCCAGGAGGAAGTTGAAAGATTGTTGAAGTCCAAAATGATCAGGGAGGTCAAGTTTCCAAAGTGGCTAGCAAATGTGGTCGTGGTTCAAAAGAAGAATGGGAAATGGAGAGTTTGTGTAGATTACACAGACTTGAATAAGGCTTGTCCCAAAGACCCATTTCCTCTTCCTCATATTGATGCAATTGTGGATGCTACCGCCGGGCACGAGATGTTAACCTTCATGGATGCATCCTCAGGATTTCAGCAGATTCAAATAGAGCCTTCGAACCAGGAGGATACTGCCTTTATGACACCAACAGGTATTTATTGTTATACTGCTATGCCTTTCGGTTTGAAAAATGCAGGTGCAACATACCAGAGATTGGTGAACATGATGTTCAAAGATAAGCTGGGGGACACCATGGAGGTATATATTGACGATATGGTGGTGAAATCTAAAAAGGCTGAGGATCATCTCCAGGATATCAAGGGAGCATTTGATATCCTGGATCAGTATAACATGAAACTGAATCCTGCTAAGTGCCATTTCGGAGTAGGGGCAGGAAAGTTTCTAGGATATATGGTGACGAAAAGGGGCATAGAGGCGAGCCCGGAGCAGATTAGAGCTATCCTGGATATAAAATCACCTTCGAATATGAAGGATGTTCAACGGTTAACAGGCCGAGTAGCAGCATTGAACAGATTTATTTCAAGATCCTCGGAAAAATGCAAGGAATTCTATGATATCCTCAAGAAGAATAAGAAGTTTGAATGGGAAGCAAAGCATGAAGCAGCCTTGTAGGATTTGAAGCGATATCGCTCAACTGCACCTCTATTGATGAAGCCTGAAAATGGTGAACCACTATCCCTATACCTCGCTGTATCGGGGAGTGCTGTAAGTGCCGTTCTTATAAAGGACCATGAAGGTCAGCAATATCCTGTCTATTATGTTAGTAAAAGTTTGTTAGATGCAGAAACTAGATATTCTCATTTAGAAAAGTTGATATTAGCCCTAGTTATGGCATCAACAAAACTTAGACATTATTTTGAGACGCATAGGATTCATGTTAGAACCAATTATCCTGTTAAAAATGTGCTTAGGAAACCAGAGATGTCGGGTAAGATGGCTAAATGGTTAGTAAAATTAAGTGCTTATGATTTAGTATATGAGCCTAGGAATGCCATAAAGTCTCAGGCTTTAGCTGACTTTGTGGCTGATTTCAGTAGTGATATTCAAAACGAAGTAGATTTAGAAGTACAGCAGCTAGGAGAAAATTTAGAATGCTGGACATTGTATACTGATGGTGCATCTAACGTAAGAGGTGTAGGTTTAGGTATACTACTAAAATCGCCACAGGGGGACATATTACCCCAGACTATTAGGTGTGAATTTCCTGCTAATAATAATGAGGCAGAATATGAGGCTTTAATTGCAGGATTAGAGTTGGCCAAAAATATGAATATCAAGAATTTGCAAGTATATGTTGACTCCTTATTAATCACTAATCATTTTAATGGAACCTATGCAGTTAAAGGAGAGAAGTTAATCGAGTATCTCGAAATTCTCAAAAAATTAGCAGGATATTTCGATATTTTTACACTTGAACAGGCACCAAGAGAGGATAATGCTGAAGCTGATGCCTTAGCAAATCTGGGATCATCTGTCAAGATACCTGAAGGGAACCGAATACCAATCTTACATATTCTATATCCTGCGACGAATCCTCAGGATAAAGAAGTAATAAGTATTCAGAATCCTGATGAGGAGTATCCTGAGGAGGATCCTAAGTCCTGGACGGCTCCAATCATGAGATATCTCAAGGAAGGACACATCCCAAAGAATGAGAATCCTAAAGCTTTTAGAATGAAGGTATCATGATTCACTATTATAAATGATGTTTGGTATAAGAGATCTCTTGTAGGACCATACCTGAGGTACTTGGAGAACCCCGAAACCAAAGAAGTACTTCAGGATATACATGAAGGGGATTGTGGCAACCATACTTGGGGCAGGTCTTTATTCTAAAAAATATTAAGGACAAGATATTATTGGCCGACGATGAGGAAAGATGCCGCAGAATATGCTCGAAGATGTGATGCATGTTAAAGACATAGTAACATATTACATCAGCCTGCTGAACCGCTGTATCCTATTGTTTCCCCTTGGCCGTTTATGAAGTGGGGTATGGATATAGTGGGAAAGCTTCCAAAGGCTCCAGGAGGAAAGGTTTTCATGTTGGCTGATTTGGTCAAAAATTCCCTAAGCAATTTAGTGATCAAATTAGTTAAGTGAGGTAGTGTGCTAGAAATATGTGTGAAAAATATAGTTGTTAAGTTATTTAGAAAATCAGTATTCAGGATACGGCTCAGGATATTGAGCTGTATCTATGATCAAACTATGAGCAAAAGTAAAGTAAACGACACGAGATGTACGAGGAAAGCCCTTGATCAATCTAGATCGCCGGCATAAAACCTCGGGAGCTGACAATCGCAGCTGCCTTGTTCTTCTTATTACTTCAAACGTCAGGATACAGTGCAGGATGTGGTGTGGATCGACTATGTGTTACAATGAAATTTGAATACAAGTGTGGTGTTTGCAATGAGCTAGAGAGTGAAAGTGTTCGAGAGTGTCGGTGAAAAATTGTGTGCCTTAAACTGATCCGCCCCCATCTATTTATAGTAAAGATAATGTAACAAACTATCCTAAACTTCCGGGATCCAGCAAATATTCTCACTTGAACGTTGAGGACCAAGTCTTTCGGGTTCAACGGCTTCCTCATAACAAATACACCCGAGTCTTGAGGAGAAGAAGTCCTGATGACCGTTAGTAACTTGCAGCCATTAACCTGCACGTGTTTAATTCACCCAGACTTAGGATATCGCCCAAGATGTTAGCAATATCCCCGTCCAGCATCCTGGTCACAAACAAACAATTAAAAGCAGGATATTAGTCAGGATATGTATATTCAGAAAATGAGCCATAACAATTGTCCCCAAATATATCGGTTGGTATACCAATCCAACGGATATATTTCAAAAGTTTCACCTCACTTAAGGCAATTAATACGACTAGACCCTTGAAATGACAGCGGTGCAACTTCCAAAGCATTATTTACTCTTTACCCCCTATATTCATCCTATGTTAATCGAGGGACTCCTTATTACGGTTATCCTTATCTTCAAGCGAACATCAGGTATTTTCCTTTCTATCCTTCTTTCTTGAATCTCTTTTAGTTTGCTCAATACTTTTCATGGCACCACGAACGAAATCCCGATCGGACCGACCGGCCTCAGCCCTCGTAAGTCAAAACCTTATTCGCAACCCATCAAAGGAAGTCTGTTGTTTCAACAATGCCGACATCGCTGCTCTTAAAGATTCCGGTGCCTTCCCCACTGGAACAGTCTTTCGCCCTTTCGACCGGGAAGCCCGATCGGACGTGTCATCCGATGAGTGGGTTTGTTTTTTCGCTTACCCTTTCTCTGTTGAACTCCGGTACCCGTTTCCACCCTTTATCTCTAGCTTTTTCGACCTCACTGGCCTTAGTTACGCCCAGGTTATGCCAATGGTCTGGCGAGTCTTGATAGTGCTGGATCAAATCAAGTCTCGTCACTTTCCCAACCTGTTTATTGAAGACCTCCCTATAGCATACCGGTTGAGATCCCATGGCGATCATCGTTTTCTTCTGTTTTCTACCTCCAAGAACCCTTTGGTTCTTAAGGCCTCCAAGAACGAGGATCGATGGCGACGAAAATTCTTTTTCGTAAAAAGAGATTCTATTGATAAGGGTTTCGATCTGCCAGTTAAATGGTTAACCAAGGGTAGGATTTAGGGTTTTAGGAATATTCCCAATTATATCCTCAAACTATATTCCAGACTTATATCCTGACATTTTTATGCAGCGAACTTCAGAGATTTAGTACCTCCCAGCGCAGAATCCGAATCCAAGATCGAAGAAATCTATCGACTTCCTGTCAGTGAAAGAACTTTCTCCCTGTCTCTCACAGATTCAAGCCAGAAATCAAGCTCAGAGATGTCTGGTAAGCACATTCTCAGTAGTTACATATATTCTAAATCAATTATTTTTCAAAAGTATGATGAGTTCAAGAACATCTCCCCTCGTGCAGTACCGGTTGTCAACCTTGAAGGTTTCCAACTTAACGAGTTGGATTGCTACTCCAGCCTCGAACCCATCAAACAAGAATCCAAGCCAAAGCCGTTTGCTACACCAAAGCCTACCTCCTCGAAGACTGTTTCTGCTCCCAAAGGCCCTCCGTTATCCAGGACCCGGGCATCCAGCTCTCGGAAGAGAAAGGAGACGGACTCCCCAGCTGTTTCTGAAACATTCTCTCTCGAGAATCATGGGTTCAACGAAGCCACCTCATTCCTCAAACAGGTAGAATTTTCTTTTCGATATCCTGCACAAGTATGTTAGTCCTTATCCTGCTTATTTTTTACATCAATACATGTGTCTTTATCGATAGGGTCTGGATCGTCTTATGCACTTGTATGAAGACGCTTGCGGGCTTAACAAGATGTTGGAGATCAAGCTGTAGAAAGCTGAGGCCACCATAACTGACCAAGGAACCATTGCAGCTGCTAAATCCCAGCATTATGAAGACAAATACAAGGCAATGATTCGGGATCACCAAGCTACCCTCCACAAAGCCAACGAGGATGCTCAAGCCAAACTAGATGCCGCCCTTCTCCAATACCAGCAGAATATGAGTTCATATAGGGATAGCCTCAAAGCATCCGTGGTCGTCTCTCTTCTCCAAGCCAGGATAAGGATGGCTTACGAAGCCAGGGATTTGGGCTTCGAATGCCCCTCCTGGAATATAAAGGCTTGGGAGGAGAAACTTCAGGATCTCGGAGGTCATCCCGTTGCTCATCCTACAAAGCATGCTGGTGAAGAGCCCTCTAAGGCGGCTAAAGAAGTGACCAATGCTGATGATGATGCCGAGAAGAATCCTGAGGCTGATGCTGGGGCGAATGCTGGGAAGGAGGTTGCTGATCAAGAAGGTGCTGCCCCTTAGGCAGCGGAGTGGGCGATGATGGATATGCGTGCCAAGGCCGGAGCCCACTTTTAAACTTCATGGTTGTGGTTGCATAAACAATTTACTTTTCCTGTCTTCGAACAATTTACATTTCCTGCATTAGAACAATATGATGATCAAAGGTGGATGGGTCCTAGGTTTTAGGATGAAGCCCTTGGTCATCGATTAGTATAACTTGTTTTGAATGTGGTAACGATTGTAGGTGGACAGGTCCTGTTTTGAGATATATCCTGCAACCGTTACACAAGTATGGTAAAAACTAATTGTGCTTTTGGCGGATGGGCCTTGGTTTAAGGTGAAACCAAAAGCACAACTTTTGACTTGTTAATAATATAACTATCTTTTGATTTGTTTGCTGTTGTCTTGCATTACTTAGTGTAACTCTTAGCTTTGTAAAATTTTGTATTATTATCTTATGAAAATATCCTGATCAGTATGCTCAGCGATATATTGTAAAAACTTTTTATTAGATAGAACTTCCAAACATTCCTTCAACTTTGTAGATAGTTTTGAAAAACAATCTATTTTTCCAAAACCAGTTTATGATAATACTTAAATGATCAAAGTTCCAAACTAATACTAGTTTCAAACACCTTAATCAAATATCCTGAAAAGGACTTTGAGAATATATCAGGATACTTGACCTTTTATAAAACATAGTGTTACTAAAAACTTAGATGATGTTTACAAAGGAAAGATCATACCCGGAGTAGTATATAACCCTATTATCAAACCTCAATCTCCTTGCAACTTTTCCAATGAAGATGTCCCCTGTGTGAGATATTTAACATACTAGTTCCGAGCTTTAGCCTTTGAGCTTTACATCACTGCCTTGGTAGGAATGTCCCCTGTATACAATGTCTTCAAATACTTTAGAAATCTTCTGAATGTCAGTTTCCATTGTATAGGTAATTTTTTACGTCTCAAGGGCAAAACCCAAGGATGTACTGGAGATAAATCCCTTGTATCCTGGGGAAAATCCCAAATTTTCATGCGCTACAGGCGGGAGTGTATAAACTCCAAGACTTAGAAAGGTGAAAACCTTTAAACCTTAGAGAGTATGAAAATACCCTTTCTTGAGAGAGGGTGATCAATCCTCATATACCTTTAGGATTCAGGATATAGCCAGCAGTAACGAAATTGTCAGCCACTTTTACATGGACTGGTCCTGCCACCTTGAACTATCCCTGAATAACTTGCGCTCCAGGCGGGGTGTTTAAACCCAATTCGGAAGAAAGGTGAATACCTTTAAACCTGTGAAGGGATCAGTATCCCTTAAACGTGAGAGAGGGGGCCAATCCTCTAATCTTTCGAGTTATCCTGAGTACATATCCTGGAACTATATCCTGAAACATATCCTGCAAAACAATTGTAAACTGAGGTGGGTGTTAGCTTGGCTAACACCCCTCCGATGCTTAAGTCAGTATTGGATTACAAAGAACAAATTAACCAAACATATTTAAAAAAGGTAGAATTCATACCATCCTGAGTTAGAAATTAAATTCTAAACTCACTTGAAATAGAGCTTAAGGTGTATAGCATTCCAAGATCTCGGTAGCATATCCCCCTCCATATTCTTGAGTCTGTATGCTCCTTTCCCTGCTTCTGATTCAACTTCGTATGGTCCTTCCCATTTTGGAGCTAACTTGCCATCGGCAGGATTAGTAGTATTCTGAAAAGCCTTTCTTAACACCCAATCTCCAACCTTAAATCTTCTGGTCCTAATATTCTTGTTATATGCCCCGGATATTCTCTGTTGATATGATGCCATCCTTAGCCTTGCCGCATCTCTCTTCTCATCTATAGTGTCTAAATCCTGACTCAAGGCTTCAGGATTCTGCTCAGGATCACTTAGGGTAGATCTTGCAGTAGGTATTGTCATTTCCGTTGGAATCATTGCTTCTGCTCCAAATACCAAGGAAAATGGGGTTTGGCCTGTTGCATTCTTTACCGTTGTCCTATCAGCCCATAAAACAAAGGGTAATTCTTCTGCCCATCTTCCTTTTTTGGCTCCAAGCCTTTTCTTTAAGTTATTGACAATTATCTTGTTTGAGGATTCTGCTTGTCCATTCGCTTGAGGATGTACTGGAGTAGATGTTATCATTTTGATTCCCCAACTCTTGCAAAAGTCAGTAGTTCTCTTGCTTATAAACTGAGAACCATTGTCACAGATTATCTCGGCTGGTACTCCGAATCTGGTCAGGATATTCCTCTTTATGAAGGATACTACTTCTTGGTCTCTAACTTGAACAAATGCTTCAGCTTCAACCCACTTAGAGAAATAATCCGTCATTGCTAGCATAAAGACTTTTCCTCCCGGAGCTTTTGGTAGCTTTCCCACTATATCCATACCCCACTTCATAAATGGCCAAGGGGAAACAATAGGATACAATGGTTCAGCAGGTTGATGCAGTATGTTACTATGCCTTTGACACGCGTCACATCTTTGAGCATATTCTGCGGCATCTTTTCTCATTGTTGGCCAATAATATCCTGTCCTTAATACTTTTGAGAATAACGGCCTGCCCCCAGCATGGTTACCACAATCCCCTTCATGTATATCCTGAAGTACTTCTTTGGCTTCAGGATCCTCCAAGCACCTCAAATACGGTCCTGCAAGAGATTTCTTGTATAAAATATTATTTATAATAGTGAATCGTGATACCTTCATCCTAAATGCCTTAGGATTTTCATTTCCAGGGATGTGTCCTTCTTTGAGATATCTCATGATTGGGGCCGTCCAGGATTTAGGATCCTCTTCAAGATGCTCTGCTCCAGGATCCTGAATACCCGCTACTTCTTTACCCTGAGGCTTCGTTGCAGGATATAAGACATGTAGTATTGGTATTTGGGTCCCTTTAGGTATCCTGATCGATGATCCCAAATTTGCTAAGGCATCCGCTTCAGCATTATCCTCCCTTGGTACCTGTTCAAGTATAAAAACATCGAAATATCCTGCTAATTTTTTGAGAATATCGAGATATTCGATTAATTTCTCACCCTTAACTGCATAGGATCCATTAAAATGGTTAGTAATTAACAAAGAGTCAACATATACTTGCAAATTTTTGATACTCATACTCTTAGCCAATTCTAATCCTGCAATTAAAGCTTCATATTCTGCCTCATTATTAGTAGCAGGAAATTCACACCTAATAGCCTGGGGTAATATGCCCCCCTGTGGAGATTTTAGTAGTATTCCTAATCCTACTCCTCTTACATTAGATGCACCATCAGTATATAATGTCCAGGATCCTGAGGATTCTCCTAACTGTTGAACTTCTAGGTCTACCTCGTCCTGAATGTCACTACTAAAATCAGCCACAAAGTCAGCTAAAACCTGAGATTTTATGGCATTTCTAGGTTCATATACTAAATCATAAGCACTCAGCTTTACCGACCACTTAGCCATTCTGCCTGACATTTCTGGCTTCCTAAGTACATTTTTAACAGGATAATTTGTTTTAACATGAATCCTATGTGTCTCAAAGTAATGTCTAAGTTTCGTTGATGCCATGACTAATGCTAGTATCAATTTTTCTAAATGAGAGTACCTAGTTTCAGCATCTAACAAACTTTTACTAACTTAATAAACAGGATTTTGCTGTCCTTCATGGTCTTTTATAAGAACGACACTTACAGCATTCCCTGATACAGCAAGGTATAGGGATAGTGGTTCACCATTTTCAGGCTTCATCAATAAAGGTGCGGTTGAGAGATATCGTTTCAGATCCTGCAAGGCTGCTTCATGCTTCTCCCCCCATTCGAATCTTTTGTTTTTCTTCAGGATATCATAAAAATCTTTGCACTTCTCTGAGGATCTCGAGATAAACCTGTTTAAAGCTGCTACTCGGCCTGTCAATCTTTGTACGTCCTTCATATTTTAGGGTAATTTTATATCCAGGATAGCTTTGATCTGCTCTGGGCTTGCTTCTATCCCCCTTTTCGTCACCATATATCCAAGAAACTTTCCTGCCCCCACTCTGAAATGGCATTTAGCAGGATTTAGCTTCATGTTGTATCGATCCAGGATATCAAATGCTCCCTTGATATCCTGGAGGTGATCCTCAGCCTTTTAAGATTTCACCACCATATCATCGATATATACCTCCATGGTGTCCCCCAGTTTGTCTTTGAACATCATGTTTACCAATCTTTGGTATGTTGCACCTGCATTTTTCAAACCAAAGGGCATAGCTGTATAACAATAAATACATATTGGTGTCATGAAGGCAGTATCCTCCTGGTCAGAAGGCTCCATTTGGATCTGTTGAAATCCTGAGGATGCGTCCATGAAGGTCAGCATTTCATGCCCGACAGTGGCATCTACCATTGCATCAATGTGGGGAAGAGGAAATGGGTCTTTAGGACAAGCTTTGTTCAAGTCTGTGTAGTCCACACAAACTCTCCATTTCCCATTTTTCTTCTGTACTACAACCACGTTTGCTAGCCACCTTGGGAACTTAACCTCTCTGATCATCCTGGACTTTAATAATCTCTCAACTTCCTCCTGGATAATCGTGTTCCGCTCAGGAGCAAACTTCCTTCTTTTTTGCTGCACAGGCTTGAATGATTTATCAATTCCAAGCTTGTGAGTGATAATATCTTTGGATATGCCTGTCATATCCTCATGCTTCCATGCAAACGTTGACATCCTGCATTTCAAAAAGTTAATTAATTGTTCTTCAATATCCTGAGGGATATTGGTCCCTACGAGCATCCTGCCCGCGTCTTTAATTGCTATGCTGCACTAGGTTTGGTTGAGGATTTCATCGAGGATGAGTAGCATTCTTTCGCCTCCTGCTGATCACTATCAACTTTGATAACTCCCCAAGGGGTAGGTATCTTGATGCATTAGTGATATGTTGATGGCACAGCCTTCATATCGTGAATCCACGGTCTTCCCAGTATGATGTTATAGCAGGATAGAGAATCCATCACATAGAAACGTTGTATCGAGTTGACTCCTTCAACGTATACTGGCAACTTTATCTCTCCCACTGTGTTTCTAGCCTCTCCACTGAACCCAACAAGCACGGTAGACTTTGAAGTGATATCCATTGGAGATACATTCATTCTCTTCAGAGTTTCTAGTTGGATTATGTTGACGGAGCTGCCATTATCAACCAATATCCTGCGTACAAAATGGTTAGCCACATATAACGTTATTACCAGAGCATCATGGTGAGGATCCTGGACAGTATCCCTGTCATCAGCATCAAAAGTGATCACTTTGTCAGTTGTGAGGGTAGTCATCCTGACAGGTTTATCTCCCCTTTCGGCCTTAGCTTCCTTTGCATGTCTCTTTGCTGCCGAATACGAAGTTCCACAAATGTCGGATCCTCCCGAAATGAAGTTGATTATCTTGGCATCCGCGGGAGGTGATGCTGCTCGTTCAGGATCCTTCTCAGTATCCTGACCCTTATTCTTCTTTCTTCCTAAGAGATCTTTCAGATATCCCTTGCTTAGAAGATAGCTTATTTCTTTCCTTAGAGCAATGCAATCCTCAGTTACATGTCCAAAATCTTCGTGGAAAGCACACCATTTTGACTTATCTTTCCAGTCAGCCTTTTGTTGATTCTTTCGGGGCCACCTAGCCTTGTCTCCTAGACCCTGCATGGCATACATCAATTCAGGAATGTTAACAGAAAAGCAATATTCAGACAACTCAGGATACTCTTCAGGATCCTCATCTTCGACAGCATTCACTCTCTTGTTTTCATTTCTACCATATGGCTTAGGACGATATGACTTGAATGAGGATTCTGACTTCCTGTTAGTTGACTCATAAGTGTTAGATGAGTTCATCCTTTCTTGCATCTTCCTGTCATCTTCCAGACGGATATATCTCATAGCCCTGTTACGAGCTTCGTCGAGATTCCTGCACGGATTCATTACAAGATCCTGATAAAACTGAGAATCCTTTTGTAATCCCATCTTAAAAGCTTGCACAACTGTTGCAACATCAAGATGTGGGATATCCAAGGATTCTCGACTGAATTTGTTCACATAATCCCTCAAGGATTCCTGAGGCCCTTGAGTTATCCTGTAAAGATCACTGGTTAGTTTCTCAAAACTCCGACTACAAGAAAATTGACTGTTAAATAAATTAACCAAATGAGCAAACGAAGTAATTGAGTGAGGAGGAACGTTTAACAGCCATTTTAAGGCTGATCCTGTTAGAGTAGAACCAAATCCCTTGCACAAGCACGCTTCCTTGATCTCCGGAGGGATAGGGTTAATCTCCATTCTTTCCCTATACTGAGCAATATGCTCCTCAGGATCCGTAGTCTCATCATAAAGTTTCATGTTGGGGGTTTGGAATCTCTTTGGGATCTCAGCATCACAGATAGGATATGCAAAACGAGATATCTTGTGACTGTCTTGGGACACTTCCGGGATCGGCTGGACCACCCCAGGTACACTAGATATCATGTCCTTCAACTTCTGAAGTTCCCTAGTAAGTGCTGATGTTACACCTGTATCCTGCAAAGATCCATTATTGTTAGTAGCATGAGTATTATTATTATTTGACACGTTACCCGTTGGAGGATTTTGCCCATATCCTGAAGCATATCCTGAGCTCCTCATGGTTGACATCCTGACCGAGGAGGGTATTTCAGGAGTATGATTCTGAGGAAGGCTGGGCACAATATTCCCCCTGTTATCCTCAGTATACACAGCTGAACTAAAGTTCAACGTTCTGGGATGTAATGGAGTGACATTATCCTCAGCAGATCTGCTCGAGCCAGACTTCGGGAGTTGTATTTCCCTTAAAAGCATTTGGTTTGTTTCCTGTTGCTGCCTCATTTGTTCCTGCACACTTCCAAATAAAGTAAGAATTTCATCATTAGAAGCTAGAACGGGAGCAGATTCCTGAACACTGCGAGTAGGGATAATATCCTGAGGTCGTGAAGAGGCTGGCATCCTTGGAGGAGGTGGTGGAAGCACCGAACCAGTAGTAGCAGAAGTCATAGTAGACACAGTAGAGGAACTCATGTTTGATATTGAGGCCATTATGGACAATGTGGCAAAAAGTTTTGATAATATAAAGCGGATTAGCGATTTCACAAAAAATTTTAGTAAAGAGAGCACCACTTGCCCCACGGCGGGCGCCAAATTGTTTTGGTCAAAAATTACCTAAGCAATTTAGTGATCAAATTAGTTAAGTGAGGTAGTGTGCTAGAAATATGTGTGAAAAATATACTTGTTAAGTTATTTAGAAAATCAGTATTCAGGATACGGCTCAGGATATTGAGCTGTATCTATGATCAAACTATGAGCAAAAGTAAAGTAAACGACACGAGATGTACGAGGAAAGCCCTTGATCAATCTAGATCGCCGGCATAAAACCTCGGGAGCTGACAATCGCAGCTGCCTTGTTCTTCTTATTACTTCAAACGTCAGGATACAGTGCAGGATGTGGTGCGGATCGACTATGTGTTACAATGAAATTTGAATACAAGTGTGGTGTTTGCAATGAGCTAGAGAGTGAAAGTGTTCGAGAGTGTCGGTGAAAAATTGTGTGCCTTAAACTGATCCGCCCCCATCTATTTATAGTAAAGATAATGTAACAAACTATCCTAAACTTCCGGGATCCAGCGAATATTCCCACTTGAACGTTGAGGACCAAGTCTTTCGGGTTCAACGGCTTCCTCATAACAAATACGCCCAAGTCTTGAGGAGAAGAAGTCCTGATGACCGTTAGTAACTTGCAGCCATTAACCTGCACGTGTTTAATTCACCCAGACTTAGGATATCGCCCAAGATGTTAGCAATATCCCCGTCTAGCATCCTGGTCACAAACAAACAATTAAAAGCAGGATATTAGTCAGGATATGTATATTCAGAAAATGAGCCATAACATTGGCAATGACGGATTATTTCTCCAAGTGGGTTGAAGCAGAAGCATTTGTTCAAGTTAGTGATCAGGAAGTGGTATCCTTCATAAAAAGGAATATCCTGACTAGGTTTGGAGTATCAGCTGAGATAATTTGTGACAACGGATCTCAATTTATAAGTAAAAGGACTACTGACTTCTGCAAGAGTTGGGGAATCAAAATGATTACATCTACCCCGGTACATCCTCAAGCAAATGGACAAGCTGAATCCTCAAACAAGATAATTGTCAACAACTTGAAGAAGAGATTAGGGCCAAGAAAGGAAGATGGGCAGAAGAGCTACCCTTTGTTTTGTGGGCTGATAGAACGACGGTAAAAAATGCAACTGGTCAAACCCCATTTTCCTTAGTATTCGGAGCAGAAGCAGTGATCCCGACGGAAATGGTGATACCCACAGCAAGATCCAACCTCAGGAATCCTGAGCAGAATCCTGAAGTCCTATGCCAGGAGCTGGATACTATTGATAAGACAAGAGATGCAGCACGGCTAAAAATGGCGGCATATCAACAAAGGATATCCAGAGCATACAACAAGAATATAAGGACTAGAAGGTTCAAAGTTGGAGATTGGGTGTTAAGAAAAGCTTTTCAAAATACTACTAATCCTGCTGATGGAAAGCTGGATCCAAAATGGGAAGGACCATATGAGGTTGAATCAGAATCAGGAAAAGGTGCATACCGACTCAAGAATATGGAGGGGGATATGCTACCGAGATCTTGGAATGCTATACACCTTAAACTTTATTTCAACTGAGTTTAGAATTTCGAGTCTAACTCAAGATGGTATGAATTCTATCTCTTTTAAATATGTTTGATTTGATTTGTTCTTTGAAACCCAATACTGACTTAAGAATCGGAGGGGTGTTAGCCAAGCTAACACCCACCTTAGTTTAAGGATGTTTTGCAGTATATGCTTCGGGATATAGCACCAGGATACACACTTAGGATACTTCGGAAGATTAGAGGATTGGCCCCCTCTCTCACGTATAAGGGATCCCGATTCCTTCACAGGTTTAAAGGTATTCACCTTTCTTCTGAATTGGGTTTAAAAACCCCACCTGGAGCGCAATTTATTCGGGAATAGTTCAAGGTGGCGGGACCAGTCCATGTAAAAGTGGCTGACAATTTCGTTGCTATTGGCTATATCCTGAATCCTAAAGGTATATGAGGATTGATCACCCTCTCTCACGAAAGGGTATTTTCATACTCTCTAAGGTTTGAAGGTTTTCACATTTCTAACTCTTGGAGTTTATACACTCCCGCCTGTAGCACACGAAAATTTAGGATTTCCCCCAGGATACGAGGGATTTATCTCCAGTACATTTTTGGGTTTTACCCCTGTAACACAAAAAACTGTCTATACAATTGGAAATGATTTCCAGAAAATTTCTAAGTATTCATGCACAGGGGACATTCCTACTGAGGCAATGGTGCAAAGCTCAAAGGATAAAGCTTGGACCTAATACACTAAGTGTTTCAGACAGGGGACATCTTTATTGGAAGAGTTGCAAAGGGATTGGGGTTTGAGAATAGGGTTACACTCTATTCCTGGTATGATCTTTGCTTTATAAACTTTACATAAATTCTATAACCCAGGTTAATGTTTAAGTATCCTGAAAAGGATATATCTTTAAAATGTGTTTTTGGGATGCGTTTCAGGATATTTGATTAAAGTATTTGGAAGTAATATTAGTTTGAAATTGAAACCTTGATCAAACAAGTATTGTCAAAATGAGTTTGAGAAAGTGGACTATCTTTTATTCTTTAAAAGTTTTCTCTAAAGTTGATTGAATTTTTAGGAGTTATATTTAACAAAAGTTTTCATAGTATATCACTGAGTATATTGGTCAGGATATTTTCAAAAGATAGTTGTACAAAATTTTGCAAAGCTAAAATCTACATTAAGGAATGCATGACAGAAATTAAAAGGCAACAACAAGTAAGTCAAAAGAAGTTATATTATTAACATGTCAAAAGTTGTGCTTTTGGATTCACCTCAAACCGAGGCACATCCACCAAAAGCACAATTAGTCTTTACCATACTTGTGTAACGGTTAAAGGTTCTATCTCAAAACGGGACCTGTCCACCTTCAACCGGTACGACAATCAAAACAGGTTATACTAACCGATGACCAAGGGCTTCATCCTGAAACCCAGGACCCATCCACCTTTGGTCATCGTATTGTTCTAGTGCAGGAAATATAAATTGTTCAACGACGGGAAAAGTAAATTGTTTGTACAAACCACAACCATGAAATTTAAAAAAAGTGGGCTCCGGCCTTGGCACGTATATCCATCATCGCCCACTTCGCCGCCTAAGGAGCGACACCTTCTTGATCAGCAGCCTCTTTTCCAGCATCTGCACCAGCATCAGCCTCAGGATTCTTCTCGGCATCATCATCACCAGCATTGACCACTTCTTCTGCCACCTTAGAAGGCTCTTCACCAGCATGCTTTGCAGGATGAGCGACGAGATGACCTCCAAGATCCTGTAGTTTCGCTTCCCAAGCCTTTACATTCCAGGAGGGGCATTCGAAGCCCAAGCTCTTGGCCTCATAAGCCATCCTTAACCTAGCTTGGAGAAGCGAGATAACAACGGATGCTTTGAGGCTGTCCCGATATGAACTCATATCCTGCTGGTATTGAAGAAGAGCGGCGTCTAGTTTGGCCTGAGCATCCTCATTGGCTTTGTGGAGGGCAGCATGGTATTCTTGGGTCATTGCTTTGTATTTGTCTTCATAATGCTGGGACTTGGCGGCTGCGATTGTTCCTTGATCGGCTATAGTGGCTTCAGCTTTTTCGAGCTTAATCTCCAGCATCTTGTTAAGCCCACAGGCATCTTCATACAAGTGCATGAGACGTTCCAAGCCCTGCAGTGTAAGATACAGGTATCGATGTAAAATAAGCAGGATGAGGATTAACATACATATGCAGGATATCGAAAGGGAATTTTTACCTGCTTGAGGAATGAAGTGGCTTCACTAAATCCATGATTCTCGAGAGAGAATGTCTCGGAGGCGGCTGGAGAATCCATTTCCTTTCTCTTCCGGGAGCTAGCGGCCCGGGTCCTGGATGCCGGAGGAGCTTTAGGAGTGGTAGTAGTCTTTGAAGAGGTAGGCTTTGGTGTGGCAGACGACTTCGGCTTGGATTCTTGTTTAGCAGGTACAAGGCTGGAGTAACTGTCCAACTCATCGAGTTGGAAGCCTTCAAGGTTGACAACTGGTACTGCACAAGGGAAGATATTTTTAAACTTATAATACCTCTGAAAGATAATCGGTTTAATGGATAAAGATAATTACTGAAAATATACTTACCAGACATCTCTGAACTTGAATTTTGGCTTGAATCTGCAAGAGACAGGGAGAAAGTTCTTTCACTAGCAGGAAGTCGGCATATTTCTTTGATCCTAGACTCGGATTCCGCGCTTGGGGGTGCTAAGTCTCTGAAGTTTGCTGCATAAAACATCAGGATATAAGTTTAGGATATAGTTTAACGATACACTTGGGGATATTCCTAAAACCCTAGATCCTACCCTTGGTTAACCATCTAATCGGCAGATCGAAACCCTTGTCGATGGAATCTCTTTTCACGAAAAAGAACTTTCGCCGCCATCAGTCTTCGTTCTTGGTGGCCTTTAGGACTAAAGGGTTTTTGGAGGTGGAAAACAAAAGAAAACGGCTGTCACCATGGGATCTCAACCGGTATGCTATAGGAAGGTCTTCAATACACAAGTCAGGGAAATAGTGAGATCTGATTTGATCCAGTACCATCAAAACTCGCCAGACCATTGGCATAGTTTGGGCATAACTAAGGCCGGTGAGGTCGAAGAAACGAGAGATAAAAGGTGGAAATGGGTACCGGGGTCCCAAAGAAAAGGGGTAGGTGAAAAAACAGACCCACTCGTCTGACGACACGTCTGATCGGATCTCCCGATCAAAAGGACGAATGACTGTTCTGTTGGTGCATTTGTCTGTTGACTTCGTCTTAAGTCTAGGGTCTAATATGTCAAGTTATGTTTAGAACAGGGGTTAGATTGTAATTTTATGAAGTTGTACATGTCTGGTAGCTTGAAATGACATGTTGTCATTTCAAGCTAACTAGCAAGTTGCATGTTAGCTTGAAATGAACATGTCATGTTCAAGCTAACTAGACAACCTATAAATAGGTGGTGTATGTTTCTCATTTGGCACTGATCCTTGAAGTTGTAACCGTTATGCTGCCGGATTTTTCTGAGAAATATTAATGAGAAACAGTGTTTAAAGTGATATTCTTCTGTTTTCTACTCCATTCTCTTTGATTCTAATCTGTTTAAGTGTTTCCGCCACTTAAATGGTGTATATTAGCTCAAATTGACTCATTTGATCGGTCAAATCGGTCCTTCAATTGGTATCAGAGCCAGTTATGAGCTAAAATACCTGAATCAAAGCCTTTTTACTACATTTTTTGGATTTCTGGACATTGCCACGGACAAAATGGGCTGAGTTTTGAGTATTGTGTGTAAAAGTGAGTTTTAACAAACCCTTGAGAGTATCAGCTTAAAATTCGAAGTAAAACAGATAAAAATGACCTGAAAACCTATGATCGCTTGAACGAACTTGGTGTGTTCGCTTGAAAAACTGATTTTTTGAAGCGAAGAAGGGTTGTTCGCTTGAAAAGTTTGTTGGTTCGCTTGAAAAGTTCATTGGTCGCTTGAAAAGTTTTTTTTGGTCGCTTGAATAGTTGAAAGCAGTTTCAAGCGAACTAGTTAGCTCGCTTGAAATATCACTACAGTCCGCTTGAAAGTACCACATTATACGAGGTTATCAGTTATTGGGAAAAGAAATCATGTGATGTGTCAGATAAATTTAGTGGAGCAGCCCATGTGATCACCGATTCATTTAAAGTTCACGGCCCAATCACGTTCAATATCATAACTGTTGTTGTCAGTCTTTTTAAACAATCCACGTGAAATTTTGAATTGATTTGTGAACAGATTTTGTCGGATTAGTGGATTTCTTAGCTCAATCATATTATTTCATACTTGATGTTGTTCAGCCCAAGATAGTTATTGATTATACGGCCCAATCTACAATCCAAACATTAACTCATTAATATCATTGTTTTAGAGGTTCATTAATTCAAGTTGTTTGTATCTGATAGTGTGGTTTTAGTGACTTAGAGTTGATTCAGATTGTTTGATATTTGTGTAATCAGTTAGCACGAGGTGACAGTTTGCAAGTCTTAGTTCGCTTGGTTTAGAAAGTTGTAGTTTGTACAGTCTAAACCTAGTTCCCAGTTCACACGAGGTGTGGTTTGTTAGATTGTTTGAAATCTGATCAGTACGTTTGAAGGTCTGAACACTCAGTTCGGACGGGTTGTGTAAACATCACATCAGGCTGTTTTAAAGTGTGGTTAAAATGTTGACGAAGAGGAAAACTATAACCTTGAAAGGTTAAATGATTGGTTTGATGGAGTTTGGGGTAGTAGATATCAGAATGAGAATAAGAATGTTTGGGATAAAAGATTTGAAAGTTTTTTGTGTATGAAAAATGAAACAGTGGATGTGTTGGAAAATCGGTTTAAGTTTCTAATTGAAAAATTAACAATGTATGAGATAAGGATGTCAAATGCTGAAAAGATATCAAAATTTGCAGATGCGTTACCTTCAGAGTGGGATGAATTTTTGATTGAATTGAAAAAGGATTCTAGGTTCTCAAATTTTTATCCAAATGAATTTATCAATAAGCTCAAAACACACAAGTATGAAAATGAAACGAAAAAGAAAGAGTTGATGAATGGAATAGAAAAGGAATTGGAAAAATTAAGTTTGGATGTGATTATTGAAATGAGAAGAAGAGTCAATATGTGTCTTGTAGCAAAAAATGTTATGAAATATGATATTAAGAGGGGTTGTTATCTAGATGAAAGTATGAATCCTCTTGATTTTGTTAAAATTTTTTGTGCAGGCACATACAAGACAGAGACAGAGGTAGTGTCGAAAAATGAAGAATCCGAGAAAAATGAAGCTTCAAGTTCTGAACCAGTGTGCTCAAAATGTGATAAATTCAAAGCAGACAATATCAAACTCTTGAAGGATGTAGAGAGTTTGACATTGGAAAACAAAAAAATTGAAAGAAAAGGAAAAAGATTTTGAAAATGAAAAATTGAAAATTGAAAAAGATTTTCAAAGTCAAATGAAGATTTTAGAAGATGAAAAATCTGTTATTTTTAAAAATAATCTTGAAAACAGATTGAAATAAACTCTCATCTTCAGAAAATCATTCGGCTTGAAAATGAAGCTGAAAAAGCTCGGATTAAAATCAAAGAGCTTGAATAAAAATTGAAAGGTTTTGAGACTTCGTCATCAACACCAGATTATACATGTCCAAAACCGATCAATTCTGTTCCAATAAGTGACAATGCCACAAATTATGGCAAAGTCATAATTAAAGATTGTGATAATAAAGCTGATGGTGAAAAAGAGAAAAAGAAAATATTTTTGGAATTAAAAGAAAAATTTAAAGAAACTGTTTTACATTCGACTGAAATAGGTGAATGTTCAAAGCAAAAACCTGTTAAGAAGAATGTAGAACAAAAACAAAATGTTAAAAATTTGAAAAATTTTCAAAACAGCAATAAAAGCTCATCAGTTCAATCATCCAATCAAGATAAAAAACCACAAAAATTGAAAAACCAAAACTCACAAAAAGTTGGTGATATGTGGTGCAGGTTTGACCACAGTGCTCAAGTGTTAAATCAAGTTTATAGGAGAAGTCGTGAGTACTACAAATCAAATCAATGTTATGATCTGAGCGTTTGGTGTGAAAGTGGTAAATGGTACGATAACAGAGTGTGCTACACTTGTGGTGTTAAAGGACACATTGCTGTTAACTGCCAGAATTAGTGGTTTGAGACGAGGAGATGCTATAACTGCCAAATCAAAGGACATATTGCAAGAGATTGCCCAATGAGATCAATGGAAAGATCGAGGACTGAATCTCAGAAAAAGATGAAAAAATCAGTCAAGGTCGAAGAAAAGCCCAAAGAACAGAAGGTGAAAGAACAGAAAGAGAAACTTTCACAAGGGCAGAAAGACCGACTGAGAAAGAAAAGAAAGAAAGCTCGAGAGTATCTCGAAAGGATTTTGTCCTCGGATACAACAAGAAAATCAGATAAAAGTTCTGATAAATCGTCTTGCTCTCCAAAGAATGACAAATCAAGCAAAACGAATTCATCAGATACAAATCTGAGGACAGAATGGTGTGTGAAGAAAGAAAAAGTTTCTGGAAATGAATCTGATTCGTCAAAATCAGAGGAGTCACAAGTTGAGCTCAAAAGTGAAAATTCAGTTCCGCCAATGGATGATATCAACTTTCCACCATTGCAGACTGAAAATTTTAAACAAAAAGTTGGTAAAGTGAAAAGTTCGAATCAATTCTATTCTGAAAAGAAAGAATTCGATGTCGAAAAGGCTTTTAATAGCAAAGTAAAAAATATTTTTGGAAAAATGGTCGAGGGTAAGGTAAGAGGAGTTAAAGAATTTTATGAATCAAAAAGGTATGTTCAAAACACTCAAGGACCGTCAGGCTTGGGTGAATCTCTTTAACTGAAAAACCTGACTTGCCGGAACTCCCAGGTTGGTAATTGGGGAGTAGGAATCGACATCTTTCTTGAGAAATTCACAGGTTGGTAACTGTGATATTTCGACTTACAAGTGGTTAATCAAGGACATTAAGTTGTACTTGATTTAACTATCTTACAAGTAGTATGATTGTTGGAAGTTTTTTTTTGTGATAAACCTACAAGTGGTTGAAAACAGTGTGATGAATTAAACCCCATGTTTTTGAAATGGCAAACAAAACTAATTTTCCGGAAAAACCATTTTGATTAAAACAAACTTAAGTGTTTTGAAATCATAATGGGAAAATAGTTTGTTGTCAGGGGGAGTTCTAATTGTTTATGCCAAGTGGATAGCGAATTGAAGCAATTCGATATCATGTTGTCACTTTATCTGTATAGTTTGTTTTCAATTTTTTTCAGAAAATCAAAATTGAAACATATTTTGATTTTAGGGGGAGAAAATAAAAAAAAATATTTGAAAATGCCAAAAACATTGAAAAATTCAAAATGAGTTTTGTTGTGAAAAATAGGAAATGATAGTAAATCAGTGGACTATCACAGCACGCTAAAGAAATGAAATGTAGAATGTGATAAACGGTCTCACTAAAGATGTGACGATAGGCTCAGCTAGACTAGTAGATTTGCGATAACGATACAAACTTAAATGAAAAAGCCTAGTTCTAGTGGGAAACATGGTCAAAAGCATAGTACTTAGTTTTGACCTTCTTGATTGTGTGCCTACTCAGTAATCGCTGATTGTCGAAAAACATAAAACTGGTTAAGTCTGTGAGCTTTCACAACTTTGCTAAAAAGTCACTGTGATTGTGCATTTCATTTTGCAAAGATTTAAACTTGTATTATTTCTTTATTTTGTTTAAGCATTGGACATCCTCTGCGTATACGTGAGTATCGACCTGGATGTTAGTGCCTAAATGTTCTGCTTTATTTTCTTTGGTGTTTCGTTTAAGCTTTGGATCACCTCTGCGTATACGGGAGTATCGAACTGGTGGTTAAAGCCTAAACAATTTCAACTTGTTTTTATTTCTTATTTTGTTTAAACATTGGACTTTCTCTGCGTATATGGAAGTATCGACCTGATTGTTAATGTTTAAACATTCTGCTTTGTTTTCGCACAAATCACAGTTGATAAAAGTTTAAAGGCATTACTTGAGTTAGTGTATTGCATGATGAGGGGATATGCTGAGATTGTGGGGTCCATAAGAACTTAGTGCATAATTAATATACCTTAACGTATCGGTAAGCATTTCGAAAGTTTTTTAGATTGAGTTTAAGTGGACAACAATATCGTCAATCTACGTGAATCGTTTAGAACTTAAAATGTTTAAAGCTTAACGGTGTTGGTGATATGTCTCATAAACTGATATGATCCTCTTACACAAACTCACAAAAATATGTTTGTATATAGTTTATTTTCCTTAAAATCCAAAAAGAGTTTAGTGTGTTTTAGCATAATTTTTTTAAAAAATTCAAAAAGATTTTACTTTATCTTTTTTTTTTTTACAATTGATGTTGAAGAGCTAATTTTCAAAATCCCAAGTGCTAAACATGATGAATGATATTGGATTGGGAAAGTTTATTTGAAATGAGAATTGTTTTTGAAATGGCTAAATGGCTCAATAATTTGAAACCAATTTAATCATTTTAAATACAAGTGATAAGCATAAAGTCAAATCTTATTGTTGGTTAGAGTATATGCAGGTATGCAGCTAGTGAATTCCAGACTGTGATCCCAGCTTGTCGAAAGGGGGAGTCTGTAGACATAAAAGCCAGGTTCCTGATCTTGTTGCTACGGAGAGCCAGGAGATGGTCCTGAATCTGTGAAAGCTGCTAATACTGAGAAGATAGAGAGTGCTATATCAGATTACGATCCCGAAACAACGTAAGGGGGAGTCTGTTAGCAATAGGGTGATTGAAGAGAGAGTGTGAAGACTGATTAAAACTGAAGTTTTGACATACTAACGTCTCGTACTAAAGACTCCGTCAACATCCAAGGGGGAGACTGTTGGTGCATTTGTCTGTTGACTTCGTCTTAAGTCTAGGGTCTAATATGTCAAGTTATGTTTAGAACATGGGTTAGATTGTAATTTTATGAAGTTGTACATGTCTGGTAGCTTGAAATGACATGTTGTCATTTCAAGCTAACTAGCAAGTTGCATGTCAGCTTGAAATGAACATGTCATGTTCAAGCTAACTAGACAGCCTATAAATAGGCGGTGTATGTTTCTCATTTGGCACTGATCTTTTAAGTTGTAACCGAACTGCTGCCGGATTTTTCTGTGATCAATCAATGAGAAACTGTGCTTAAAGTGATATTCTTCTATTTTCTACTCCATTCTCTTTTATTCTAATCTGTTTAAGTGTTTCCGCCACTTAAATGGTGTATATTATCTCAAATTGACTCATTTGATCGGTCAAATCGGTCCTACATGTTCCAGCAGGAAAGGCGCCGGAATCCTTGAGGGCAGCGATATTGGCATTGTTGAAGCAGCAGATTTCTTTTTCTGGTTCTCGTATGAGGTTTTGACTCACGAGGGTTGGGACTGGTTCATCCGAACGAGATCTTGTCCGTGATGCCATGGAGAGTATTAAAGCAAACAAAAAGAAACCCTGGAAAGAAAACAGAGGATGAAGAAGAGAATAGTTACTTGAAAATCGCTTGGAGAGTAATGATAACAAAAGGAAATATCTCAGCTAATTATAGGCTGAGTATAGGGGGGTTAAAAGTAAATATTGCATTGAAAATAGCGCAAGGTCACCTCAGCCGTCGTTTCATCTTAATTGCCTTGAATTACGAGATAGAATTTCTAAAATATATCCGTTGGATTGGTATCCCAACAGATATATTTGGAGACAATTGTTATGGGTCATTTTCTGAGCGTACATATCTTGACTAATATCCTGCTTTTGGTTGTTTGCTTGTGGTCAGGATATTGGATTAGGATATTGCTAACATCCTGGGCGATATCCTGAGGTTAACTGAATTAACCACGTGCAGGTTAGAGGTTGTGGGTTACTAACGGTCAGATGGACTTCTTCTCCTCAAGACTCGGGCGTATCTATTATGTGAGAGACGTTGAACCCGAAACACCAGGTCTACAACGTTCGAGTGGGGAATATTCGCCGGATCCCGGTTTATTAGGATAGTTTGTTACATTTCTTTTACTATAAATAAATGGGGGCGGATCAGATTAAGGCACGCAACTCACACACACACATTCGAATACTTTTGCTCTCTAGCTCACTGCAAACACTACACACAAACACTTGTATTGTAACACCTAGTTGATCCGCACCGCATCCTGCGCTGTATCATGATATTTGAAGTAATAGAAGAACAAGGCAGCTGCGATTGTCAGCTCCCGAGGTTTTGTGCCGGCGATCTAGATTGATCAAGGGCTTTCCTCGTACATCCTGTGTCACCCTTTACATTTTTGCTCATCGTTTGATCACAGATACAGCTCTACACCCCGAGCCGTATCCTGAAACTGTTCTTGCAAATAACTTGAATAACATATTTTCGACACACTTTTCTAGCACACTACCTCACTTAACTAATTTGATCACTAAATTGCTTCGGTAATTTTTGACCAAAACAATCTATATAGACAGTAAATTTACTTCCGTACAGATAATGTCTCCAAATTTTAAGGGCAAAAATTACGGCTCCTAATTCTAAATCATGAGTTGTATAATTTTCTTCGTGCTTTTTCAATTGCCTTGAAGCATACGCCATTACCTTTTTGCGTTGCATAAGCACACATCCTAATCCTAGTTTTGAAGCATCACAATATACTTCAAAATCTTCAGTCCCTTCTGGTAAAGCTAGGATTGGAGCATTTGTTAACTTTTGCTTCAAGATTCTAAAGGCTTCTTCTTGTTTAGGTCCCCATTCAAACTTAACTGCTTTACATGTTAGCTTAGTTAATGGTACAACTATCTTGGAAAAATCCTTAATAAACCGTCTATAATATCCAGCTAAACCTATAAAACTTCTAATTTCCATTGCGGTTTGCGGAACCTTCCATTTGGTAATTGCCTCTATCCTAGCAGGATCTACGTGAATACCTTCGTGATTCACCATGTGACCTAGAAATTGCACATCCTTTAGCCAAAATTCACACTTCGAGTATTTGGCATAAAACTTTTCTTTTCTTAACAAAGTTAAAAGTGCATGCAAGTGCTCACAATGTTCTGTCTGACTTTTGGAATAAATAAGTATATCGTCAATGAAGACAATTACAAATTTATCCAAATACGGTTTACAGATTCTATTCATCATGTCCATAAATGCTGCAGGTGCATTTGTTAGTCCGAATGGCATGAATGTAAACTCGTAATGACCATACCTAGTTCTGAAAGCTGTTTTAGGTATGTCTTCCTCTTGTACCTTTAATTGATGATATCCGGAGCGTAAGTCAATCTTAGAAAAATATCTAGCTCCTTGAAGTTGATCAAAAAGATCATCAATCCTAGGTAATGGGTATTTATTCTTAATTGTAACCTTATTTAATTCCCTATAATCAATAAACATTCTCATTAAACCATCATTCTTTTTCACAAACAACACTGGTGCTCCCCACGGGGATGAACTAGGTTGTATGAAACCTTTGATTAGTAATTCATCTAATTGCGTTTTCAGTTCTAACATTTCTGTGGGTGCTAACCGATAAGGTGCCTTGGCTATCGGTGTAGTTCCTGGAATTAGATGAATCCTAAATTCTACTTCCCTATCTGGTGGTAATCCTGGTAACTCTTCTGGGAATACATCTGGGTATTCTGAGACTACAGGAATCTCCTTAAGTTCTTTACCCATAGTACTAATGATTACTGAAATCATGTATACTATTCCTTGCTTTCGTTCATAAATAGCAACTTTCATTACTGATATGAACTTCATGGTTTTACGTGGTTGATTTCCTGTAATCATGATTACTTCTCCAGTAGGTGCCTGAATTTCTATAGAGTTATTATCACAAAGGATTCGAGCATGGTTGGCTATTAACCAATCCATTCCTAACACAACATCAAATTCAGCTAATTTCATAGGTAACAGGTTTGCAGAGAATTTATGACCTGAAAGTTCTATTTCTACCTTTTGCAAAACCTGATCTATTTTAACTAAATTCCCATCTGCGGTTTCGACTGTAAAAATCTGCCTAATGTTGGTTAAGGGTAAATTAAGAGCTTGACAGAATGAAGTATTGATAAAACTTTGGTTTGCACCAGAGTCAAATAATACTTTTGCGTACACGTTGTGAACTAGGAACGTACCAGCTATCACATCTGGAATGAGTTCTGCTTCTTGAGTGGTCAGCTGGAATGCTCTGACATTCTTTTTAGTAGCTCCGTCGGTTGCCTTGGTTTTGTTGTCTACTGGTTTGGCCAATTTAGGACATTCTGTTTTAAAATGCCCCGCTTCTCCACAGTTAAAGCAGATTATGGTTTTCTTTCTGCAGTTTTCTTCACGATGTCCTACAGTTTTGCAAAAATTGCAGGTTATATTGCATCTTCCATAATGTTTCTTTTTGAAATTCCTGCAGAACTGAGGAATTGAGGATTGCCCTGTTCCTCTTTTCTTGAAGTTACTACTATTACCCACACGAAATCCTTGGGTAATTTTCTGAGCCAGTTCCTTCTTCTTGTTTTCATCTCTTGTGCGTACCAGTTCGTCAGTGAGGGTATTATCTAATTCTACCGCATCGTCAATAGTACGAGGTCTCGTAGCTTTAACGATATTACGAATTTCACTAATTAATCCCCAAATATAACGAGAAATGAGTACCGGCTCTGGCGAAGCCAGCGTTGGTACCACTCTAGCATATTCGAAGAATGTCGAAGTATATCCTCGACAATCCACATTCACCATCCGATGGTTCAGGAATTTATTTGCCATTTGATCTTTTTCATACTCGGGACAGAATTTTCTTTCTACAAGACTCTTAAATTCTTCCCAGTTCATGGCATATGCCTCGATCCTCTTTTAGCTTGTAAAACTGTATTCCACCATTCTAACGCCCCTTCTTTCTTTAAAAAGATTTAACGCATACATAACTTGATCTTCCTTAGCACATTTACTTATGGTGATCACTGCCTCAGTTTTCTCTAACCAACGCAGTGCTGCAATAGCCCCTTCGTTACCTGCAAACTCAGCTGGTTTACAGGCAAGGAATTCTTTGTAAGTGCAACCAGGTGTTGCAGCTTTCATTTTCTTGAAAATTGGGGCTTGCAGATCATTATTGTTATTAATATGATTACCGCCTCCGTTTATACTATTACTAAAATTATCGCCTTGTGTACGTTTACTAGGAATGATTGATTGAGGTTTAATAGGTTTCTGGGCAGCATCAATGATTGCTGGAATAGCATTGGCTATTCCTTGAGCAACGATATCCTCGATATCTTGCCTATTTAACAATCACTCTTCCTGATTTTGCTCAGATTGATTTACTTCATTTACTGGTTCATTACCAATGTTTGCCATCTGATAATTAATTTATAAATAAATAATTAGTATAAAATAAGAAACAATCCAATATAACAATTAATCGCACATAATCACATAAAAAAATATACAACCAAAATTTGTAAATTTTCTTTTGTTTATAGATTATATTATGCTTCCATATACATTTTTATCTTACAACCGTTTTATTGCTTATTTTACACATACTGATTTTTATTTACTATTATTGCTATTATACAAACATAGATTCATAACTCCTTTTTCTCTCGTCAACTTGCATTTTTAGTAACGATGTTCCCTCTCATCATATTTCCATGAGATTTGTCCCCCAATCTCTCGGATCCTATTCCCAGCATCCATCAGCTCTTCGCCAAAATGGCGGAGTTCAGCCATATTCTCATTACTCATCGGTGGATTTGGTAAAGGTTCTGGATCGAACTGAGGGAGAAAAGAATAAGGACTGTTGAGAAGGTTTTGGAATTGCCAATCATTAGTCCACCACTCGTCCATTCTTAGAGGTTGGGTGTGGATTATAGGTTCCGGGATTGCTGGTTCCAAATTCATTGGAAGTTGGGTTTCAATAGGATGAGTAAAAACATTTTCATTGACAGGCTTAATAGTATCACAGCTTGCCAATATAAAATCTAGCTCCTCCTGCAATGTCATTTCCTGGGTTTGCTTAGAGCTTTCCCCAATTTCCCTCTTGGTTTGTTTAGAACCTTCTCCATACTCCATTTCCATCTGCCTAGAATATTCCCCAAACTGTATTTCCATCTGCCTAGAATCTTTCCCGTCTTCAATCCCCAATTCCTGCTGTTTAGAACTTTCCCCGGTTTCAATTCCTTTTCCTTTTTCTAAGGGATTGTTTATTTTAGGAATTTTCCTAGAGGCAGGTTTTCTTCTACGCACACGCCTCCATCCTACCAATCTTCTCCTCTTTTTAGGCTTGGGTTTCTCTAGAGGTGGAGCATCAAATTCTATAGGTTCTTCTATATCTGGTATATACCTATTGAAATCTCTGGAAACCTCTATTTTTACCGGATAGAGATTTAAATTCTGAAGGGCTTCAGACAAGTCACTCATGCTGTTTATCACATATGTCAAATACAAAATTTTACTAAGTTAAAATTTTATAACAAAATTTCATAAATAACCTTTAAATATTATTTCATACCGTGTGACTGATTTAACACAAAGATAATTAAAATTAAAATACACCAGGGTTTAGTGTAACTTATTTATTTTACTGGATAATATTTCTGGCTTGTAAGTGATAAGGTTGCTAAAACTTAAGTCAAAGTATTTAAAGATTTGCATTTACTGCTACAGTGGCTAGCATATAGAGATCCGCCCATTTTTCATCTAACTTGTCTTCCCAAGGTGATTTACTGGTTAATTCCTGGGTTTCCTGTTTATCCTTCTTTTCTCGGAAATTCTTTATTTTCTCCTGACTTTTCTTAAAAATCAAACTTCTTTTATTAGGAGAAAGTGGTTCCTCATATTGTGCCTTTCGCACAAATATTCCTTCTTCAGGAATTACAGAGTGATTTGAGGATTTGGTTTGGGATGGACTTTCCTTCTCATTTGATGACCTATCTAATTTAAGATAGATGTTTGAAAGCTTTTGCTTACCCATACTGTAACTAACAAATAGTCAGTTAATAAAACACATAATCACATAATGGTAATCAGAAAAAATTAAGTATTTCTAAATACTTAATTAGCTTAACTCAGTGGCTCTAATACCACATTTTTCTGTCACGACCCCTGACCCGGTTTTACACGTTTCAGGAGCCGCGGGACAGAAAATCCCGTGGTATTTATTTAATTGAATTGACAGCGGAAGTTTATCATCAGGATCTTTTTAAAGCTAAAATTTTCCCGATTATTTTATTTCACAACTCGGGATAAAAACCCGGTAATTTACAATCATATGATTTCACGGAGAAATCTTTATTTTACAAAACATGTTTTTTTTTTATTTTATAATGAGCCACTTTCTTAAGCTTGTAGTGCTTCACGACACTTTTCCTGAATCACAACAGGTCACCTGAAACATGTTTAAAAAGGTTTTGTCAGCGGGAAATACTGGTGAATCATTCTATTTATTAAAAGAGAGATTACAATGTTTCTGATATCAACCAACTACCCACAGTATTTGTCACTCGACCGGATCTGTGACTATGGTCATATCCCCCATTGGCTGCCCCAATGGTGACGATTATAAAGTAATGTATACAAAACCCCACACACTGGCTGTAATTTGGTGATTACATATACTTAATCACTGTAATTATAACTTTGAAAATTGCAGATTTAATTGAGCAGAGCCTAGCCTACTGTTTTGGTGAAAAATCAGACGAGGATAATGTAACCAAACTCTTTGTTACGGGGTATGATGCTTGAATTGATGAACAATAATAAGGATCACTGTGAAGTATGGTGAACAAATGACACGAAGATTTATACGGGGAAAAAGCCCTTGATCAAGAGTTGATCTCCGACACAAAAAACCCCGGGTGATGGAAACTACCGATCACCAACTTAAATTAAACAAATTATCTGTTACAACTTCGGATGATGGCGAGCTAAGTACAAGGATCACTATAGTGTATCGTGTAGAAAATGTGTGTAATCGCCAAGTGTGTTAACGAATGTTGATGAGAGCAGTTGTATGAGAGTGTGTGTAGACAAAAATAGCCAAAAGTGTTGTCTAATTAGCTCGCTACCCCTTTTAAATTAGAAAATACATAGCCTAACTAATTGTCCGCAAATGATGCAAGTCCTCCACGACTCCACAACGTCCATTTCTGACCAAGCACGTGCGGAATAGACGTGGAATATTCTTCAGGAACGTTACCAAGACTAAGTCCAAGCTGATATTCCTGCAAAACAATATCGAATTCAAAACAGACAATCATTAGTATAAGGATCCTTAGAATGATCCATGATCCTGATCCTGAAGCACTTCTGAGGATCACTAACTGACACAGAAGTAAGGATCACCAAGCAGGATAATAATTGAGGATCACGGGTCATTTAGAAATCCACCCCTAACAATTGCCCCCAAAATACAAGGAGTTATATTGTAAATAAACGAGTTGTATTTTGTTGATCCTATCCGCAACAAACTAACGGATAACTAGCCGTTGTAGACGGACTAGCCGTTGCAAACCTGACGTCACCGAAGTGACAATCCTGCAAATCATCATTATAAATAGGAGTTAGAGATAGGATCAATTTGCATTTAAATCCAAGAGAACTTCCCTTTAAATTCTTAACCGAAGATCAATCAGGTATCTCTTTTTCTACTTCTCCTTCTCTTACTCTGTTTTTCTTTCTTTACCAATATCACGTTAAGAATGATGCTCCGGTCCTCCCCCGCCAAGGATCACCAGAAGGATAGCCCCTTGAAGAGTCAAGGGATCATCAAAGACTCAGCGAATGAGAGGTGTTGCTTTAACGATGCACAAGTAGATAAAATCCGGCACTGCTTTCCGGTGAACACCTTTTTCAAACCCTTTGATCCCACTGTTCTGAGCGACTACACTTCTGAGACATGGGTTGCCTTTCCGGTTACCCCATTCACCATAGGATACACCTATCCTTTCCCAGCTTTTACCCAATCCTTTTTCTCCCTTACCGGCACCTCCTACATCCAAGCTATGCCAATGATCTGGAGGGTCCTATATACCCTTGAAAGGATCATAGAGCAGGAAGGGATTGATTTAGGAATGTCAGAACTGGCAGAGATGTATGATCTTACAACGTTTGGATCCCACCGATATCTGTTTAAGCGAAAACCCGGCGAAGAACATCCCATTTTTAAAGCCACCAAGAACGATACAAACTGGAAATAACACTTTTTCTTTGTCAGAAGGGATACCATTCCAAACGGAAAGGATCTACCAAGGAAGTGGTCCACCCATGGTAGGACAGAGGATCCTGAGAAGGATCACCAGGTAGTCTTGTTTTTGTATAAGGATCACTAACCCCCTTTTGTTTTATGTTATACAGCTATCTCTGTTTCGCACCTCATACCATCACCTACCACCAAGGAAAAGCTTGCTGCTTTTAGAAGGCTTGAACCTGTAACCAGATCATTCAAGACAGACACCCAGGATTCACAAGAAATATCCTCAGGTTCTATCACCATGTCAAGTAAGTATCCTGCTTTTTATATAGTTAAAGATTTAAATAAATAGTTAAATAAGAATAGGGTAAGGATACTTATCTTGCTTTGAATGTGTAGGTGCCAGAAAAGCTTCCAAGCCTGCCTCCCAGTTCAACATGGCCGACCTTGACACTGTTCGATCCAGAAAGAAGAAGGCCATTGCCAGCCCTAGTGTCTCCATCCCCAAGGCACCCACTAAAGGAAGGGGTGGCAAGAAGAGGAAAAACTCTGAGATAGAGGACCTACAAGGCCTGCCACTGATCCGCCACCAGTTCCTTGAATACTTCAATGACGTGAGGATCACCAAATCTGCCTAGGTATCCTACTTATTTGAGGATCACCTGATTTTGAACTGCTTTGTCTCTTTTGCAGAAATTTGCTGAGATTGAAGACTACGTGGGGAGCGTTGAGGAGCTGGATAAGAAGATTGCTGACCTCCAACAAGTTGTAGTGCTTAAGGATCTTAAGATTGCTGATCTCGAAAAAGCCCTTCAAGACGCCAAGACTAAGACAGCTAAAATCTTGATCGACATCGACTACGAGAAGCATGATCTCATAGAAGGTGCAAAGGTCTCCGCTGCCATCACAATGTACAAGACAAAACTGAAGATGGCCGAGGAGGCTCAAGATCCTGACTTCGACAGAAGCAGCTGGGATGTTGAGGGCTGGAAGGCGAGGTTAGCTGATCTGGAAGATGATGAGGAGGCCGAGGAGGTTTTGGCGATTGAGGCTGGAAGCAGTGGAAAGGATCTGGTGAAGGATACCGAAGCTGGAGGGGACGAAGATGTAGCGAAGGTGTAGGCTGCATGATTGGGCGATGATGGACATTCCTAGACGTAGCCGGAGCCCAGTTTTTAAATTTGGTAGTAGTTTTTTTTTCTTTTGATGATGTTTTGATGAACAATGGTTGGTTTGTACTCAAACAATAGTAACTAGGATTGAGGATCATGGATGATCCTTTAAACAATAGGTAGGATTACAAGTGGTGGAGGGATCCTCTGTTTGGGGGATGAAGCCATTGTGATCCTGCCGTCTTTTGATTCCTGCACTAGAAAAAACTATGAACAATGGACACCCTTTACCTACCCCAGCGGACGGGCCACGTATTGCTGGTAGATGCTCGGGGTAGGTAATTTTGACAACCTAAAAAGGGTTTAAGCTTTTGTGAATAAAATGACTTTAACTTTTTGGCTATATCCTGTGTTGATATCCTTGTTGTTATCTTATTTTTCAATTGTTTTGATGTACACTTGTCTGTATAAGAAAAGTTAAACAAATTAGATAAAGAAAATATTTAGGATATGATTCAGGATCAAATATTCTATAGTTGAAAAATTCAAAAAAGTAGTATATTTTAAGGATCATGAGTTCAGTTGTCAAAGTATTAGGGTTATTCAAATAATCAGTGAATAAAATCACAATAGTTAAGGATCATACCTGAGGATCCAAGTTAGGATCCTAACCCTTAATATTATAACCAGGATAACCATATGATACACCTTAGTAAGGATCAAGGATCCTTGGTTGCTTAACTTTGAAGACCTGAAATAGAACATAACTCGGGACTAAGCCAATATAAGATAAAAGTTAGCAACTGGGGGCAAGCCCGAAGGATAACTGGGGACAAGCCCAAGGATAACTGGGGATAAGCCCAAGGATAACTGGGGACAAGCCCAAGGATCGTGTGTGAACTGGAGTATGACCCTAACTGGCGACTATCCAAACTTAGTGGCATGAAAATGCCAAAACCTTAGCTAACGTGAAAACGTTATAGAAACCTTAAGAACGGATGTATGGTACGTCTGCCCCTAAAACGAGTACTGGTCCCACTGCCATGAACTATACCAGGATCATCATGCGCTACTGGCGGAACTGGGGACAAGCCCAAACAACTGGGGTCAAACCCAAGTAACTGGTTGCTTTTGTGGATAATCATCCTTTTGCTAAGAGTACCTGTTTTGGTCAAAAATCAGACGAGGATAATACAACCAAACTCTTTGTTACGGGGAATGATGCTTAAAATGTGTAACAGCGATGAGGATCACTTCAATGTAAATTGCACAAACAACACAAGGATTTATACGGGGAAAAAGCCCTTGATTAAGAGTTGATCTCCGGCACAAAAAACCCCGGGTGATGGAAACTACCGATCACCAAGCTCAAATAAATGAATAAATGTTTACAACTTCGGATAGTAACGAGCTAGGTACAAGGATCACTATCGTGAAATGTGTAAATGTGAGTGAAAATGAATGTATGTTCGTCGAGAGCTTCAAGTGTGCGAGTATATGAGTGTGTGTAGCTCAGAAATGACTAAGTGTTTTCTACTAGCTCGTTACCCCCTTTTTAAAATAGAAATAACTACCTAAACTAACTATCCGACTTTCGTGCCAAGCTCCCACGTTCTCCACAACGTTCATATTTTGGCCAAGCACGTGCGGGATAGTTTGGGAATATTCTCCAGGAATGTCGCCAAGACTTGGTCCGACTTGTTACTTCTGCAAAACAATACGAAACACAAGTGAACAATTGTTAGTATGAGGATCCTTAAGATGATCCATAATCCTGATCCTGAAGCTCTTCTGAGGATCACTATCTGTCACAGAAGCAAGGATCACTAAATAGGATAATAATTAAGGATCACGGGTCAGTTAGAAATCCACCCCTAACAATTGCCCCCAAAATATAAGGAGTTAAATTGTAAATATGTGAGTTATATTTTCTTGATCTCATCCGTAACTAACTAACGGATATATAGCCGTTAATATAGAACTAGCCGTTGCGATCATGACGTCACAGAAGTGACAATCCTGCAGAATCATAATTATAAATAGAGATATAGATAGGATCATTATGCATTCAAATTCGAAAGAAACTCCCTTTAAATTCTCAGTCGACGATCAACCAGGTATCTCTTTCTTCTCTTTCTACCTTTCTTACTCTGTTTTTCTTTCTTTAACACCATCGCTTTGAGAATGATGCTCCGAAGCTCACCGGGCAAGGATCACAAGAAGGATAGCCCTTTGAAGAGTCAAAAAATCATCAAGGACTCAGCGAATGAAAGGTGTTGTTTTAACGATGCACAAGTAGATAAAATCCTTCACTGTTTTCCGGCGAGTGCCTTCTTCAAACCCTTTGATCCCACTGTTCTTAGCGACTATGTTTCAGAAACATGGGTTGCCTTTCCAGCTACACCATTTACTATAGGGTACACCTATCCTTTCCCAGAATTCACACAATCCTTCTTTTCCCTGACCGGCATATCTTACATTCAAGCCATGCCGATGATTTGGAGGGTTTTATATACCCTGGAGAGGATCATCGAGCAGGAAGGCGTTGATTTAGGAATGTCAGAATTGGCGGAACTGTATGATCTTACTACCTTCGGTTCCCACCGTTATTTATTCAAGCGAAAACCCGGTGCAGATCATCCTCTTCTCAAAGTTACCAAGAACGACAAAGATTGGAAACGTCGCTTTTTCTTTGTCAGAAGGAATTCCATTCTAAACGGAGAGCATTTACCAAAAACATGGTCCACCCATGGTAGGCCGGAGGATCCTGAGAAGGATCACCAGGTAGTCTGGTTTTTATAAGGATTACTGACCCCTTTTGTCTTGTGTCATGCAGCTATCTCTGTTTCGCATCTCATCACAACATCCGCAACCAGGGAAAGGCTTGCTGCTTTCTGGAACCTTGACCCTGAAACTAGAACTTTTAAGACAATAACCCAAGACTCTCAGGAGGTATCCTCAGGCTCTGTCACCATGTCAAGTAAGTATCCTTGTTTAAAATTTAAATAAACAGTGAAATATGAATTAAGAAAAGATACTTATCTTGTTTTGGTTGTGTAGGTGCTGGAAAATCTGCCAAAACTGCTTCAAGGTTCAGTGTCACCAATCTCACCACTGTCAAATCCTCCAAAAGAAAAGTTCCTGCCAGCCCGACGGCCTCAATCCCCAAGGCACCCCTCAAAGGAAAGGGAATCAAAAGGAGAAAGGCCTCTGATGCTGAGGATTTGCAGGGTCTGCCTCTAATCCGTCATCAATTCCTTGAGTACTTTAATGAGGTGAGGATCACTGTCTTTGCTCATATATTCTGTTGACATATCCTGCTGATATATCCTGCTGATATATCCTGCTGATCTGAGGATCACTTAATTCTGACCTTATCCTTTATCCTCTTTACAGAAATTCGCTGAGATCGAGGATTATGTCGGCCACGTTGAGGATCAGGATAAGAAGATTGCCGACCTCCAGCAGGTTGCCGTGCTCAAGGATCTTGCACTTGCTGATCTTCGGAAGGAACTCCAGGATACCAAACAGGAGATGGCCAAGGTGCTGGTTAATTTTGACTATGAAAGGCAGGAGATCACAGATGATGCTAAAGTTTCTGCCGCCATAGCAATGTACGAAACCAAGCTGCAAATGGCCTTGGAAGCTCAGGATCCTGCCTTCGACAAAAGCGGCTGGGAAATTGAAGAATGGAAAGCGAGGCTGGCTGAATTGGGTGATGAAGAGGAGGCTGAAGAGATCCTGACAATTGAGGCTGGAAGCAAGGATGAAGTTGGTGAAGCAAGTGGAGCCGGAGGTGGTGATGCAGCAAAGGTTTAGGCTGCCTGATTGGGCAATGATGGACATTTCTAGACGTAGCCGGAGCCCAATTTTTTAAATTTGGTATTAGCTTTTTGTGGTTGTGGTGTTGAACAATTTAATGGTTTGTACTTTGAACAATAGGTTTTAGGATTAAGGATCTTGTATGATTCTTAGGACAATAGGCAGGATTGCGTATGGTGGAGGGATCCTCTGTTTGGGGGATGAAGCCATTGTGATCCTGCCGCCTTTATATTCCTGCACTACTCTTGAACTTATTATTATGGACACCCTTTACCTACCCCAGCGGACGGGCCACGTTTTGCTGGTAGAAGCTTGGGTAGGTAATTTTGATAACCTTTTAAGGGTTAGTCTTTTGTTTATAAATAAAAACTTAAACTTTTGTCGCTTATCTCATGTTGTTATCCTTTTTAATATGTTACTTTCCAACTATTGTAATGTTCATCCTGTTTATACTTATCAAGCCTTCAAAAATTAGAAAAGATATCCAAAAAGTTTAGGATATGATCAAGGATCACATATCCCATAACCGATAAGTTCTAAAAAGTGATATAGTTTAAGAATCACAAGCTCAGTTGTCAAGTATAAGGGTTATTCAAATAAATAATGAATAGAATTAAAAATAGTTAAGGATCATACCTGAGGATCCAAGTTAGGATCCTAACCTTAATAAGGATAACTATAAGATAAACCTTAGAATAGAGTAAGGATCAAGGATCCCTAGTTGCCTATCTTCAAGAACCTGAAATAGAGCATAACTTGGGACTAAGCCAATATAAGAAAAGAGTTAGCAACTGGGGACAAGCCCAAGGATAACTGGGGACAAGCCCAAGGATAACTGGGGACAAGCCCAGGGATCGTATGTAAACTGGAGTATGGCCCTAACTGGCGACTATCCAAACTTAGTGGCATGAAAATGCCAAAACCTTAGCTAACGTGAAAACGTTAGAAACCTTAGCTAACGTGAAAACGTTAGAAACCTTAGGAACGGATGTATGGTACGTCTACCATTATACGTAGGATCCTAAGCATAGCCAGTACAATGGAATTATCAGCCCCTAAAACGAGTACTGGTCCCAATGCCTTGAACTATACCAGGATCATCGTGCGCTACAGGCGGAACTGGGGTCAAGCCCGAATAACTGGGGTTAAACCTAAAGGACGGATTGCTTCTGTGGATAACCAACATTATGCTAAGGATACCTGAACTTTCAAAACTTGAACTCACGTGAGAGATGGATAAAGGATACATGATCCTTATCCCTATATGAGAAAATAATGAAATGAAATAGTTCAAGTTTAGGATATTACCTAAGTAAGGATCACTGATACTTTGAGGATCCTTTAAGGATATCCCTATCGTGAGGATCATTTATGCCAAGAGGATCCTGGTTACATGAAATATTTCTTTAAGTGGACAACATTCCAAGCTCTTGGTAACAAATCACCTTCCATGGTTAGCAATCTATATGCCCCCTTTCCTGCTTCAGCTTCAATCAAATAAGGGCCTTCCCATTTTGGAGCCAATTTTCCATCAGCAGGATTGGTGGTATTTTGGAATGCTTTTCTTAATACCATATCTCCAACTTGAAATCTCCTGATCCTGACATTTTTGTTGTAAGCACCAGCCATTCTTTGTTGATAACTGGCCATCCTTATCCTAGCCATATCCCTGATTTCTTCAATAGTATCCAGGTCTTGAGCCAAGTTCTCATCATTCTTCTCAGGATCACGGGTACTTGTTCTTGCAGTTGGAACCACCATTTCTGTTGGGATCACTGATTCGGCCCCAAACACCAAAGAGAATGGTGTTTGACCAGTAGCATTCTTGGGGGTTGTCCTATCAGCCCAGAGCACATAGGGTAGTTCTTCTGCCCATTTCCCTTTCTTGGATCCAAGCTTCTTCTTCAAATTGTTGATGATGATCTTGTTGGATGATTCTGCCTGACCATTAGCTTGTGGGTGAACTGGTGTTGATGTTATCATCTTAATCCCCCAGCTGTCACAAAAGTTAGTGGTTCTGCCCCCAATAAATTGGGAACCATTATTAAATATAATCTCAGAAGGAATTCCAAATCTAGTGATAATATTTCTTTTAATGAAGGATATAACTTCCTTTTCTCTGACTTGGGCAAAAGCTTCAGCTTTTATCCACTTGGAGAAGTAATCAGTCATAGCTAGCATGAATACTTTTCCACCAGGTGCCTTAGGGAGCTTTCCAACTATATCCATACCCCATCTCATAAATGGCCAAGAGGAGGATATAGGATGCAATAATTCAGCTGGTTGATGAAGGATATTGCTGTGTCTCTGACAAGGATCACATCTCTTAGCATACTCCACAGCATCTCTCTTCATGGTTGGCCAGTAGTATCCTGTCCTCAGGATCCTTGAGAATAATGCCCTGCCCCCAGTGTGGTTTCCACAATCTCCTTCATGGAAGTCTTTTAAAACTTCTTGGATTTCAGGATCCTCAATGCATCTCAAGTATGGTCCTGCAAGAGATCGTCTATACAACATATTATTTAAAATTGTGAATTGAGATACCTTAATTTTGAAAGCCCTAGGGGTTTCTCCTGTAGGAATCTCTCCATGTTGTAAGTATCTGATAATTGGTGAGATCCATGATCCTGATCCTGAATGGGATTGAGTATCCTCACTAGGGATAATTGCAGAATCCTTCCCTATCTCCATAGCCACATGATCCTTGATAGCCGGGGTCAGGATATGGATAATAGGAATCTTGATATCCTCCGGGATCTTCAAGGATGATCCTAAATTGGCCAATGCATCAGCTTCTGTATTTTCTTCCCTTGGTACCTGTGACAAACTAAAGGAAACAAAAGAGAGTGCCAAATTCTTGACTATCTCCAAATATTTGGTTAGCTTTTCACCTTTAACAGCATAGGATCCATTAAAGTGGTTTGTAATTAACAAAGAATCTACGTGTACCTCAAGATACCTGATCCCCATATGCTTAGCAATTTGCAAACCAACAATTAAGGCTTCATATTCAGCCTCATTGTTAGTGGTTTGGAACTCACAAGCTATAGAGTGGGGTATTATGTCCCCCTGTGGCGATTTTAGTAGTATTCCCAGCCCTGTGCCTTTGACATTTGAGGATCCATCAGTAAAAAGTATCCAAGGATCCTTGGTCTCTTCTAGTTGTTGGACTTCCAACTCAGCTTCTTCTTGTAAATCACTACTGAAATCAGCCACAAAGTCAGCTAATGCTTGGGATTTGATGGCTGTCCTAGGCTCATATCTTATATCATATGCACTTAGTTTTACTGCCCACTTAGCCATCCTTCCTGACATCTCTGGTTTCCTGAGGACATTCTTAATTAGAAAATTAGTTTTAACAATGATAACATGAGTTTCAAAATAATGTCTTAACTTAGTGGATGCCATAATTAATGCAAGAATAAGCTTTTCAAGGTGTGAATACCTGGATTCGGCATCAAGTAAACTTTTACTTACATAATAGACAGGATGTTGTGTACCTTGATGATCCTTAACAAGGACCGCACTTACTGCTTTTGAGGATACTGCAAGATACAAGGATTTCACATCGCCTTTTTCTGGTTTCATCAAAGCTGGGGCTGAGGATAGGTAATCTTTGAGGGCTTTTAAAGCATTTTCATGCTTCTCAGTCCACTCAAATTTCTTGTTCTTCCTTAGGATATCATAGAATTCTTTACACTTCTCGGAGGATTTGGATATAAATCTGTTCAAGGCTGCTATCCTGCCTGTTAGCCTTTGAACATCCTTAGCATTTACTGGAGATTTGATGTTCACTATTGCTTTGATTTGTTCCGGGCTAGCTTCAATGCCTCTCTTTGTCACCATATACCCTAAGAATTTACCTGCTTTAACACCAAAGTGACATTTTGAAGGATTAAGTTTCATGTTATATTTGTCAAGGATATCGAATGCTTCCTCCAAGTCTCTTAGGTGATCCTCAGCTTTTAAGGATTTTACCACCATATCATCTATATAAACCTCCATAGTTTGTCCAATCTGATCCTTGAACATCATATTCACCAGCCTTTGGTATGTTGCACCTGCATTTCTTAATCCGAACGACATAGCAATATAGCAGTATATACCAGTTGGAGTCATGAAGGCTGTATCCTCTTGGTCGGATGGTTCCATTTGGATTTGTTGAAATCCCGATGAAGCATCCATAAAAGTTAACAGTTCATGACCCGCGGTTGCATCCACCATGGAGTCAATGTGGGGTAAAGGGAAAGGATCCTTGGGACGTGCCTTATTTAAATCGGTAAAATCGACACATACCCTCCACTTTCCGTTTTTCTTTTGAACAACAACCACATTGGCCAACCATCTTGGATACTTGACCTCTCTAATCATACCTGCCCGGAGCAATTTTTCTACCTCTTCCTGGATAATGGCATTCCTTTCCGGTGCAAACTTCCTTCTCCTTTAATGGATTGGTTTGAAGGATCTGTCGATGCCGAGTTTGTGAGTGATAACATCTTTGGATATACCAGTCATATCTTCGTGTTTCCATGCAAAGGTAGTCTTTCTCCTTTTGAGGAAGGATACGAGGTCTTCTTTCATTTCGCCAAGGATCCCTGATCCGATATAGATTTTGGATTCAGGATCATCAGGATCCATGAGGATTTCTACCACATCCTGTTCACTCGCCTCCAAGACATCCCTTGGAGGATACTTTGATTGCTATTGCTCCCTGGATTTCGAAGCCGGTTTCATCGATGAAGTATAGCAATTCTTAGCCTCCTGCTGATCACTATCAATCTTCACTATTCCCCAAGGACTAGGGAGCTTCACACATTGATGGTTAGTGGATGGGACTGCTTTCATATCGTGTATCCAGGGCCTGCCAAGGATAACATTACAACAAGATAAACAGTCAATAACACAAAATTTTTGATAAGAGTGTAGGCCTTCAATGTATATTGGGAGTTTAATGTCCCCCAGGGTATTCTTAGTTTCACCACTAAATCCCACGAGTACAGAGGATCTTGGTATGATCTCTGATTCAGGAATACCCATCTTCTTTAGGACATCAAGCTGGATAATGTTCACTGAACTTCCTCCGTCTATAAGGATCCTGCGGACAAAATGGTTAGATATGAAAAGAGTAATAACTAAACCATCGTGATGAGGATCCTGGATATCAACACGATCCTCTTCATCAAAGGTTATGACTTTCCCTTCCGAGACACTTGATGTTCGAACAGGTCTTTCTCCGTTATCCATTTTAGTTTCCTTTGCATGCCTTTTAGCTGCTGAGAAGGATGTGCCGCAAATATCTGATCCTCCAGAAATGAAGTTTATCACTTGTGCATCCGCTGGAGGGGCTGGAGCCTTCTCAGGGATCCTTTCAGGATCCTGAGTCTTTGACTTCTTTCTTCCCAACAATTCTTTTAGATGCCCCTTGCTCAATAAGTATCCAATTTCCTTTCTTAGTGCAATGCATTCTTCTGTGAGGTGCCCAAAATCTTCATGGTATGCACACCATTTTGATTTATCCTTAGTTGCAGCTGGCCTATCATTTTTTCTGGGCCATCTAGCTTTATCACCTAGACTCTGCATCGCAAGGATTAGTTCATTGTTATCAACACTAAAGCAATATTCAGAAATTGGAGGATAATCTTCATCATCCTCTTCTTGATCAATAGAATGCACGTTCTGGTTATCAGATCTGTTGTAGGATCTGAACTTGTTGTTCCTGAATGAGGATCCTTGCTTATCCTGCTTTGAGGATCCTGCTAACCTCTCCTGGATCCTCTTGTCATCTTCTAGTCGAATGAACCTAAGTGCTCGGGTTCTTACCTCATCTAAGTTCCTGCACGGTGTCATAACAAGATCATCATAGAAAGACGAATCCCTAAGCAATCCCATTTTAAAGGCCTCAACAGCCGTGGCTATATCTAAGTTGGGAATGTCTAAGGATTCTTTACTGAATTTGGTAATGTAATCCCTTAATGATTCATTATGACCCTGGGTTATCCTATATAAATCACTAGTTAATCGTTCAAATTTCCTACTACAAGAAAACTGATTATTAAACAAGTTAACTAGGTTAGCAAATGAGGTAATAGAATAGGGAGGAAGACTTAGCAGCCATTTGAGGGCTGATCCAGTAAGAGTGGATCCGAATCCTTTGCACAGGCATGCTTCCTTTAACCTTTCTGGGATTGGATTGATCTCCATCCTCTCCCTGTATTGTGCTATGTGTTCTTCAGGATCCGTTGAGCCATCATACAGTTTCATTGTAGGCACATGGAACCTCTTGGGTATCTCAGCATCACAGATTGGTGGTGCAAAACGAGATATCTTATGGCTCCCATCTGCAATCTCTGGGATAGGTTTGACTACTCCCGGGACACTTGATATCATATCCTTTAGCTTTTGCAATTCTCTAGCCATGGCATGATTGATACCTGGATCCTGCATAAGATCATGGTTAGTAGTATAAGAATTGTTAAAAGTGTTACCTCCCATTGGATTCAAGTTAGGAAGAATGGATGTTAATCCATATTGTTGGGGCTCTGGAATGATCGAGGGACCAGTAGAAGCATTGGTCTGCATTGGAATAAAATCTCCCTGATGGACATCTGAACTTCATGTTTGCAAACTCCTCAAGGATCCTGGCATCTGGAAGGATCCCTGAAACTGGGACGATCCTGGAACAAAGGAGGATCCTTGAATCTGGGATGATCCTGGAACGAAGGAGGATCCTTGAACCTGGGATGATCCTGGAACGAAGGAGGATCCTTGAACCTGGGATGATCCTGGAACGAAGGAGGATCCTTGAAACTGCTGCATTCCTGAATATCCTCCTGAACTCGTGAGGGATCCCATATGCTGAGGATAGGATCCCGCTGGCTGGAAATATGAACCTGATGCCTGGGTCATTGTTGTTGTTCCGTAGTGCACTCCTTTTGGTCCACCCACATATTGAATGTCTGGAACCACTGATGGCTGAGAAGTAATCACCGGAGTATCAAAATTCGAAGATCTGGGCATCAGTGGGGAGCGATCCTCTGCCGTTTTCTTCTATTTCTGAATTTCGTCAATCTCCCGGAGGATCCTTTCGTTGGTCTTATCCTGCTCTTGTGCATGATTCCTCATCTGCAAAATCAAGGCATAGAGATCATTAGTAGTAGGATTAGTTGAAACAGAAGAAGTAGGTGGTTTTGAGAAAATGGGAGTTGGTTTCTTCGCGGCATTCTCAGTATTCTTCTGGGATCCAGAAGGTGGTGGAGGCAAAGGAGGGACGCCTTGTGAAGAAGTGAATGAGGGCATCAAGTTTGAGGCATTCTTCGCTGATGAAGCCATTTGCTTGGTTGTAGTGAACCGAAATAAGCACAGAAATGCGTATTTTTCTAAGGACGAAGCACCAATTGCCCCACGGTGGGCGCCAAACTGTTTTGGTCAAAAATCAGATGAGGATAATACAACCAAACTCTTTGTTACGGGGAATGATGCTTAAAATGTGTAACAGCGATGAGGATCACTTCAATGTAAATTGCACAAACAACACAAGGATTTATACGGGGAAAAAGCCCTTGATCAAGAGTTGATCTCCGGCACAAAAAACCCTGGGTGATGGAAACTACCGATCACCAAGCTCAAATAAATGAATAAATGTTTACAACTTCGGATAGTAACGAGCTAGGTACAAGGATGACTATCGTGAAATGTGTAAATGTGAGTGAAAATGAATGTATGTTCATCGAGAGCTTCAAGTGTGCGAGTATATGAGTGTGTGTAGCTCAGAAATGACTAAGTGTTTTCTACTAGCTCGTTACCCCCTTTTTAAAATAGAAATAACTACCTAAACTAACTATCCGACTTTCGTGCCAAGCTCCCACGTTCTCCACAACGTTCATATTTTGGCCAAGCACGTGCGAGATAGTTTGGGAATATTCTCCAGGAATGTCGCCAAGACTTGGTCCGACTTGTTACTTCTGCAAAACAATACGAAACACAAGTGAACAATTGTTAGTATGAGGATCCTTAAGATGATCCATAATCCTGATCCTGAAGCTCTTCTGAGGATCACTATCTGTCACAGAAGCAAGGATCACTAAAGAGGATAATAATTAAGGATCACGGGTCAGTTAGAAATCCACCCCTAACAGTACCTGAACCTTCAAAATTCAAAATCACGTAAAAGGAGGATAAAGGATGCAGGATCCTTATCCTTTTGTGAGAAAGTAAGGAAATGAAATAGTTTAAGATTAGAATGTTACCCAAATGAGGATCATCTGTGCTTTAAGGATCCTTTAAGGATATTTATCATGTGAGGATCATGGATCCTTATCACATGAAGTATTTCTTCAAATGGACAGCATTCCAGGCTCTAGGTAGCAGATCACCTTCCATTGTTAGCAATCGATATGCCCCCTTTCCTGCCTCAGCTTCAATCAAGTAAGGTCTTTCCCATTTTGGTGCCAACTTTCCATCAGCAGGATTGGTGGTATTCTGAAATGCTTTCCTTAGTACCATATCACCAACTTGGAATTTCCTGATCCTGACATTTTTGTTGTAGGCTCCAGCCATTCTTTGCTGATAACTGGCCATCCTTATCCTTGCCAAATCTTTGATTTCTTCTATAGTATCCAGGTCTGGAACCAAGTTCTCATCATTTTTTTCAGGATCACGAATACTTGTTCTAGCAGTTGGAACCACCATTTCTGTAGGGATCACTGATTCTGCCCCAAATACCAAAGAGAATGGAGTTTGGCCTGTAGCATTCTTAGGGGTTGTCCTATCAGCCCAAAGCACATAAGGTAGTTCTTCTGCCCATTTCCCTTTCTTGGATCCAAGCTTCTTCTTCAAATTGTTGATGATGATCTTATTGGAGGATTCTGCCTGACCATTAGCTTGTGGGTGGACTGGTGTTGATGTTATCATCTTAATCCCCCAGCTGTCACAAAAGTTAGTAGTTCTGCCCCCAATGAATTGGGAACCATTATCACATATAATTTCAGAAGGAATACCAAATCTAGTTATAATATTTCTTTTAATGAAGGATATAACTTCCTTTTCTCTGACTTGGGCAAAAGCTTCAGCCTCTATCCACTTGGAGAAGTAATCAGTCATAGCAAGCATGAACACTTTTCCACCAGGTGCCTTAGGGAGCTTACCAACTATATCCATGCCCCATCTCATGAATGGCCAAGTGGAAGATATAGGATGCAATAATTCAGCCGGTTGATGAAGGATATTGCTGTGTCTTTGACAAGGATCACACTTCTTAGCATACTCCACAGCATCTCTCTTCATAGTTGGCCAGTAGTATCCTGTCCTCAGGATCCTTGAGAATAATGCCCTACCCCCAGTGTGGTTTCCACAATCTCCTTCATGGAAGTCTTTTAAAACTTCTTGGATTTCAGGATCCTCAATGCATCTTAAATATGGTCCTGCAAGAGATCGTTTATACAATATATTATTTAAAATTGTGAATTGAGATACCTTAATTTTGAAAGCCCTAGGGTTTTCTCCTGTAGGAATCTCTCCATGTTGTATGTATCTCATGATTGGAAAGGTCCATGATCCTGAATGAGATTGATTAGCATCACTAGGGATGATTGCAGAATCCTCTCCTATATCCATAGCCACATGATCCTCGATAGTCGGGGTCAGGATATGGATAATAGGGATCTTGATATCCTCTGGGATCTTCAAGGATGATCCTAAATTGGCCAATGCGTCTGCCTCTGCATTCTCTTCCCTTGGTACCTGTGTCAAACTAAAGGATACAAAAGAGAGTGCCAATTCTTTGACTATCTCCAAATATTTGGTTAACTTCTCACCTTTAACAGCATAGGATCCATTAAAGTGATTAGTGATTAACAAAGAATCTACATGTACCTCAAGATACCTGATCCTCATGTGCTTAGCAATTTGCAAACCAGCTATCAAGGCTTCATATTCAGCCTCATTATTAGTGGTTTGGAACTCACAAGCTATAGAGTGGGGTATTATGTCCCCCTGTGGTGATTTTAGTAGTATTCCAAGCCCTGTTCCTTTGACATTTGAGGATCCATCAGTATAGAGTATCCAAGGATCCTTGGTTTCCTCTAGCTGCTTGACTTCTAACTCAGCTTCCTTTTGCAAATCACTACTGAAATCTGCCACAAAGTCGGCTAATGCTTGGGATTTAATGGCTGTCCTGGGCTCATATCTTATATCATATGCACTAAGCTTCACTGCCCACTTAGGCATCCTTCCTGACATTTCAGGTTTCCTGAGGACACTCTTAATTGGAAAATTAGCTTTGACGATATGGCATGAGTTTCAAAATAATGTCTCAATTTAGTAGATGCCATAATTAATGCAAGGATAAGTTTTTCTAAGTGTGAATACCTGGATTCAGCATCAAGTAAACTCTTACTTACATAATAGACAGGATGTTGTGTACCTTGGTGATCCTTAACAAGGACTGCACTTACTGCTTTTGAGGATACCGCCAAGTATAAGGATAACACATCTCCCTTTTCTGGTTTCATCAAGGCTGGGGCTGAGGATAGGTAATCCTTAAGAGCTTTTAAGGCATTTTCATGCTTCTCAGTCCACTCGAATTTCTTGTTCTTCCTTAGGATATCATAGAATTCCTTGCACTTCTCTGAGGATTTGGATATGAATCTGTTTAAAGCTGCAATCCTGCCTGTTAACCTCTAAACATCTTTAGCATTGGCAGGGGACTTGATGTTCACTATAGCTTTGATTTGTTCTGGACTGGCTTCAATACCCCTCTTTGTCACCATATATCCTAAGAATTTACCTGCCTTTACACCAAAATGACACTTAGAAGGATTAAGTTTCATGTTATACTTGTCAAGGATATTGAATGCTTCCTCCAAGTTTCTAAGGTGATCCTCAGCCTTTTTTGATTTTACCACCATATCGTCTATGTAAACCTCCATAGTTTGTCCAATCTGATCCTTGAACATCATATTCACTAGCCTTTGATAAGTTGCACCTGCATTTCTTAGTCCGAATGGCATAGCAATATAACAGTATATACCAGTTGGAGTCATAAAGGCTGTGTCCTCTTGATCGGATGGTTCCATCTGAATTTGTTGAAATCCAGATGAAGCATCCATAAAAGTTAACAGTTCATGACCCGCAGTTGCATCCACCATGGAGTCAATGTGGGGTAACGGGAAAGGATCCTTGGGACATGCCTTATTTAAATCGGTGAAATCGACACATAACCTCCACTTTCCGTTTTTCTTTTGAACAACAACCACATTGGCCAACCATCTTGGATACTTGACCTCTCTAATCATACCTGCTCGGAGTAATTTCTCTACCTCCTCCTGGATAATGGCATTTCTTTCTGGTGCAAATTTCCTCCTCTTTTGATGGATTGGTTTGAAGGACCTATCAATGCCAAGTTTGTGAGTGATTATATCTTTAGATATACCTATCATGTCTTCGTGTTTCCATGCAAAGGTAGTCTTTCTCCTTTTGAGGAAGGATATGAGGTCTTCCTTTATTTCACCAAGGATCCCTGATCCTATATAAACTGTAGATTCAGGATCATCAGGATCCATAAGGATTTCTACTACATCCCGTTCTCTTGCCTCCAAGACATCCCTTGGAGGACGCTTTAATTGCTATTGCTCCCTTGACTTTGATGCTGGTTTCATTGATGAGGTGTAGCAGTTCTTAGCCTCTTGCTGATCACTATCAATCTTCACTATTCCCCAAGGACTATGTAGCTTTACACATTGATGATAAGTGGATGGGACTGCCTTCATGTCATGTATCCAAGGCCTGCCAAGGATAACATTACAACAAGATAAACAGTCAATAACACAAAACTTTTGGTAAGAATGTAGGCCTTCGATATAGATTGGGAGTTTAATGTCCCCCAGAGTATTCTTAGTCTCGCCACTGAATCCCACGAGCACAGAGGATCTTGGTATGATGTCGGATTCAGGAATATTCATCTTCTTGAGGACATCAAGCTGGATAATGTTCAAAGAGCTTCCTCCGTCTATAAGGATCCTGCGAACAAAATGATTAGAAATAAAAAGAGTGATAACCAAACCATCGTGATGAGGATCCTGAATGTCAACGCGGTCATCCTCATCAAAAGTTATAACTTTTCCTTCGGAGACACTGGATGTTCGAATGGGTCTATCTCCATTATCCATCTTGGTTTCCTTTGCATGTCTTTTAGCTACAGAGAAGGATGTTCCACAAATGTCTGATCCTCCATAAATAAAGTTTATAACTTGTGCATCTGCTGGAAGAGCTGGAGCTTTCTCTGGGATCCTTTCAGGATCCTGAGTCCTTGACTTCTTTCTCCCCAATAATTCTTTTAAGTGCCCCTTTCTCAACAAGTATCCAATTTCTTTTCTCAGTGCGATGCATTCTTCTGTGAGATGCCCAAAATCTTCATGATATGCACACCACTTTGACTTATCTTTGGTTGCAGCCGGTCTGTCATTTTTCCTGGGCCATCTAGCTTTATCACCTAAATTCTGCATCGCAAGGATTAGTTCATTGTTATCAACAGAAAAACAATATTCAGAAATTGGAGGATAATCCTCATTGTCCTCTTCTTGTTCAACGGCATGCACATTCTGGTTATCAGATTTGTTATAGGATCTAAACTTGTTGTTCTTGAATGAGGATCCTTGCTTCTCTTGCTTTGCGGATCCTGCTAACCTCTCCTGGATCCTTTTGTCATCCTCTAGCCGGATGAACCTAAGGGCCCGGGTTCTTACCTCATCTAGATTCCTGCATGGTGTCATAACAAGATCATCATAGAATAACGAATCCCTAAGCAATCCCATTTTAAAGGCTTCAACAGCCGTAGCTATATCCAGGTTAGGAATATCTAAGGATTCTTTACTAAATTTAGTGATATAATCCCTTAATGATTCATTATGACCTTGGGTTATCCTATGCAGATCACTAGTTAAACGCTCAAATTTCCTATTACAAGAAAATTGGTTATTAAATAGGTTAACTAGATTAGCAAATGAGGTAATAGAGTAAGGGGAAAGACTTAGCAGCCATTTAAGAGCTGATCCAGTAAGAGTGGATCCAAATCCCTTGCACAGACATGCTTCCTTTAACCTTTCTGGGATGGGATTGATCTCCATCCTTTCCCTGTATTGTGCTATGTGTTCTTCAGGATCTGTTGAACCGTCATACAACTTCATAGTAGGCACATGGAACCTCTTTGGTATCTCAGCATCACAGATTGGTGGTGCAAAATGAGATATCTTGTGGCTCCCATCTGCAATTTTCGGGATAGGTTTGACCACTCCTGGGACACTTGATATCATATCCTTTAACTTTTGCAGTTCTCTGGCCATGGCGTGATTGATACCTGTATCCTGCATAAGGCCATGGTTAGTGGTATAAGAATTATTGAAAGTGTTACCTCCCATTGGATTCAAGTTAGGAAGAGCGGATGTGAATCCATATTGTTGGGGCTCTGGAATGACCGATGGACTAATAGAAGCAATGGTCTGCATTGGAATGAAATCTCCCTGATGGATATCAGAATTCCCTGATTGCAAACTCCTTAAGGATCCATGATACTGAGAGGATCCTTGAACCTGTGAGGATCCTGGGACGTAGGAGGATCCTTGAACCTGTGAGGATCTTGGGACGTAGGAGGATCCTTGAAACTGGGAGGATCCTTGAAACGGCCAGAACCCTTGAATCTGCTGCGCTCCTGAGTATCCTCCTGAGCTGGCGAAGGATCCTATATGCTGAGGATGGGATCCTACTGGTTGGAAGTGTAACCCTGAAGCCTGAGTCATTGCTGATGATCCGTAATGCACTCCTTTTGGTCCTCCCACATATTGAACGTCTGGAACCACTAAAGGCTGAGAAGTTATAACCGGAGTATCGAAATTCAAAGATCTGGGCATCAGTGGGGAATGATCCTCTGCTGATCTCTTCTGTTTCTTGATGTCTCCAATCTCTCTGAGAATCCTTTCATTGGTCTTATCCTGCTGCTGTATATGCTCCTTCATCTGCAAAATCAGAGTAAACAAGTCACTAGTAGTGGGAGTGTAAGAAGCAGAAGAAGTTGGAGGTTTTGAGAAAATGGGAGTTGGTTTCTTCTCGGCATTTTTCTGAGGTCCAGAAGGTGGTGGATGCAATGGTGGAATGCCCTGGGATGAATTGACTGCAGACATCGCACTGGAGGTGTTCTTTGATGACGAAGCCATCTGCTTGGATGTAACGAACCGAAATGATCACAAAAATGAGAATTTCTTAGGAATGAAGCACCAATTGCCCCACGGTGGGCGCCAAACTGATTTGGTGAAAAATCAGACGAGGATAATGCAACCAAACTCTTTGTTACGGGGTATGATGCTTGAATTGATGAACAATAATAAGGATCACTGTGAAGTATGGTGAACAAATGACACGAAGATTTATACGGGGAAAAAGCCCTTGATCAAGAGTTGATCTCCGGCACAAAAAACCCCGGGTGATGGAAACTACCGATCACCAACTTAAATTAAACAAATTATCTGTTAAAACTTCGGATGATAGCGAGCTAAGTACAAGGATCACTATAGTGTATCGTGTAGAAAATGTGTGTAATCGCCAAGTGTGTTAACGAATGTTGATGAGAGCAGTTGTATGAGTGTGTGTGTAGCCAAAAATAGCCAAAAGTGTTGTCTAATTAGCTCGCTACCCCTTTTAAATTAGAAAATACATAGCCTAACTAATTGTCCGCAAATGATGCAAGTCCTCCACGACTCCACAACGTCCATTTCTGACCAAGCACGTGCGGAATAGACGTGGAATATTCTTCAGGAACGTTACCAAGACTAAGTCCAAGCTGATATTCCTGCAAAACAATATCGAATTCAAAGCAGACAATCATTAGTATAAGGATCCTTAGGATGATCCATGATCCTGATCCTGAAGCACTTCTGAGGATCTCTAACTGACACAGAAGTAAGGATCACCAAGCAGGATAATAATTGAGGATCACGGGTCATTTAGAAATCAACCCCTAACACCTACTGATTAGCCTTTTAACCTAAATTAATAACATGCACACGAACTTAGTTAGTAACTAATACAGCATTTACGATAACTCACGAGATCAAACCCTCACAATGAATGACAAAGTGCGATACTTAAACATCCATCGAATTAACGACGAATGACAAAGCATAAACCCTAATGTGGGCAGCACTTAAACATCCTTTGTATAGTTTAATCGATCGGACATTGAATCGTAGCAGCGATCGAGTTAATACCCGGTATCGGAGCAGCGTCTCGCTAATATAATTGCTATTTTCGACTTTAGAGTACTGAAACTTCGTTTTTAAAACTTTGTTTCGACACCATCAGACTGTGCATGCAACAGGCTATTTATAGCTAAAATTAGGGCCTTACGCGGCCCGCGTAAGACTTCAGCTTAACTTTACGCGGCCCGCGTAGCCGCCCAGTCTACGAATAGGCTTGACCAGTCACGAGTAGGTTAGCCAGGTGGTCGTTACGTGGATCCGGAACACTTATCCGGTCAACATAGGTTTGACGCGGCCCGCGTAAGACATATCTTGTCTTTTACGCGGCCCGCCTGATACCCAATATTGTGTTTTTCTTGATTTTTAATATGGTTTAGGGTTTCGGGGGTCCGGGTTTATACCTACGGGTATTTTTAGGACATTTTTGAGAGTCCTTACATTTGTACTTCGTTTAGGGCCTTCAAAAACGTTGGACCAGCCCTGAATATAGTCTTTGTTTATTGAATTGAATGGTTTATTACAATATAACGAAAGACAACCTACTATTATTGAAAATGAGATGTTCTTTCTTGCTTGGCCAACAAAATACATATAGAGAAAAAGAAAAAAAATGCATAAATAATTGTTTATTTACATAGATATGGCTAAACATGAATAGGGTAATATTTTTATATTAATGGTGAACCATAACATGAGCAAAGGTTGGTCAAAATCAAGCAACTCCATTAGTCTTTTACGGGCAGCTTGGCAGGCGAAGCCGGGCAATACATTTTTTTTTCTAGTGTTAAGAAAAGGAGTAGGTAATGTTGGTGAACTGACTTCGAAATATAAAAAAGAAAGAAGGCTTCTTTTTTCTCTGCCTATCATTTTCAAATATAGTGTAAATTATTTTCTTAAATAATCAGAGCATTTGTGGCTGACATTGGTTCTATAATATACGTGTCTTTCATATATGTTTTGGGTTTGGATAAAATCATTAAATAATAAAATAAATATTAAAGTAAATTTATGTGATCCGTGAATTGCTGTTCACCATGGGCGAATGATAGTGGGGACGGTCGATCTTTCGAACTTTTCGTTCAGTAGCGAAGAGTATGTAGTTTTCGTATAGAAATTTTTGGTTATATACGTTTTCGACCCCCCGTTTTATAGAAATTTTTAGGTATATACGTTTTCGACCCACGGTCGGAAATCTCAAGCTTCGCCACTGTTCACTTTGTCAAATCAAAGTTTACAATTGATTCAAACATTATGTTTCGAATTTCATTTAATGAAAGAAAAAAATAATTTTAAAGAATGTAAAAATAAGTCGTGTTTTAGAGGTTCTTTTAAGAATGGAAATGAAAAGAAATGGAAGAAAAAAATATTTTTATTTCCTTATTTTGATTTTTTTTTTAATTTTAGAGATTTATTTTAACTTTTTTAAATTAGAGAGATTTTGAAGGAAAGAATTTTTAATGCATTAAATCTAAACTTTTCTTTTCATTTTCTTCAAACTCGGGAACATGATGGTTAATTAAATATTTTCTTTCCACTATCTTTCTTTTATCTCCTTAATTCATTTTCTCTTCTTGTCTTTCGTTTATTGAACTCGGAACACAACGTTAAGAGACCTACAACGTTGTTCTAGCGTGTTTGTGGGTGTCCGGATACACATGGCATGAAACGGACAAGGATGGAACAAACGTGAATGATGTGGGTTTGGTCCGTTTGACAAATTTGATGGCTAGGTCAGAATTTCCGAACTTCACTCGGACGATGTGAATGACAACCAAACGGCTAGTTTATATTTTAAGAAAAACGAAAACCTCCCAACGGCTAGTAAAAAACAAAATTTCTAACTATATCACTATAAACCCATATACATACTCTAGGTTCACTCCGACATATCTCTAAAAGTATCGCACATAATTCTTTTTAGAATCACAATAACTTCTAGTGATGAAGAAACCTTGCATTCTGCACCATCACTTCCTTTTATGTCTCCCAATTAGTGAGCGTGATTTTTTCAAAATTTGCCCTCAAACACGCCCAATCATGCCCATCCCCACCCCCATGGGCGTTATTTGGCGTGTTTTTCAAAAAAAAAAAAACCTCCGGCGTTTTTAAAATCACGCCAAACATCAAATGGTTTGGCCAATCACATGCATTCGTTTCTATGCTTGCCCAATACCATTTTTTGGATGTTTTTTCATTTAATTGTTTAACACCTCTTTTTAATATAATGCCCACATCCCCACTACAACCATTTTAGAAAAACGCCCAATAATTCCCCTTGCTGACTGTACTGTCACATTCCACTTCTAGACAAGACAAAATTGTCCGATTCAAACACTAGACGAAATCCAAACTTGTTGAGCATCCATCTCGACACGAGATTCTTCCGTATCTCTGGGACATACAGCACATTTGTCAAGGTAAGCTCCTTGCCCGAAGTCATCTTCAAGACGACCGTGCCTTCCCCCTTGATACTTGCAGTAGCTTTATTCCCCATATAAAGCTTTTCTTCACCCGACGCTTCCTTGAATGTAGAGAAAAGAGCCTTGTCTCCACAAACATGGCGGGTTGCACCCGTGTCAACGAACCATCCTTTTGGGTTTTCACCCATCGCGTTGACTTCTTCAATCATAGCCGCTTCCTCGGTTATCATTGCAATGAGAGGCATACCATCCTCATCAACCATGTGCGCACGCTCACGTTAAGGTTTCTTGCGTTGGTTAGTACGGTGCCCCGTCTCGTTACAGTTGTAACAAGTACCTTGGAAAGGCGCAGGCTTCTTTTTCACAGCCCCCTTTTTAGGTCCAAGGTTGTTAACCTTTGCTTTCCCTTTGTTGTCCTTTTTACCCTTGCCTTTCTTGCCCTTTGAGGACTCCCCAACTTCCACCATGTTTACTTTAGCCGAAGCTTGCAAAATGGTGCCTTTTTGGGCCACCCTGTTTTCTTCTTCTATATGAAGACGAAGAACAAGGTCCTCGACCGACATTTCCTTTCGCTTGTGTTTAAGATAATTCATAAAATCCAACCAAGCAGGAGGTAATTTTTCGATCATGGCTGCCACTTGAAAAGTTTCGCTAAGTACTATTCCCTCAGCATGGATGACATTTAGTATAATTTGCAACTCTTGGACTTGGTTCATAACAGACTTGTTATCAACCATTTTAAAGTCCAAGAAACGGGCGACAACAAATTTCTTTGTTCCCGCATCCTCCGTTTTGTACTTTTTCTCCAAAGACTCCCATAATTCTTTGGAAGTCTTGATACTATAGTACACATTATACAGCGCATCCGAGAGACCGTTGAGTACGTAGCCTCGACATATAAAGTCCGAGTGCTTCCACGCCTCTACCGCGCTCAGAGCCTGAGCGTTGGTCTCCCCTTCCGCAGGTTGGGGAGCGGTCTCCGTCAAGAACCTCGCAAGGTTCATGGTGGTCAAATAGAAGAACATCTTCTGTTGCCACCTTTTGAAGTGGAGACCCGAGAACTTCTCGGGTCGTTCAGCATGATTCGCCACTGTGGACGCTCCCACAGTGTTGGCAGGGGTACCAACAACAACATTGGTGTTGCTCGTGTTCACATTTTCAGTCGACATTCTGAAAAATTTCCAAGAAAACAAGTTAAATTCTGTTTTCAAAATAATAAAGACGCTACTTTATTATTAATAGGAGTTCAAAACCAGCCGTGTAGCTTCTAAGTCCAACTTTGAATGCTACAACAGGAGATTTTTAGGACTCAGCGACAGAAAGGAGTAGAAACAGAGTTCTGTTTTGACAAAGGCGCAACTTTGAATCAAAACAGAGAAAAAACTCTTTAAAACACAACCTACTGTGACAGAAAAAAAATTTAGATTCACAGCAGAGAAATTTGTGATTCTACACGAACGGTGTTTTAAAATTTGTTTTAAGATTGTAGGAATCCGTTCGTGCAAAATTAAATAAAACTTTATTAATTTGAATAACAGAAACAATTACATAATGAAAATAAAATACAATACAATAACAACTGAAAAAAGGAAAACAAGAACAAGAAAACACGAACAGAAACATTGTTCTTGGCTGAGGATCGTGTTAGACACGGGTCCCTTAAACCAAATTTCGTGTCTCCCAGGAGAACACGTTTGTTTCCAGGATACAACAGCCGCAAGCAGTTGCACTGCCGGTCTTGACTCCAACCTGAAGATGTACCTTGCTGCTGGAAGATGAGAGAAAATTCAGTGAGAGAAGAAGTAGAGATGTGTATTTTCCGGTGTGTTTAATCTACTGAAGGAGTCTCCTATTTATACAGCAGGTCTTGAAGAAACTGAAAAACGAAATTAATCGGAGAATTAAACTGCATTAAACGCCTTTAATGCACTTTAATTCGTCATTAAATTAGTAGTCAAAAGCATTGACTTCGTCAGTTTCGATGCTGAATGTAACTGCACTCATTAACTGCAGTTGGAAGCTTCTGCGCGCGCGCAGGTCTGCACCCTCATGCGCGGTGCGTCCATTTGGCTCACTGCCATGCGCGCGTGCGCCCCACTGGCTCAATCCCATGCGCACCTATGCGCGTGCGCCACGTCACCTGTAAGCCTCTATGAGCACGCCACACAGTCGCGCCGTTTTGGCTCACTTTGGTGCGCCGCGCACGACACCTCAGTGCCCATGCTCCATGCGCGAGAACGCGCCACCATGCCATGTGTACTCGCGCGCGGATGCACATCACTGCCACGTCATGCACCACCCCGCGCGGACCCATCTGGGTCACATGCCTGCTTGCCACGTCTCTAGCCACTTGGTCCTTGCAGCCCCTGTGCTCCACCACACGCATGTGGTCAAAAATACAAAGGCGACTCTCAAGCGGCGATGCGAAGTGCAAAGTGCGCCATCAAAGCGCCACATTGCGCCTCATCGCCCACGCCACGCGCGCGCGCGTGTGCGAGTGCGAGTTAGGGGGCTCTGCACCCTTCGCGAGTACACTAGTGAGTGCTTCCATGAAACAATAAGGATGGAGAGCTCCCACTTAAATACCCCTTTAAGTTTCATCTCTCATCCGATGTGGGACAAGGTGCCACTTCCCCACTTTTTTCAGCATTTAAGTTTCAAACACCAAACTTTGAGCATTGATATCTCATTCATCTTAGCTCCGTTTTAGACGTTGGTTTAGTTCGTTGTGAAGCTCTTTCGACATAGAACACAAACCCACAAATAAATATATAAAACCCGCTCATTTTATTATATTTATTTCTAGTCCAAAATAGGAAAAAATCATTTTCCTATATTTGTGAAAAATGTTATTTTCACAAAATTTCCAACAATCCCCCACATGAGTAGAAATCGATTTATCAAGTTTCAACGATACACGTTCAACAGTTGAGTATTGCAAGATAGGTAGGTGTAACCTTTGAACCCACTTTTGTGAAGCATACTTAGCCTCCTAGGGTCTTGTAGACGCGGTGTCTTTGAACAATCCCCCATTTATGTAGGCGACAATATACATTCACACAATACTCTCCCTAGTCGAGTCAAGACCTCATGGTTGTATCCGTTCATGGTCATGGAACACGTTCCTGGTTCTGCGATTTGCGCCTCCCCACAAATCCATTCGAAGCGACCCCACTTCTCTCTAACATAGGTGATTCCTCTGAATCATTAAAAGCATCATGGTTAATCTTGGATTTCCTCAAAATCCTTAACCTCAACATGCTTAACCTTTCCTTCATGTCACTGATTGGAATGGACTAGGAAGTATACAACTCCCTTTATTGATTTTGGGGCACCCCCCATAGTGACTCCCTTTGGGTTTATGATTAAGTTTGCCTATTGAACCTAGATCTTGGGATCTCCAGTCAAGTAGGTTAGGTTTCCCTCATATTCCCTTCATCTATGGGCTTTAGTCCCATTCCTCTTGACAACCTATAAACCTTATCTGTGCTTAAGCCTTTCGTTAACGGGTCCGCAATGTTCTCATTTGACCTCACATAGTCAACTGAGATAACACCCGTTGAGATAAGTTGTCGTACCGTGTTGTGTCTACGTCGAATGTGCCTTGATCTGCCATTGTACATCATGCTTTGTGCTCTAGCAAGAGCAGACTGATTGTCACAACGTATGCAGATCGCCGTCAACGGCTTTGTCCATCTCGGAATATCTTCCACAAATTGACGTAGCCACTCTGCCTCTTCCCCGCTTTTATCTAAAGCGACGAATTCGGATTCCATCGTAGATCTAGCTATAACCGTTTGCTTAGAAGACTTCCAAGCTATAGCTGCTCCCGCAAGTGTAAACACATATCCACTTGTCGATCTACGATCTTTTATATCCGATATCCAGTTCGCGTCAGTGTATCCTTCGATTACTGCTGGATCACGGGTATAATGCAATCCATAGTCTCTTGTGTATCTTATGTATCTAAGCACCCTCGTGATAGCTTTCCAATGTTCCGCGCATGGATTACTGGTGTATCTACTCAGCCTGCTAACAACATATGCTAAGTCGGGTCTAGTACATGTCATTAGATACATGAGACTACCAATGATCCTTGAGTACTCTAACTGAGCAACACTCTCGCCTCTATTCTTCTTTAGGCGTTGGGTATTATCAATTGGAGTTCGAGCTATACTCGTATCGTCCGAATTGAATTTCCCAAGGATCTTATCCACGTAGTGAGATTGACTCAACACAAGACCATTTTGGGTTCTAGTGATTTTTACTCCAAGAATCACATCCGCGAGACCCATGTCTTTCATGTCAAACATCGCTTTCAACATGTCTTTCGTTGAGTTGATCATTTTATCATCACTCCCAATGATAAGCATATCATCTACATAAAGACATAGAATCACATAACCTCTTGGTGTGTCTTTAAAATAAACACACTTGTCGCACTCATTTATTTTGAAACCATTGTCAATCATGACATGATCAAACTTTTGGTGCCATTGTTTTGGAGCTTGCTTCAAGCCATACAAAGACTTGACCAATTTACATACTTTGCCCTCGTTTCCTCGGGCGGAAAAACCCTCAGGTTGGTCCATGTAAATTTCTTCTTCTAAATCGCCATTTAGAAATGCGGTCTTTACATCCATTTGGTGAACTTCCAAATTTCTTAGAGCCGCAATTGCAAGAACCAATCTTATAGAGGTTATTCGCGTAACAGGCGAGTAAGTATCAAAGTAATCTAGACCCTCCTTTTGTCTAAATCCTTTGATCACTAACCTTGCCTTGTATTTATCAATACTTCCATCGGCTTTCATCTTCCTTTTGAATATCCAACGATATCCAAGTGGTTTACAACCAGGTGGAAGATCTACTAACTCCCAAGTATGATTTTGCAATATAAAATCAATTTCATTCTTAATTGCTTCTTGCCATTGAGGTCCTTCCACGGAGGTAACCGCTTCGCGATAGGTATTGGGCTCACCCTCAACCATATAGCTCATGAAATCTGGACCAAAGGATTTTTCAACCCTTTGTCGTTTACTTCATCTAAGCTCACCCTCCTCGACCTCGGGTCGTTCATGTCTTTCATCTAATCGTGTAGATGAACTTGGTCCTGCTTCATCTAACCATGTAGATGAACTTGGACCTGCTTCATCAACCGCTCTTGATGAAGGCGCATGTGTTTGTCCTAACATAGGAAACACATTCTCAAAATATGAGACAGTGTTAGAATTTGCCTCTATGATAGTGTGTTTGTGTACATCAGGATTCTTGGATTCATATACAAGAAAACGATGCGCACTACTTTGATGTGCATATCTAATGAAAATGCAATCAACAGTTTTTGGTCCTATCTTAAGAGCCTTAGGAGGTGGTACAATCACCTTAGCTAGGCACCCCCACACTTTCAAGTATTTGTACGAAGGCTTCCTTTTTCTCCATAACTCATATGGAGTTTCGTCCCTATTTTTCAAAGGTATCTTGTTCAAAAGATAGTTTGCTGAGAGAATGGCGTCCCCCCACATTTCTCGGTTCACTCCCGAGCTTATCAACATGGCGTTCATCATCTCTTTCAATGTGCGGTTCTTACGTTCCGCAACGCCATTTGCTTGTGGAGAATAAGGTGGTGTACACTCATGTACAATGCCACTTTTTGCGCATAAATCCGCAAAAGGTGCAACATATTCACCTCCTCGATCGCTTCTCAAAGCTTTTATCTTCTTTTTAAGTTGATTCTCAACTTCATTTTTGTACAAGATAAACTACTCTATTGCTTCGTCTTTTCTCTTAAGTAAATACACGTAGCAATATTTAGTATAATCATCAATAAACGTGATGAAGTACTTATTTCCTCCACGCGTGGGAACCGCTTTTAAATCACACACATCGGTATGAATTAAATCAAGGGGTTCAGTTATTCGTTCAACCGATTTAAACGATGATCTCGTAAGTTTGGATTCAACACATGTCTCGCATTTGTGATTGGACTCGATATGGAATGTTGGTATCAAGTTTAATTTAATTAAACGTTGTAATGAATTAAAATTTACATGTCCTAGTCTACCATGCCAAAACATTAGAAGACTCAATCATGTAAGTAGAAGTAGAAATTTCATTCAAACTTTTGTTTTGGTTTACAACCATTACATTCATTTTAAACATACCATTAAGGGCATAGCCCTTTCCAACAAACATTCCACGTCTAGACAAGACAAAATTGTCCGATTCAAACACTAGACGAAATCCAAACTTGTTGAGCATCCATCCCGACACGAGATTCTTCCGTATCTCTGGGACATACAGCACATTTGTCAAGGTAAGCTCCTTGCCCGAAGTCATCTTCAAGACGACTGTGCCTTCCCCCTTGATACTTGCGGTAGATTTATTCCCCATATAAAGCTTTTCTTCACCCGACGCTTCCTTGAATGTAGAGAAAAGAGCCTTGTCTCCACAAACATGGCGGGTTGCACCCGTGTCTACGAACCATACTTTTGGGTTTTCACCCATCGCGTTGACTTCTTCAATCATAGCCGCTTCCTCGGTTATCATTGCAATGAGAGGCATACCATCCTCATCAACCATGTGCGCACACTCACGCTTAGGTTTCTTGCATTGGTTAGCACGGTGCCCCGTCTCGTTACAGTTGTAACAAGTACCTTGGAAAGGCGCAGGCTTCTTTTTCATAGCCCCCTTTTTAGGTCCAAGGTTGTTAACCTTTGCTTTCCCTTTGTTGTCCTTTTTACCCTTGCATTTCTTGCCCTTTGAGGACTCCCCAACTTCCACCATGTTTGCTTTAGCCGAAGCTTGCAAAATGGTGCCTTTTTGGGCCACCCTGTTTTCTTCTTCTATACGAAGACGAAGAACAAGGTCCTCGACCGACATTTCCTTTCGCTTGTGTTTAAGATAATTCTTAAAATCCAACCAAGCAGGAGGTAATTTTTAGATTATGGCTGCCACTTGAAAAGTTTCGCTAAGTACCATTCCCTCAGCATGGATGTCATTTAGTATAATTTGCAACTCTTGGACTTGGTTCATAACAGACTTGTTATCAACCATTTTAAAGTCCAAGAAACGGGCGACAACAAATTTCTTTGTTCCCGCATCCTCCGTTTTGTACTTTTTCTCCAAAGACTCCCATAATTCTTTGGAAGTCTTGATACTATAGTACACATTATACAGCGCATCCGAGAGATCGTTGAGTACGTAGCCTCGACATATAAAGTCCGAGTGCTTCCACGCCTCTACCGTGCTCCGAGCCTGAGCGTTGGTCTCCCCTTCCGCAGGTTGGGGAGCGGTCTCCGTCAAGACCCTCGCAAGGTTCATGGTGGTCAAATAGAAGAACATCTTCTGTTGCCACCTTTTGAAGTGGAGACCTGAGAACTTCTCGGGTCGTTCAGCATGATTCGCCACTGTGGACGCTCCCATAGTGTTGGCAGGGGTACCAACAACAACATTGGTGTTGCTCGTGTTCACATTTTCAGTCGACATTCTGAAAAAGTTCCAAGAAAACAAGTTAAATTCTGTTTTCAAAATAATAAAGACGCTACTTTATTATTAATAGGAGTTCAAAACCAGCCGTGTAGCTTCTAAGTCCAACTTTGAATCCTACAATAGGAGATTTTTAGGACTCAGCGATAGAAAGGAGTAGAAACAGAGTTCTGTTTTGACAAAGGCGCAACTTTGAATCAAAACAGAGAAAAACTTTTTAAAACACAACCTACTGTGAGAGAAAAAAAATTTACATTCACAGCAGAGAAGTTTGTGATTCTACACGAACGGTGTTTTAAAATTTGTTTTATGATTGTAGGAATTCGTTCGTGCAAAATTAAATAAAACTTTATTAACTTGAATAACAGAAACAATTACATAATGAAAATAAAATACAATACAATAACAACTGAAAAAAGGAAAACAAGAACAAGAAAACACGAACATAAACACTGTTCTTGGCTGAGGATCGTGTTAGACACGGGTCCCTTAAAACAAATTTCGTGTCTCCCAGGAGAACACGTTTGTTTCCAGGATACAACAGCCGCAAGCAGTTGCACTGCCGGTCTTGACTACAACCTGAACATGTACCTTGCTGCTTGAAGATGAGAGAAAATTCAGTGAGAGAAGAAGTAGAGATGTGTATTTTCCGGTGTGTTGAATCTGCTGAAGGAGTCTCCTATTTATACAGCAGGTGTTGAAGAAACTGAAAAAAGAAATTAATGGGAGAATTAAACTGCATTAATCGTCTTTAATGCACTTTAATTTGTCATTAAATTAGTAGTCAAAAGCATTGACTTCGTCAGTTTCGATGCTGAAATTAACTGCACCCATTAACTGCAGTTGGAAGCTTCTGCGCGCGCGCGCTGGTCTGCACCCTCATGCGCGGTGTGTCCATTTGGCTCACTGCCATGCGCGCGTGCGCCCCACTGGCTCAACCTCATGCGCACCTATGCGCGTGCGCCACGTCACCTGTAAGCCTTTACGAGCTCGCCACACAGTCGCGCCGTTTTGGCTCACTTTGGTGCGCCGCGCACGACACCTCAGTGCCCATGCTCCATGCGCGAGAACGCGCCACCATGCCACGTGTACTCGCGCGCGGATGCACATCACTGCCACGTCATGCACCACCAATGTGACATCTAATGGTTAATGGAGACTCATTCATAAATCGACGGATTTTCTAAATGATGAGCAACATCGATTACATGCATTGTGTATCAAAAAGTATCTTGTTACATGGAAAGAGCAATATATATATATATGTGAGGTGACCAAGGATGTCTCACCTTAATGCTCGAGGTAGCTGCATCACATGACCTTTGGATTTTGCATGCTTTTTTTTTTGAGTTGTTGGATCGAACAATAACCTCTACATCCTAAATCAATCACCAATATTCAACAGCGTAATAGACGGTTTTGCACTTCCATGCATTTTAAGGTGAACACATATTACCACTAATGATACTATCTTGCAGATGAAATTTATCCTAAATGGGCCATGATTGTAAAAAGCTTATCCTATCCACAAAGCTCCAGGATGATAAAATTCAAAAAATTTCATGAATCGGTAAGAAAGAATGTTGAAAGGGTGTTCGGTGTCCTCCAATCTGGAGGGCACATTCTGCACAGCCCAACGAGGGTGTGAACCACAAAAATAATATATGAAATAATGCATGCATGCCTGCACTATACTGCATAACATGATCGTATAAGACGAAAAAATGCTATAAGCGAGTGGTCCGACGTTGAGGAAGATGAAGTACCACCAGCAAACCATGGACGGGTATTCAGTTTTACCGAATGTTTGCAAAGGTTCAAGGATTTACATGACAGAAATGCTTATCATACACATCGACATAATTTTGTAATTTTGTTGAGCACTTGTAGACGAATAAATAATAATTTATGCAGTCTTTTATTTTTATATATGTGATGCTTTATTTTATTTATGCATGTTTTTATTATTAGTTTTTACGTTAGCATCATATATATAACTTATAATAAAAGAAACCAACTTTTAAATACGTGTCATTCATTGAAGGTATCCTCAAATTTATATTTATCTAAATAAATAAATAATAAATTAATATTAAATCTTATCATACTTTAATAAAATATTATCCTCAAATCTAAATTGTTAATTTAATATATTTTTAAAACAAAACTTCTCTTATCCACTTATCTTATATTAAACATATAAATAATAAATCAATATTAAATGTTATCCTAATTATTTAAAAACATAACTTTTTTTATTATTTGGTATACAAAATTATGTTTATTCAACTCGAGTAAAACGGGAGGTTTTTAAGGATATAATTTTTTTAGAGAAAATTGCTAAATTCGTCCCTGAGGTTTTACACAAATTGCTAGATCAGTCCAAAATCAAGATTTGTTGCTAAAATAGTCCAAAATCAAGATTTGTTTTGCTAATACAGTCCAAAAAACAAACGTCGTTAAATTATCCTTGTTTTGTTTTGCTAAATTCGTCCCTGAGGTTTTACACAAATTGCTAGATCAGTCCAAAATCAAGATTAGTTAAATGAACGAACATTAACTGAGGTCTCGTTCGTTCGATTGTGTTCGTGAACGTTCGGTAAGGTGTTCGTGAACGTACCTTTCTGGTATTCCATCACTCCGTCCATTCATCTTCATGTTCCAAATGCAAGCAACAGCATGCCTACATTGTAAGATTAAATATATTATGTCTTAATATTTAATCTAGTAGCCATTATAATCATTTACATTATATAGATCAAAATATATGACAACCTATTAAATAATTAGTTGGTAATTGTTGATGGACCATATTACCCTTATTAACTAATTAGGTTTCCTCTTGGGTGCTTATATAAGAAGACTTATGTAAAGGTTAAAAGGTTACACACTTAGACACATAACCTAATAATCATAACATCAATCTCGCCTCTCTCTCCATAGCCGAACTCCCTTATTCGGTTTCATCATCACCATCATCTGTCAGCACCCTAAGGAGGAACCAGATCACCTTGACAAAGATGTAGAACTCTATGGCTTCTTCTCTCACTGAATTCTCCTCTGCACTGTTTGTTGTGACAGGTATGTTTTCTGTTTTCCATTATCTTTAGAACAGAACTGATCCAACATCTACATGGCATGGCAGTTGAAATACTAAAAATGTTTTCTTTAGGTGTCCCGTCTTGGTTCTAGCATAACCATTACGGATATGATGTACATGGGAGGTTTTTTGTTGATGTAGATAATATGATTTTTTACCCTTTTAAGTACAAACTCATATTATTTTTATATTGTGTTGTAGTAAATGTGAAAAGTGAAAAAATAGCAAGTCACGTAGGCTGTATGGGATATTACCTTTCACACTCACCTATGTGTTATGGATTATGTGAAATGTGAAATATGGTGACGCTCACCTATGTGTTATGGATTATGTGAAATATGGTGTTGGGTGGAAGTGACTCTAAATAATATGGTTATACTTCATTTATTATTCGAAAAAAAATACAGGTTACACAACTATCTTGGCCATGAAAGAAAATGCAATCTATAGTAGTTTTGGTACCAGAAAGTTGTTGGAACCTAACACTTTGTCGAAGATTGTAATGCAATAGGGATGAAGGTGAAGCCCAGCTGGTGAAGAAACAAGCCCACGTATGTAGGGCTGTAAACGAACCGAACGAACACGAACAAGGCCTTGTTCGTGTTCGTTCGTTAAGGAAATAAATGTGTTCATGAACGGTTCATGAACACTTACCGAACGAGATTTTATGTTCGTGTTCATCAAGGAAATAAGCGTGTTCGCGAACGGTTCACAAACACAAACGAATTTGGCGAACTCGACGAAGGATAAAGATAGATGACCTAGAGAGTAGCACTTGAACTTGAATCCCTTATTGTGAAACGGGGGTCGATTGTATTCGCCGATGTAAATAATGATAAATGAAAGGGAAATGGTGCATAAACAAGGTGAAAGAGGGTTTCCTGGTTTAATTGTTAGGGTAATAAAATAAATAAAAGTTTAATAATATAAAAAGCACACATAAAATATATGTAAGTACAAAGATCTTCAATTAAAACACAAACATACGAACATAAATGAACGCAACTCAACGAATGTTCACGAACACCTTACCGAACGTTCACGAACACAATCATACGAACATAAATGAATGTTCACGAACATAAAAATATATGTAAGTACAAAGATCTTCAATTAAAACACAAACATACGAACATAAACGAACGCAAATCAACGAATGTTCACGAACACCTTACCGAACGTTCACGAACACAATCGAATGAACGAGACCTCTGTTCATGTTCGTTCATTTAATTAATCTTGATTTTGGACTGATCTAGCAATTTGTGTAAAACCTCAGGGACGAATTTAGCAAAACAAAACAAGGCTAATTTAACGGCGTTTGTTTTTTGGACTGTATTGGCAAAACAAATCTTGATTTTGGACTGTTTTAGCAATAAATCTTGATTTTGGACTGATCTAGAAATTTGTGTAAAACCTCAGGGACAAATTTAGCAATTTTCTCTTTTTTTATTATTTGGTAGATTTTTCAACCCGACTATACACGGGTTTTCTTAAAGATACAATGTTTTTAGTATTTAATATACAAAATTACATTTATTTAGGAAATGATTTTTTATTATTTTGTAGATTTTTCAACCCGACTATACACGGGTTTTTTAAAGATACGACGTTTTTAGTATTTAATATACAAAAATACATTTATTTAATCTGTGTAATACACATGATTTTTAAAGATATAACTCTTTTTTATATCTATTCAACACGTGTAACATACAAGGTTTTTATGGATGTAATTTTTTATTATTTGTTAGATTTATTCAACCCGATTATACACAGGTTTTTTTTAAAGATACGACATTTTTAGTATTTAGTATACAAAATTACATTTATTTAAGAGTTAATTACTGTTTTCGTCCCTGTGGTTTGTCAAAAATCACTATTTCAGTCCATTAGTTTAAAAAATTCGATTTCAGTCCCTGTGGTTTCACTTTCGTAACCATTTCAGTCCCCGTGGTTTCACTTTCATAACCATTTCAATCCATTATTCTGTTATATACAGGGACTGTAATGGTTACGAGGTGGATTGAAATTGTTACGAAAGTGAAATCACAGGGACTGAAATCGTAATTTTTAAACTAATGGACTGAAATAGTGATTTTTGACAAACCACAGGGACGAAAATAGTAATTAACTCTTTATTTAATCTGTGTAATACACATGGTTTTGAAAGATATAACTTTTTTATTATTTTATATATAAAATTACATTTATTTAACCCATACAATATATAAGGTTCATAAAGATATAAGTTTTTATTATTTAATATATAAAATTACATTTATTCAACCCGTGTAATACACGGGGTTCTAACCTAGTGAAATATAAAATGTATTCTAAAGATAATTTGAGTTATATTAAAATAATTGTAAAAGTAGGTGACGGGTATACGGAGGAGGTTTATGGATGTTTGACGAGTAATAGTTACAATATAGCTCCTCAACTTTATGTAGATTTTTCATTTAAACCTTATATCCAATGCCATAAAAAGGATTACACATTTACTCATTACCAGTAGGGTGCCCGACACGGTCGTCACCTATTATTTTATTATAAATATTCAATTACACATGTTTATTCTAGAATGTTCCATTCTGCATGGATAAACCACGTAACCAAATCCCCAACTTTTTGGAAGATCATGCAAATCCCTAACTTATCGGAGCCCATCCTAAGTTAGGGGAAACCCTAATAGTAAACTATAAATAGAGGTAAACATCAAAGGTATGATCATCTTGCTCTCGCTTAATCCCTCTTTCTACATTCATACTTTCTTTCTCCCAAACCTAGACTTATTCTCACGCCGGAGGGTGGTTACAGGAATAACCCCATTCCTGTAACGAGTCCTAACAGTGTTTTGTTTTGCAGTCAGCTGTTCGGATCGCCAAAGAGTTGAAGTCTTAGCCGGAGCTTACCCATAAGTTTAGTGTTTCTTCATTGGCGCCATCCGTGGGACCTTTCGGTAACAACAGTAAGAGTAAACCCAATGGCAAGCGATCAAAACATGTAATATCCCGAAAACATAAATTCTTAAAGTTGCAATTAGATTGCAAATAAATTAGTAAAATAAACTAACTAGGAATGACACTAACCTAGTTAGATGATGACTTATGTTTAGTAAAGACATAAAAATAAACTAAAAGGAATGTAGAGGGGCCAAACTTGTTAAAACTGAAATTGGATTTAATTAAAACAAGTAAATAAACACCAAACACACAAAAATTATGTGTGTTCGGTCGACACAAGCAGGGGGCGACCAGGAGAAGAACTCCAACCCTAGTTCTTGTCTAAATTCACAAATTGAAGGTCAAGATCAGCCCCAAAATGAAAATCGAACATAGATTACTGATCCTCATTGCAAGGGGGTTGTAAGGTATTTAAAATTTTATGAAAATTCTCTGTTTGAAATTCTTATGAATTTGGGAGATTCAAAATTTGATGATGCATGTTTGTGATTTGGTTAGATTAGGGATGATATAGTGTCTAGAAGTAAAACCTAGACAACTACATGTGAAATCATGTCCAAATTCAGGAAATTCCATGAACACGTTGAAGGTGGGTTATGGGTTTTACAAGATAATGATGAACACTAGGGTTTAGAATGATTATTCTAGTGTAATTTGATCATAGAAAGTGATTTCAGAAAAGTATGATGTTTAAATGCTATATGAAAGTTTTATTGATGATTAAGTTTAGCTAAATAGCAAGCTATGAACTTGAATATGAATGACATAAAATTATGCCCTTATAGTGTTTGTGGAAATGCCTCAAAGAAGGCTTAAAACTGAAATTCAAAGTCGAAACGCATAATTTTGATGATTTGACAAATTATGCGATATATGATTGAAATGGAGTTCTAAATACAATGTGATTGAACTCTATAGGAAAGGAAGCCGGAGCTACGAGCGGACAAGCGGGTGTAGACGCATGACTAAAGGGTGTGCTTTGAAGGTATGTAACTTGACCCGTTACATTAAGTAAATTTTGATATTTATCATATGTGTAGTTGAATTCTAGAATAAGGGTTGTTTTGAATTAAAGCGATGATGTCGCTATATTGAATAATAGGTCAAAATTGGTTAAAACTCGTTGGTAGTCATCATAAGGGAGGATTCCTTAGATGAGCCAAACGGGTCGAATAATCAATTAAGACATGGATAATGTTTCGTAATATGATGGATTGATCCTTGTTATTGGATAAATAGTTGATATATCAGAAGTACGAGAATCTAACACGTTGGCAGTTAGAATGAGAAATCCGAGTATTTAGTTTTGGAAAAACAAACAAAATCAGTCAAATAATAGACTTCCAGAGTCTACCGTAATTTACGGTTGTACCGTAATTTACGGTAGAGACCAGAGAGCTACGGTGGTTTACCCCTGTGTTACGGTGGAACCATAATCTTCCAGGAGCTACCGTAACTTACGGTACTACCGTAAGTTACGGTAGAGCCTTGGAATAAAGGATAAATTTTTGTATTCTTCGTTAAAATCGAATCCGTTTTAAACGCAGTTTCGATTATGTATTATTTCTAAGTATTCTAATACTAATGTTTAACGTAAACATTTCAGTTTCTAGGTATTTAAGGATTATGGATGACGGTCAAGCAAGCTTTTGAAGAACCGAACACAACTTTTGAAGCTTCCGCGTTGATTTACTTTGTTTAGACAATGTTTATGATGTAACTAGTTTGCAAAACAACTTATGAATGTTGGAATTAGTCGGTAGTTGGCTAATGTTTGTTACCTTAAAACTTTGTTTTTTTTAAACTTATTTTTTAAATGGGTCATCTCTTATATAAATCTTATGAATTATTGTTAAATTCGAGTAGTAATTAGACGGGTGTTACAGAACACGGTAGTAACACCAAGTCAGGCAATGATAACCAGCAACCCATTGCTGGAGACGTATCCCGTTACCACCATGCCGACATCACCCGCGGTAACCAGGTCCCTCGAACTGGAATTTGAGACAGAAGGACCACCACCAGGGTTTGCAGGCACCTCTGCTGTTTCTTCAGGGACGACAGCAGCTGGCCCTTTTTCATACACATCCTTGCAGTTCCAGTCAGTGGTACCAACCGCAACTGACACCAACGCCTTCACCCCAACATCAACCATGAGTGCACAGACTATACGTCATAACACTATTCCGGTTATCACATCTGCAAGCCCAAGTATTACCACACCGCAGATGAGCATGGCTCAATACTATCAGCCCTCGGCTACATACGCCATGCCGCCATTATACTCAGCAGCACTAACGGCGGCATTATCGACGCCGCCACACCAGCCGGTCATCATGCCTCCAAGGATTATGAACGCCCCAGTCAAGCCAGGGAACCAAGCCTACTTCCCAGGGTACTTCTATGCACCCCCATACGGGTATTTACCCCCATACAATGCTCCAACATATACTCCACAGATGGCGACACAAGGTCATGCTCAGTAGTCGCCATACGCGGCTTATATGCCACCTTGGTGGACCTTTCCAACATCCCAGCCGGCTTACGGTCAACCCTCGCCTACAGGGGAACCTGTTTATGACAGGGGAAACACATCTAGGCCTCGTTTTTCTCCCAACGGGTCCCCAGCTCTGCACTGAACATTACCCTGGCTCAACCCCCTATCACTCTGGGAACTAGCCAGGGTAGAGCAACTCCTCCAGTACAACCCATTAACGTTGAATATGACGATCTCACCAAACCTTATAAACCTGTGGACGCTACCTTCAAGTCTAAGTTTACAAGGAGAATAGCTGAAGCCCCAATCAAGGAAAAACCAAAGATGCCTCAGACAGTGGGTAAGTACAATGGTTAGGTGACCCTGATGACCATCTCAACCTGTTTAAAAGTGCCAGGGAAATAGCCTGTTGGCCCATGCCCCTTTGGTGCAAAATGTTCGTCCAAACGCTGGTAGGGGCGGCACGAGTATGGTGGGACAGTCTACTTATTGGAGAGGTCGATAGCTTTGAAGATTTAGAGGCCAAATTCATGTTGCAATTCAGCCAACAGAGAAGGCACACAAAGGATCGGAACGAACTACTTCACATTTGTCGAAGAGATAATGAAATGGTGGATAGTTTTATTGTCAGATTTAATAAAGAGAGCCTGGCGATCCCGGTGTCACAAACGATCTGGCTTGCGATGCCTTCCTACAAAGAGTAAATGATGATGAGCTACTAAGAACACTCTATGGAAGAGATGGTGTACCTTCCACCATAGAGGAAATCCTGATAATAGCCAAGGTTTATGTCACACAAGAAAAAATTGTGGCAGCCAGTCACGCGGCTAACAGGAAAAAGGAAGCCTAGAAAAATCAAGACGATAGAGAACAGCGGAGCTCTAAGGGCAAGGGTAGAGGAAACAGGTACCAAAAGAACGATAGATCAGACTCACGGTAAGATAGATCCCGGATTTCATATTCGAAAAGCGAATCCTCCTTTAAGCCGCGGTCTGATTATCCCCATCTAAGTAAAACGCCGGCAGAAATCCTGGCCTCAGAAAACCTCAAATTTAATCCTCCCAAGCCGTTGAAACACGCTCCCAACAAAGACACCAGCAAATACTGTGAATACCACAAGGGCAGCGGCCATGACACTAACGATTGTTTTCAATTGAAGAAGCAGTTTTCCTTGAAGTAGCTTTGCTCCTCCGCATTGTTGTTTAGTTGTGGCTCTTCCGTAGCTACCGTTCACATAGTTGCGGTTTGTAGTAACTACTCACGAGTGGTTGCGGTTTGCAGCAAAGAACTCACTTCTAGAAGTCTTGTAGCCTGGACGTAGCTCTTGAAGGTTCAGGAGACAGGGTTGCTGATGTGCGGTTGCTCAGCCTACTTGTCCTTTTCCTTAAGGAGAAGCAGTTTGTGTTCCCTCCGTGGTTGTGAACCGGATACGAGGGATTTGAAGTCTGAAGAACCGCATCCTGGGAGGCGGTTTTCGTATTTCAAGGATCAACGCTGGTTCTGAGTATCTGACGCACCCGTGCAGGATTGTGAGTGTCCTCTCCGCATATTCCACGTGTGCTCGTGGGTATGTGCGGTTTATTGTTTATACCCCCTTATATAATTTAGATATATATATATATATTTTTGCCTATTTTGAGGGGTATGTAAAAAACGACATGCGGTATGGGTTATGGTGCGGTAAACCAGAGAAACCGTATGCCGCTTAAGTTTGGATAATGTTTGTCGCTTTTGTGTTGTCTACGTGGCTAATGGCACGTGTGGGTTGTTGAAAGTTGGTAGGATTCTGACATGTGATGATCTGAAAGGACGTTTGCACTGACCGAGATCATAACTGCACTGTAGCAAGTAGTGTAAAGGTCTCTGTTCTGTCAGGCGCGTGGGCGGCCACGCGCGCGTGATAACTGTCAGCTGAAAAGTCGCTGAACACGTGGCGATACATCAGTGGCCCTTTTTGAACGTTTCGGTTACTTCATCGCATTAATTGCGATGAGTATATAAGGGGAAACCGTTTGGTTTCTCCTCACTTTGTTCAAATTTCAAAAATTTCTCCGGTGAAAAAGAGTGTTATCTTTGTCTTCTCCAATCAATCTGTCTGTATTTCCGGCGATTTTCCGAGTTTTTCTGCAACTCAATCCTTCTCTTCTTCTCCGGTGGGCGGTGAAGACGAAGATGTTGGTGGTAGTGCCCCTGGTGGTGGCTTTCCACCTTTGAAGTGGTCGAAAGCGTCGTTCGACCAACTGATGATCAGTACATAGATGCCCTCCGAGTTTGGGGTTGTTTATCCCCAAGACGGTGACACCGGTGCTTGTGCTCCAGCCGGTCACGTGACCATGTGGGCTAATTCTTTCATCGATGGTAACCTTCGTTTACCATTGACCGTTTTTGTTGCTCAGGTGTTGGAGTATTACAAGGTCCATATCTCCCAGATGAGTCCTTTTGGGTTTATTCGTATTAGACACTTTGAATCAACTTTTCGTGCCCTTGGTTTGCCGGTTACCGTTGATAATTTCCGGGGGTTTTATCAGTTGAAGGTGAACACTGGGTTCTTCTCTTTCCGAGAACGGTACGGAAGTACCAAGTTGATGACCCCTCCCAAGGGTATTACAAAGTGGAAGAGCAAGTTCTTCTATGTTAAAGCTGCCGCGGTTGTTCTCAACATGACTTTGCGGAATGTTAATGAGCCTATCCCTGCGGAGGATATTGCCATTCCTAATGCGGAGAATGCGGAGTGGTTCCCAAGGTTGAGGACTATTGAGCATAGGCTGTTGAAGAACACTGAATTGTGGATGCTGCGGATGTTATTGACTAGGGCTGATAAGCATGCAAAGCCCGTTGTGCGGGAGAAAACTGGTGGTAAGTGTTCTTACTCTTTTGTGGTTTCATTATTCCCTTGTTTGTTATTAATTTGAACGTGTATTATCAGAAGTTGTTGTTGAGCTGTGGAAGATATTTGATCGAACCTTTACTGGCAAGGTTGATATTGTCAAGACTGCTGAAGGTGCAGGTTTTAATTTGACCATTCTCCATAACTTCCGCGTTCCTACACGCGAGGCAATGAATGCACCCCTGCCGCAGGGCAAAGGTACAATTCATAGCCTGCTTTTCTTGCCTTATAAGTTTCATGTTGCTGATATTCTACATGCAGGTACTCTTGGGGCCCTTGGTAAGTTTGTGTCAAAGGGTGCTCCCAAAAAGCATGCAGAGAAGAAGCAACTTGGATAAGTATTTTGTGTTTGTACTTGTAGTTTAACGTATTTTTGCTTTGATTGCAGAACCCCAAGATGAAGGGTTCTCCATCTTTGATGCTCCTCCTCCTCCCCCGCATGACACTGCTGCGGATGTGGGGGTTCATAAGGTTGTTACGCCTGAGCCCTCTATGCGGGAGGAGGATACTGGGAAGGGGCCTGCGGCCCAGATCTATGATACGGTGGATTCCCATGATAACGTCATTACCCCAGAGGATACTGAGGAGCTTCACTTGAAGTTTGGTTATACCGGAAGCAAGAAATCCCCCGCTGCTGAGAAGGCTTCTGGTTTCGCTTCAGGGGATGCGGGTTTTAAAGAGACTCCTATTCAGCCTGAAGAGACTGAATTGGAGTTTTATTACCGCACTTATACTGAAGACCGGGCCATGACCTATCACCGCCCTCCATGGTCTGTGATGCAAGGGGATGATATTTCTGCTGACCCCTCCGCGTGGAGGGAGATTTTGGGTGGTCTGGGCACCCCATTTGAAGTCAACCGGGCCCGTGCCTTACCAACTGAAGTCCAGATTAACCAACTCTCCTCCATGCTTGTTGGGAGTTCCGTAATGGCCAATGCCATTATGGAAAACTATAAGGTGTTGGGGCGCAGGGAGGAGGAGAATGTGCGCTTGTGTGCCGAGGCTGAGGAGTTGGTGAAGGCTGCACGTGAGGGTGCAGAGCAGCTTGAAAGGGATAGGGCTGCGTTTGAAAAGCGTAAGCAGACCGAAGAGTGGGCTGCAACTGCTGAGCTTAAACAGGTTCGTACCCTTGCAAAACTGCTTTCCACTGAGCGCAAGAGTTGGAAAGAATCTCTTTCTAATGAGTGCGAGACACTTTCTAATGAGCGCAAGGCTTGGAAAGACTCTTGGGCCAAACAGAATGAAACTCTCTTTCGTGTTCGCCAGGAGCTTGTCAATGCTAAGGCAGCAAATGCTGTGCTGGTTAAAGAGAAGGCAGCAGCTGTTGCGGCTGCCCAAGAGGCCAAAGAGGCGGAAGCTCGCCTTGCAAAGGCTCTTGAAGAGGCCAAGGAGGCGGGGGCCCGCGCTGCAAAGGCTCTTGAAGGGGCAAATGTTGATCGTACCAACTTATCGAAAACTATCTTGGGCCTTCAGGTATAAATCTTTTTTGCCTTTGAATTTGCGTGTGTCTCACAAGTATGTTGATAATATTTGTATACTTGTGTTCTTCTTGAAAAAAGGATGAAGTGCGGACCCGGGGGGCCGCTATTGAGGAAGTCTCGGCCCGTGCTGCTGAAGCTGAAGCGCGGGCAAGAGAGGCTGAAGAGGCTAGAGATAGCCTTGCTTCATCACTTGAGCTGCTCAAGGCAGACCGTGAATGGATGCGTATGCGCGGTATCGGGCATGTAAGTATATGTTGCCTTTGTTTTTTTTGTTGTAGGTTTGCCTTTGATAACCTTTGTATTCTTGTTTCGCAGATTGTTACGGCCATCCTTGACGCACCTGAGAATGTATCAGGTGCTAATGAGATTAAGGAGCGTGCCCGGGATGCTAGTTTTAAAGCTGGCTATAATCGTTGCATTGGCCATATGAATGTTATGGCCCAGGGCCGATATACTGATGAGCGATCCGGGTTCCACGGTGTGGATACTGAAGCGCTTCTTGATGCTGCGGTTGTGGCGTATAACGAAACAACCCTTTCCGGTCTTGAGGATCTTGAAAAGTGTCTAGAAGCGGAGGACTATATGGACCGCTTGCGAGTGTTATACGCTGATGAAGAAGATGAGGAAAAACCTACTGTGGTGGGCAAGGATGGTGAGGGTTCCAGCGGCACAAAGAAAGACTAGGCTGGCCTGCGTGCCTTTTTTGTTTCCTCATGTAAATGTTAAAAAACTTTATGTAAATTCCCTGTGCACCGCGTAGGTGTAGGAATTTTTTTTGAATATAAAGAATTGTTCTATTCAATTTGTACAAGTGTTTTTACTACTTGCATGTTTGAATTTGTATGAGTTTAATGTTACTGTGAGTAACACTAAATCTGTAATTGCCTTTTGCATATCTAGGTGATATGCAAGTATGAAGAAGTGTGTCTGGTTGGACAAACAGTGTTGTCATTGCTGGCCTATTATAATAGTTGCGTGTGGTTACCACTCTGTGTGGATATCGCGAATGAGGATTTGGCTAATCTGTTTTTGTGGATATCGCAGAGTGGAACACGCATTTGTAATAGAAATAAATAAACAATATTGCTTTGAATCATCTATTTATTTATTTGCGAATGGCCTATGGCCCGATAGGTTACATGGTGAATGTAAAAAGCATGGCTTACATATAGCAGCGTCGAAGCTGTTGTGCATTCCATGTGCGTGCGATCGTTTCGCCTTCTAATGTTTGAAGTTTATACGCGCCTTTGCCTAGGACCTCTTGGATGAGGTAGGGTCCTTCCCACTTGGGGGCAAGTTTCCCTGGGCGTTCCGCGTTAGATGCTTCATTGTCGCGAAGGACGTAGTCTCCCGGGTTGAAAGTGCAAATGTGAACGCGTGCATTGTAGTACTTTTCAAGTTTGGTTTTGTATTTGGCCTCGTTGATGGCAGCGTTTTCGAGCCTTTCTTCCAAGAGGTCCAAGTCAACCCTGCGTTCCTCATTGTTGTCTATCTTGTTGATAGCCAACATTCTAGGTGAGGGGAGGCCTACTTCCGCGGGGATCATCGCTTCAGTGCCATAGACCAGGCTGAAGGGTGTCTCACCGTTGCTTGTTTTTGGGCTTGTCCTGTGAGCCCATAAAATATTTGGGAGTTCATCAACCCAGCCGCGTCTAGCTGTTCCCAACCGTGCTTTGATGCCTTCGACTAAGCTTTTATTGATACTCTCGACTTGGCCGTTCCCTTGCGGATGCGCCACTGAGGAGAATATGTGTTCAATGTTTAGCTCCTTTAGCCATTTTTGAAAGTCATCGGCGGCGAAGTTGGTACCGTTATCGGTGACGATGCACATTGGTAGGCCGAAACGGCAGATGATATGTTCCCACACAAACTTCCTTGTTATCATAGCGGTGGTTGATGCAAGTGGCTTTGCCTCTACCCATTTTGTAAAGTAAGCAACAGCCACTATGATAAATTTCACTGCACCTGGTGCGTCTGGGAATGGTCCCACCACATCAATTGCCCATTTCTGGAATGGCCATGCGGTGGTGACGGGGATCAGGTTGTTCTTGGGACGCAAGGTCTTGGGAGCATGTCACTGACAATTGAAACACTTGCGTAAGACTTTGACTGCGTCCAGGTGCATGCCGGGCCAATAGTACCCGGCGTTCATGATTTTGGCCACGACCATGCGTGGGCATGCGTGTATGCCACATATTCCCTCGTGAATTTCTTTGATATGGTATGTGGCATCTTGGGGGTTTATGCATCATAGGAGTGGCCCCAGGTATGATTTACGGTATAAGATACCGTCTCCCATTTGGTAATGACACGCTTTGTATTGTAGTTTGCGTGCTTCTGCCTTGCTTTCGGGAGTAACACCTGATTGTAAGTATGCAATTATCGGTGTCATCCAGGATGTTGTACCGTACTGGATGACATTGACTTGGCGCAGGGGTACTGAAGGATTTTGCAGAATCTCGATGCTACCTCTTTTGCCAGGTGTTGGAAGCTGGTGGATGCAAGTTTTGATAGTGCATCCGCAGGTTTGTTATCACTCCTGTTGATATGGCGAATATTGAAGGAGGTAAACCTTGATTTCAGTTGCAAGGCTTGTTCGAGGTAGAGGATCATGATATCCCCTTTTGCGGCATAGTCACCGCGTATCTGCCCTGCAACTAGTAGTGAGTCGACATGTGCTTCCAAATGTTTGACGTCGAGTTTGACTGCCAAACGTAGCCCTACCAGTAGAGCCTCATACTCCGCTTCGTTATTCATGCTTTTGAAATCGAGGCGGATTGCGTAGGTTAGCTCTTTGCCATCGGGGCTGACAAGTCGCAGACCTGCGCCAGCACCATCTTCGTTGGATGCACCATCTGTATATAGTGCCCAGGTTTCTGCGGAGGATGGTGGTGATGTAGGGTTTTGTTCTTCTTCACATTCTTGAATGCGGTTTGCTGGTACTTCAGCAACGAAATCAGCCAAGACCTGGCCTTTGATTGCGGCGAGCGGCTTATAGTTCAGTGAAAGTGCGCCCAGCTCGATTGCCCATTTTGCTAACCTCCCAGAGATGTCGGGTTTAGATAGGATCAGGCCGATCCTATAGTTGGTTAACACTGTGATGACGTGGTTTGCGAAGTAACGTCGTAAACGTCTCGATGCGTGCACTAGTGCCAGTACCAATTTCTCCATGATGGAGTACCTTGTCTATGGGTCGTTGAGCATTTTGCTGATGTAGTAGATGGGTGTTTGGACTCCTTCCCGCTCTACTATGAGTACCGCGCCTACCACGTTGTCCGCGGCAGAAAGGTATAAAATAAGTGGCTCCTCTTTTCGTGGTGCAGTTAGAGTTGGGAGTTGGATCAAACACTCTTTCATCTCCCGGAAGGCTTTTTCGGCCTCTGCGGTCCATTGGAATTGTTCCTTTTTTAGGCAGCTCCGCAGGGTCTTGATGAAAGGGTATGACTTAGCTGCGTGGTTGGCTAAGAATATGTTTAGTGCGGCTAGCCTGCCGGCTAGTCGTTGCATTTCTTTCATCGTAGAGGGCGATGGCATGCGTTCGATCGCCTGAACTTTTTCCGGGTTTACCTTGAATCCATCTTTGGTTACGATGAATCCGAGGAATTTGCCTTCTTCCATTCCAAACGAGCATTTCCCTGGATTAAGCTTCATGTTGACGCTTCGCAGAGTTTGGAATGTTCTTTCGATATCGTTGAGCATGGTGTCTTCCTCCATGCTCATGACGACTAGGTCGTCCATATAGATTTCGACACTTTTGCTGATTTGACCACGAAAAGTGTCGTTCATCAACTTTTGATAGGTTGCGCCCGCGTTGCGCAACCCGAACGGCATTTTGGTGTAGCAGTAGTTCCCGGTAGGAGTTCGGAATGTCGTTTTGTCTTCATCTTCGATTGCCATCTGTACCTGGTGGTAGCATTTGTAACAATAGAGGAAGCACTTCCATCGAAATGGTGTGAGGTTGTCGACCTTCTCGTCGATCTCTGGAAGTGCGTAACAATCCTTGGGGCAGGCCTTATTAAGGTCTTTGTAATCGACACACATGCGCCAGCCCCCGCTTGGTTTTTCTACCATGACTGGGTTGGACAACCAAGTCTGGTATTTGACTTCCCGCAGTATGCCTGGGATTCTCTCCCGAGAAGAACGTCGTACTTGGAGGTGTGCGGTAAAACCATGAAGTTTACCTCCTCCGTTCTTGTGTGCCTCCCGTTGGTGAGGCGCACAGGAAAGGTAATATGGCCCAGGGGAAATATGGTTTCCCCTGCAAACCCGGCCAACGGGTAGTCCGCTGGATGCAGTCGATCTTTGTCTTCTTGATCGAACTGGTTGAAGCATTGCTCGTATATAATATCGGATGTACTGCCCGGGTCGATGAACAATCGCTCGGTGCAGTAGTGAGCCAGGTGGCCTGTGATAACCACGGTGCGTCTATCGCGCGGGCCGCCTCGGACTTTTGGAAAGACGACTTGCTCGTCTTTCCAGTCATTGTCCGGTCTTCTTGCCGCCTTGTGCGGCCTTCCTTTTCCTCCATTGATCATGTGGGTAGAGGCTACGTACATGGTCCTCTTTCCCGTGGAGGTGCCCTCGTTGTGGGGAGTGATGCGTTTGGTAGCTTTTTGTGCGCCAGTCAACAGGTGTTGCAGTTTCCCCTCTTTTAGGGATCGCTCAATCTCCAGTCGGAGACTGATGCAGCTGTTTGTTGTGTGGCCATTTGTTCTTGTGATACTCGCAGTAGAGTGCGAGATCCTGGTTCTTTTTGGATTTCCTCGGTTGGGCCGGTCGCAGGAATTGTGTGTCCGTAAGGAGGACGTCGCTTAGTGACTAGTTGATCTCGGTCCAGCTGCGGTCCCGAGACTCTTTCTTTGACGCCCGGTTTTCACGCTGGGCGTTGATTGTAGCCCTTGCGTTGGGCTGGTTGTTGCGTGGGACATATGGTCTGGAATCGCTGCCACGATTCCATGTGTCCCGGTTGCGCTTATTGCTGCGCTTGGGCTCTTGGCGGGAAGACTGGCTTTCCGCTTGGGGTTGTGCCTTTGCCATGTGTGGTCTGAGAGACCGCTGAGTCTGGGCGTATGTCTTGACCGCAGCCATGACATCTTCCCACTTCTTAGGCAAACCATCTTTTCCAGAGATATTCATAACCATTTGCTCGTCTTTAACGGCAACAATGAAATGGTTACGCGCCATGATGAAACAATGGTTAACCAGGGGGGTTAACTCACTGGTCTCGTCAAGAGGGTTAATCCCTTCTTTCCGAGGATCGCCGGCTGGATCGTCTGGTGGTGGGTTTCCTGCACAAGGAAACAAACCGTGACTCATAACAAGGAGGATGAGGTGGGGGGTGCTCCTTGTTACCACTCTCCGGCGTGAGAATCAGTAGTTTGCTTGGGAAGCAAAGTGTGATTGTAGTAGTAGTATTGAGAGAGTTGAGAAGTGATACCTCAAACCTGGTTTGGGGTGAGTATTTATAGCCGAGGAGTGAAGGAGGGTAATTGAGTAGCTAGCCTGACATCGCACAGCTATTTGCAGGTGTGTCAGACCTGTCGGTTACGGTGGTGATGCCACGTCCTGCTGTGGTGTCAGACTGTTGTATACACGTGGGCCTGTAGGCGACTGTTCCCAGTGCCACTTGCACTGTGGTGTCAGACCCACTTGCCTTGTAGGCAGGATGCGGTGCCAGGCCGCATCGCTGCTTGCGGTCATTGATGTTGTTCCCGCGTTGGTTGTTCCATCCATGATTTTATACGAGATGCAGTGTCATGCCGCATCGCCGCTTAGTTGACTGTTTCTGTTGTCCAGATCCCTTGTCGTGACGAAAATGTTCATAGGATGTGGTGCGGGGCCGCATCGCTATGCGTAACATTGGTTTCCGTCCTTAAGGTAAGTCTTCTCATCACTGGACAGATTGGACCGCTGTGTTCTCGTGTGACCACGCGGACACAGGTGAGTTTATTGCTGGTGGAGGTTTTTGATAAGGGTAATGGTCATTCGCGGTCATGCTGACGCGAGATCCAGAACCATACCCCTTCAGTAGCCAAGCGAAAATTGTCAAAATTTGAAAACTTGATATTGTTCCACTTGACACACCGATACCCATTCCTAGTCTTTTCTTGGTGAGAATTTGAGCCACATATGATTATTATAGATAGTTCTTTGTTTTGAGTGGCGGTGTGTGTTTTGTGTTAATAGAACTTGTGTACGAATTCTTGTTAAATCCTAAAGTTAGTATGCTTTTGAAAATGATAAGGGGCTTTTAGGTAATTACCTCTACAAGTGTGAGAGTATGGGATTGGTGGGTTGGACCTCATACTTTACATATATGAGCTTGGTATTGTGAGGGGTGGGGGTTTGGTCTTTAGAAAGCCATGGTTGAGCCTTATACCATTCGGTTGTGACCCAAACTTACTTCCTACAAAATTTTACCTTTTGAGATGACCCGGTTTAGGAAATTTAGCATGTGGTGTTGATGTTCTTGTATATATTGTTGAAGTTCGATATGAGACAAAAAGAAAGAAAAAAAGAGAAAAAAGAAAAAAAAATATGAGAAAGATATGAGAAAAATACAAAAAATAAGTATTTAGTTGCGATTGTAGTTGAGAACGTTGAAAAAGTTGTGTATATATTTGGTGTTTGCTTTGTTTAGTAGTAGAAATAAAAACCGGGTCAAATCAATGAGCTACTTTCACATTTCCACAATTTCCTACATTTGCACTTAGCCCCATTACAACTCGTAAGTCCTTTTTGATTCATAAGCATGTAGGTATTTGTTAGGAGGAGACTTGATTTTTATACAAGCTTATTGTCGCACAAACACACACACGCGTTGAATGGTTTAGCATTATGTGCTAATATTTCTTATCACCGAGAGATTTTTGTGAGGGGTGTGTCTTGTGGGGCGATAAAAAGTTAGTAAAAGGACGAAACATTTTAGCTTGGTTTGCATATTGATCGCTTGTAGTTTTGAAATGGTTTTTGAATGGGTTGCTTGGGACAAGCAACGGGTAAGTGTGGGGATGTGACGGGTGGTCCGTAAGACAACCCTTAAGTACCTTAAAAAGATTAAAATCCCATGCTTTACACGTTTAATTGTTTGAACTTGGTAACTACTAGTTGTTTGGACGTGCAGGTGTAAATGGCCCACCGTAAGAGTTTTATTGACCGTAACCTACGGCGGAGGGCCGTAGGTTACGGCTCTGACCTGCGTAAAAGTTGTAACTGCCCCATTTATTGGCATTTTATGATGTCTTTTGAGTACCAATGATTCCTATTCGGTTACATACACTTTAGAGATGAATTTTGGGTGTTCTTGAGGGCTTGAAACAATTTCTAAACATCTTGTTAGTGTTTTTAATCCATATGAACATTGAACTAATTGTGAAGATGGTTGTTCTAGCCATGAATGGCTAAACTCTTTATGGTCATCTTTAGTTGAAGGTTTGTAGAGACAATTGTGCTTGATTTCATATTTCTAGAATGGTAAAGTGAATTTATGATTTATTTATCATGGTGTGTTCTTATTTGCTTGTAAATTGTTGATGCTTATGATTATTCTATTTTGAAACCATACGTTCTTGGTGTCGTTGGCAATCGAGATATCATGGGTAGAACTAGGATCGGGTAAGGGTCAATTGGTCATCGGGTAACAACCTCACGTTCTAGGAATCTGAGTACTTAGTTCCCTTTTATCACAAGTAATTGCACATGAACTATGTCTATGTAGTTCTTTCTAGTTAATGATAGCACAAATGTTGAAGCAAACCGGAAACTAAAGATGGTCACTCGTCTCTAATTTGTTTACAACCAAACCAGTTCTATTTTGCAATTAGAATAGTAGTCTTAGTTTTAAAAATCAACCAATCAAACCCACTCTTGAATTTATTTTATTTGCAATTAGATTAATTTAGTCAAGTTAGATATACACTTAGATAACATACATTCCACAAACTCCCTGTGTTCGATACCCACTTACCACTATCTATTAAGTAGTAATTGGATTAAATTTGATTGTGACCACGACAGCACGTCTATTTAGTAGAAATGATCCTCCGGTCCCAACGGGTTGTAACCCATTGGTTCTTTAACAAAACGAGTTTTTGTATTAATAAGAAAGTTCGGACATGGTCACAACAAAAACCATGTATGCCATTAAAAAGAAAATTGAGTTTTTCAAGAAATTCATTGACTCGATATCAAGGAGTCATCGTTTTGCAAGAAATACGGTTTACAATGCAAAAATCAAGTATAGTGAAACGATATTTGAGTTTTGATAAAACAACCAATTGGAATGAAGCCCTCCAGTGGTCTTAAAAAATCAAACGAACCACATGCGCAACAAACAGTGCATGTGTAACGTGTGGATTTACCAAGAAATGAAATAGATCAATATTTGCTATTATGAAAGAAATCCTCATGGTATGATGACCATTAGGAGGAGTAGCATTGCAAAAGTCTATTCACAGAGGTCAAAATTTTAACAAAAGAAATTTAAGAATTTTATCTGGAAATTTTGGGTGATAACCGTTTGTTAAGTGACATTGCCAGGGAACGTCGAAGAAAATGAAATAGGGGGATTGTAAAGGTATGTTACTCCTTTTGCAGCGCCAAGAATTGGATTAGACTATGCACCGATTGTTGTGAAATCTTGTTCTATCGTACCTCAACAAGATTCATGTTGTTTGTAGGATCACGTGGCCAAGTGCTGCTTTTTGATTAGTAATTCTTCCACTGACGGAATTCGCATTGGTGTCGTCATGCCCAATTATATTTTCAAAAGGTCTTGCCTTGAAAGTCGTGTGTGATATACTTCGACGTCTGTGGACGTATAATTTAAGTTTCATGTGTTTTCTTGTGCACTAGCACAATTTTACATGCTTCTTACTTGCGTTAATAGTTTATGGTAAGGCATTAGAAATTCTTATACTTTTGATGGCGTCCCCACTTAAAGGGTTTCCATTGTTTATATTGCCGCACGAGTTACGAGGTAGATGATCAAACGAAATAATGTTTGATATCGAAGTTATAGATATATGCAAGAGATTCCTGATAAAGAAATCTAGAATTATTGTTGACACATATGCTTGTGCTTTATTCTTATTTGACTTTTGGAATTCCTTATAGATATACATATATAGGTAAAGGATCATATATTTCACATGCTGTAATATACATACCCTTCATAAGGTCAATGTATTTAACATATTCTTATTTCCAAAAACAAGTCAGATATCAGGTCATGATACTATTTAGGGAAATCTTGTCACTTGTTTGACATATTATATACCCCGTTTTATCCGGTTCTCGCCGGAGAGGTAACCCCATTATTTCCGAACAAGCTGGAGAGTCTGCTACACCATACCCAGTCTTGCCGGAGAAGAAATTTATATTTCCCATAAATAGTATTTTTCTTATATCATGATTTGGAAAGTGCATTATGACTTTCAACAAGAAGCGGGAAATTTAGTATTTACCTGACGGATCATATTTTAGAACAAAGTAGTACCAATAAATAAGAAATAACAGTGGTCCAGTGTTATTGCTTATTTATTGTACTTGCAACGTTTTAGTTATCATTCTCACGGCATACCAAAACCCCTCATACTTTATGTATACAAGTATTTAGCTTATCTCGGAGCTTATACTAAGGCATGTTTTCTTAAGTTCAAGTCTAAATGTTATCATGTGTGCTACCAGTTAATAGTAATTTCCTAACTCTTTTATTTAAGCTTAGATATTATTATCACAACACCTATTGGCTTAAATTAGTGGCTCTGATACCACTTCTGTCACGACCCCCGACCCCACCCTGGACGGAATCGGGAGCCGCGAACCAATTTAGTGGTACCGGTGGTTATTTAGAAAAGTAGTGCAGCGGAAATTTCATCAGGACCGTGGGTCAGGAAAAATATCAGAGTTTAGAAAACACCGGATTTTATTTATTAAATAGATGGGATGAAACCATGTTTTGAAAGGTAGCTTTAATATGGGATAAACCCGAATACATAAAACAACTTTTCTTAATTTAATTTATTTGATAAAATAAGCCACTTCTGTAAGCCTTGTTAGTGCCGCATCCAACTCTTATTCCGATCTATTGTAATTACCTGAAACACGTTTTTAAAAAGGTTTTGTCAGCAGGAAATACTGGTGAATCATCCTTTTTACTAAAAATGACGCATTGTTATAATTTACAGTATTAAGAGCGATTACAATGTTTATACATATCAACCATCTACCCACGATATTTGTCACTCGACCACCTATTGGCTATCTCGTTGTCCAATGGTGTCTGTGACTATGGTCATATCACCCCTTGGCTAACCCGTTGTCCAATGGTGACGGTTATCAAGTATTGTATACAAAACCCCATATACCGGCTGTAATTTGGAGATTACAAAGACTTAATCCCTGTAATTATAACTTTGAAAACAAACATGATTTTGTAAAGTACTTTGGTAAAAAGAGACTGACTCACTTCATAAGCATGCAGTATTGATTTAACAAGCTTACTCCTTCTGATAATTAAGCGTATACTTTATTGTTCTGAATCTTCTGATGATTTAACAGCTTGTTTGATTGTATATTTGGGAGTATTCTGATAGTTAAACATATAGTTTAACAGAATGGAATACGTATTTGGGTAAAACCCAAATCAAACCTAACGGTAGTCATGAGATTTGAACCTTAGCAAAATTCACAAAGTATAGCACTTTGGATTCCGTTTAACGAAATTCACAAAGTACAGCACTTTGGCATTTGTTAGTTGGTTCCTGAATCGATTGGACAGAACATCGCATCGGCGATTATTGGTTAGAACACTAACGTATAGAGAGAAGAATAAAATAAATGCGCAAAGGAAATGAATTCCTAAGCTTCCTATTTATAGGTAAGAAGATAAGTCTTACGCATATATAGAATTCCCTAGATAAGTTTTTCCCCAGATAAAGCCTTCCCTGAATAACACTTTCCTTAGATAATACTTTCCCTAGGTAATACTTTCCTTAGATAAAATCTTCCTTAGATAATATCTACCCCATATATATCTATTTTTCATGTATATCTATTTAGATGATTAATAAATCTTACTTAGCTTAATTAATCTTGCTTAGCTTAATTAATTTTTCTTAACTGATTAATTAATCATACTTAACTTAATTAATCATGCTTAACTGATTAATTAATCTTACTTAACTTGATTAAGTTTAACTTATTTATTAAGGTTTCTTAATTGCTAAGTTATCTCAACAACTAAGTATACGTAATTAGTACGTTTAATAGATTTATTTAACTACGAAATTTACTTAGCTATTAAATATTCTAGCAGCTCCCTGATTACGAGTTCTAATTTCTAGACATAATGGAACTCGTATTAGTGTATTAACTCAATTCAACTTTAACGACAACTCACGAGATCAAAACCCTCACAACGAATGACAAAGGCATAGCCCAATTACGGGCAGCACTTAAACATCCATCGGATAGTTTCAATCGATCGGACATTGAATCGTACCAGTGACTAGAGTTATCACCCTAATACAGGCAGAGTTTCGGGATTTAGAATATAATACCCGAGCTATTACTTTGCTATAATAGAAGCTAAAAGAATAAAAGAATTGAGCGACTTTGGATTGAAACTATCGGCTGCTATATATAGGCTGGAAACTGGGCGCCTCGCGGCCCGCGTAACTTTAAAGGAACACTTACGCGGCCCGGGTGGGAGTGTGGATCAGATCGGAGGTTGCTGAGTCACCGGTGGTCGCGACACGTGTCATGCCACGCGTCCCTTAGGCTTATCCGGTAATTGCCTTGTTGTCGCGGCCCGCGTAAGCCTAGGCTTACCCTTACGCGGCCCGCGTGAAGACTAAATTTCACATTTTCTTGATTTTTCATGTACGTTAGGGTTTCAGGGGTTCGGGTCTTCACTTGCGGAGTGTTTTAGGACATTTTTCGTGCGAGTCGTTATAATTCTTTTTGAACCTGTCAAAACAAACAAAGGACACAACAAAGAGAAATAAAGGACAAATTAAAATAAAACCAATTTGGATTAGTCCTAAGTTCTTTGTCTAGACTCCGAAGTCGATGAATCTGCAAACTGTGTCATTGAGATTAAACACAAAAGGCTAGTGTTTAATTCACTCAACTTTGGCTCTGATACTAACCTGTCACACCCCGAATTTCCACGTATTACCGGTGGGGAGTATCGTGACGTAGTTGATATCATCATAGTCAAAAAACACAATTTAAATGAACAGCGGAAGCAAAAGATGAATCACATTACAAATCGAATAAAAAGTAATATCAAAGTATTACAAACGGACTATAAAGGATCCACAGGCGGATCAAATAAAAAGAAAACTCCGTTCAACAGATTTAAAGGCATCTGAGCTTGCAAGACTCTTTATTTATGCTAGGAGAGGCCAGCCTATTCCGATTAGTACCTGCACTTAGCCTTTTTGGGAAAATACGTCAGTTTACACTGGTAAATACAATTAACTGACTCATTTTGAAAATGTTTAAGAAAAATTTATTTGAATGCACATGGCACAAAACTTTTTATAACTTGGGATAATTATTTATATATAAACTTGTAAAAGAATTACATGTTTCTTATACGTTCAGTAGCCCGGGTTGACACCGGGTTAAAGATTTATAGACACACCACATGATATAGTCCCGCGGCGAGTTATTCTCGAAACCGGCGGTTATACCTTTTTATTTATTTATGCATAGGCGGGTGTATGCCTACACCCCGTGCTTAGGTCGTGGCCATTTCTATGAATGATGTCAAGGATATCCGGGACATGGTCATTAACCCCCCAAAGGCTTTAAGTAAACAAAACAATTTAAACGGGACATTTCAATAAATTAACCTTCATACAATTAAAAATTCAATGCCCGACCAAGCGGTATTTTATATACCGTACCCCAAGCCCGTCTAGGGAAAATAAGTTAAAAGTATTTACCTGAGCAAGTATAATTCAAAAACAGCAAGTGCAAGTAGCTTTTACTGGGGCTCCTAATCTGGAATGAATTTTTTTAATAACCTATAAGATTCCTAACGGGTCTTTAATTAAGCCTAGACTTAGACCGGTTAGTTTTAAGAGAAGGTACGGTTCAAACGCACGATTAAGCGAAGACCGGAATAGAATGTGATTTAGACCCGACAAGTTTGAATACTTGTATAATATGTGGGTAAACTAAACACATTCTGTATTTTGAGACAAAAATGATAAGGTTTGACCCGTTTCGGCTAATTTATGCAAACTAGTTACATAAACCGCACTGAACGCGAATAATGCGTTACGGGTAACCAAGTGAGTCATATACAGGTTTCCTAAGTTAATATGCCTTAAATATGTTGTAATATCAGTAGGATACCTTCCATTATGCCCAAAATGGATTTAACTTCAAACTATGCCCCGTAGGGGCATTTTGGTCATTTTAAAGCTCATAAAAGAGTTTAAATATAAATCTGAGTTTCAGGTCTGATATAATTAGTAAAAATATTTATTTTTATAAGTCATAATAGTAGGGTATGGTATATATGTGAAATTTACCTTTTATAACCAACCTATGCACCGTAGGGGCATTTTGGTAATTTCACATAAGCTTAAAAGGTCAAAACAGGGAATCTGAGTTAAAAACTCTTCTTTACTGTTAAAATATAAAAATTTGCTTAGTAGTTATTAATTTTTATATGAGAAAAATGGTTTTAATACATACTATGCGTTTTAAATGCGTAAAAAGACGGTTTTAAGCGATTTCCGGGTTTTATAAAAAAAGCTGATATTTTTATTATTCCAGAAAGCTTAAAATACTTTATTTCTCATATAAAATCAGTAGCAAAAGGTTCGGTGTCAAAGTGTTTTGTAAAACTCATTTTATAGGCTAAAAGGGCAAACCGACAATTACCGAATTAAAGCTATAACCCTGTGTTATGCTCAGCCTAAAAATAAATAAAAATCTTCAAAAATCCCAAAATATTATTTTACATCACTGGGTAAAAAGTTTGATATCAAAAATTGGGTTTAGATGGGCTCTACACTAATTACGCCGTTTAATTAATAAAAGCTTTCTAATTACGCTATTGAGCATAACTCTTAATCTAGACCTCTAACTGATGTAAAAATTTAGGGACATGTTTATAAATCAGTAATAAAGATTATTGTCTTCTCACATTTTCAAAATTCTTGTTTTAAGGTCAAAAGGGCATAATAGTCAACATTTAGGCATATAACGGAAACATGCATATGAATCGGATAACTAATGAACCAAGTTGTATAATCACAGAGGGTTATACTAACATGTAACCTGGTCCTAATAAAGTTCTAAGGCATTTCTAAAACATGCTACATTGGGTCAGAACTGAAAGTCAAAGCAAAAGTCTAATTATGCGACTTTCGGTTCAGAACCGAGCCTATACTGAAAATTGTTGGGTTGAACATGTTTAGACATGTTCTTACATTAATTACCAAGCTATATTAGTGATAAAACAGGTTGCATAGCTTCTACATTGTTAATTATGCATTTATTTGAAAAATTGCTTTCTGTTGACTTTTTCTAATCAAGTTTGACCCGACAATTGACCTAGTTAGAGTGGGAATCAGAGGGTGCCCTTTTGAGGGTTTATTACCCACATAATTACCAACTCATAGGTACTTTCAAATCGAGATTTGACTGGACAAATTTTAATTAATCACGAAGTCAAACTCTAGTTACGATGGTTTGACTTTAGGCTAATTAACTAAGTAAAACTGAATTAAGGAGGGTTAAGGAAGCTTACAATAGTCCTATGCACGACTAATGACTTCTAGGAATTGGTCTTGAGCTCCAGGAACCTCCAGAAAATGAGTTGTGAAAGTTTTCAAGTGAATGATCAAAATGTTGCAACAAAGTTCTTCTTATATAGCGAATTCAATTGATTAGGATGATGCCAAGCAAGTCTATGGTTGCTACTATATGTTTACAGGTGCCCCTATTGCATGTAAATCGGTTGGTGCAGCCCCTTGTATGTAAAACAAGCTCCATAATTCGGTTAACAGGCTGAACTGGCAGCTGCCAAACAAATTCTGTCGCTGGTAGGCTGAGGCGGCCCGCGTAAGGGACCAGCCTGGTCTTACACGGCCCGTGTGAGGCTCGGCTTCAGGTTAAAAATGTTTCAGTAATTGCACTTTAGGTCCCTGGTCCTTGTAAACGTGGTTTTAACTTTATTTCTTGCATTTTTGACCCTCCAAATTCACTTTTAAGGGCTCCAAGACATAACCAAACTTTGTTAAGTCCTCGGTTAACTTTATGATCACCCGAAAAGTCATAAATTTCAACGTTGACGCTTTTAACCCCTCATATACGAATGTTAGCATAACTTTCTCATACTTTATCGAAACCTCGTGAAATTTTTATCACGTATTCTAGTGAGCATAATTAATCGTTACAAAGCTTCGGGTTTGCTAAAAGGTCACTCAGAGGTATAAATTTAACATGTTGACACATTTAACCCCTATAGTTTGTAATCTCTCACTTTCTTTCACAATTGGCTTCGTATGATCCATAATTCATCCGTTTAAGGGTATAAACATCATGTAGGGTTATTGAAAGGTATATTTATCCATTGTTGACACTTTGAATCCTTTTATACATGTAGATTCTTCGTTTGTCAACTTTAGTCCCTCATAAGTAGTCTGTTGCACGTTTAGAGCTTATGACACGTGTCTATATTATATTGGACATAAAATTTCGAGGTGTTACAGAAAGGTTAAGTTTCTCAAACACAAAAGATTGGTACTTGTCAAAGTCAAGTGGAATTCGAAAAGAGGACCCGAATACACCTGGGAGCTGGAATCAGAGATGAAGCGAAAGTATCCTCACTTATTTCAGTAAATCTCGAGGACGAGATTTTAAATAAGGTGGGGAGGATGTAAGGACCTACAAATATGTCCCAAAATGACCCGTAAGTGAAAACCCGGACCCTTGAAACCCTAACGCGCATGAAAAATAAGAAAACAAGAAAATTGGGTTTCACGCGGGACGCGTAAACCATAAGAGGACATTACGCGGGCCGCGTCAACTTAAAGTTGACCGGATAAGCGTTACAGTCCACGTGGAAACCCTACTCGTGACACAGCAGCCCTACACGTAGACTAGGTGTCCACGCGGGCTGCGTAAAGGTCTTGAGTGGGTTTACGCGGGCCGCGTAAAACCCATATTTCAGCTATAAATTGTTCAGTTTATGAGCTTTGCATCTGTGAACGTAAAACTTTCTAAAACACGAAGAAAGCTGCTTAAATTGGAAATTCCAAGTAGTGAAACGTTGTTACGACTACAGGGAATTAACTCGATCACTGCTACGATTCAATGTCCGATCGATTGAAACTATCCGATGGATGTTTAAGTGCTGCTCGTAATTGGGCTATACTTTGTCATTCGTCGTGAGGGTTTTGATCTCGTGAGTTATCGTAAATGTTTTATTAAGTTACTGACCTAGTTTCGTATGCATTGTTGTTTACATTAGGTTATCAGGCTTATCAATAGGCTAAACTCTGCCCGTTTAAACTTGCAATGTGAGTCATTCTCTTTTTATTAAACTGTTTTACAAAATATCAAAGTTATTTTCCAAGTTATAATTACAGGGATTAAGTCTTTGTAATCTTCAATTACTGTCGGTATGTGGGGTTTTGTATACATTACTTGATACCCGTCACCATTGGACAACGGGTTAGCCAATGGGTGATCTGACGATAGTCACAGATACAGTCGAGTGACAAATACCGATTTGGGGTAATTGGTTGATAGAAACAATATAATCACCCTTAATACTGTAGATTATAACAATGTGTCGTTTTGTGCAACTTGAATGACTCGCCAGTATTTCCCTGCTGATAAAATCTTTTTAAAACATGTTTCAGGTGATCTGCTGTGATCCAGGAAAAAGTGATGTATAGCACTACAAGCTTGAGGAGGTGGCTCAATAAAATAAAGAAACATGTTTTTGTAAAAACAGGGATTTCCCAGTGAAATCACCTTTATTGTAAATTATGGGTGTTATCCCCAATTTATGAAATAAAATAATTGGGCATTTTCAAGCTTTAAAAAGATCCTGTAAATCTTCCGCTGTCAACTCCAATAATGAAATACCACTGGTTTTCTGTCCCGCGGCTCCTGGACTGGGTCACACCGGGACGGGGGCCGTGACACACTGGGGGGAAGATCAACCTGTATGATTCCGCTATCTTCCACTTGGGCTGATAACGCTTGTCTTGCACATTCGGGTCCCAATTAATAGTGGGCAGATGAAGATCATAAACCCAAACGGGCCCCATCATCAGCAATCCCGTTGCGAGATCCCCCGGCATCGCTCACGACGGTATCTCCGGCCCTGGTTGCCTCGTGAGCAACAGACACTGTGGGAATCTCCTTCCCAGTCGCAGAAAAAACGCTAAAGGGAGAGTCGAACAAAGACGTGGGGGTAACACTTGAAGGCAGCAGTGTCGAAACCGGACTGGTTGTCACAGCCACAGCGTTTGTAGGCATAGGGGCAGCATAGAACAACTGACAGTAACGGCAGCACTTGCCTGTGATATAAGCTCCGAAAGGATTGGTCCGTTAGCAGCGGAAGGTACAACTTCCACAGATGTCAAAGGGGCAGAAGACACACCCTCAACTTGAACCCCAGCATTAGAACCTGTGTTAAATCAGATTTTCAGCAACATGGAACACAAAGTCCACCATAACACCCACAAACAAAATTACTTACTAGTGGGATTGGCATAGGCGGTTTGAATAGCCTCAAAAGCAGTCAGGGCAGGAACAATATTGTGTTTTTTTGACACGGGAGTTGGACTCACCAACTCAGCAGCAGCGGATGTAACAGCAACATCCCCAGCGGGCACAACAACGCCAACCATAACAGCGGAAGTAGCGGCCCCCGCGGCCATGTACTTCCTCCCGGAGACTCTCACCCGGATCGGTTTTTTCGCCTCTGCGGCAGAAACACCACCCCCTCCGCTGGGGGGAGGCTGGGAAATATAAGCAGCCGGATTCGCCGGCACAACAGGCAGCAAAAACTGCTCCAGGTGGATTTTCAGTACATCAGGCTCCTGTTCACTAATCACATGGTCCGCGGCCCTCAAAGCAGCATTCCACGAAGGATCAACAAAGTCAAATAAACTCCACTTACCTGTTTGACATTTACACATGTCAATGCAGAAACAATTAACAGAGTAAATTCAAGGCAAAAAGACACATACCTTCATCTTCCCTCTGGAATGAAGGATACAACCTGATGTCACACCATAGCAGACTCATTCCCGCCATCACCAAGGCTCCATCCGAGATCACCGTGCACTCGAAGGGGCACTTACACAATCTCTAAAAAGAGCGTTTACCACATAAGTATCTTTTGGGGGACCGTCGTCTTTAACTTTGTCCTTGGGTCCCATTTCCCTCCACTGTATCTCCCCAGGGATCACACCGGCGTCGATAAAGAAGAACTTCTTCTTCCAATCCTTATCCTGGGAACTAGTAGAAATGTCCCTCAAGCAAGATACATCGGTATCTCTCCTGTCAAAGGTGAAAAGGGGAGATTTTCACACAAGAACGAAAAAAGCCCTAAAAACGGTGAGTTCAGGGATGTGACCCAGGGCTATACAAGCAAATTCGAACTGTCGGAGTTTAACCAACCCCAATGGATGCAGTTGGGAAATATGGATGGGATAATGATCAAGAACCAATTTACAAAACTTGGTGATTGGCAATCGGAAGTTGCAAAATTTGAAAAAACCACTAAACAGAGTGATTTTACCTTTCTTCAACGGAAATGTCGTGTCTGTCTTGGACGGCAGTACAGGATTCCACTCTGCCCCAATATCCATAATCTTGAATAAGATTGTTAAACGAAGTAAGCCCCCATTTGACATATAAGGCATCAGAACTTGCAGGGGCAGAAGAAGAGGGTTCACCGGTTTTGGAAGCCATTTTTGGGATTCAAGAAATTGAAGGAAGTGGTTGTGACAAGGAAGGAAATGAAATCCCAAACCCTAAACGGGAAACCTATTTATAAGGGATTGCAACATTTTGAATTCCAAAAGGCAAACGGGTGGGAACGCGTGTCAAGACCGGGGAGGTACAACTGTCATCCTAATGATGACTTAACTGTCACATCCTTTCCCATCGTCGCCATTTTTCAAAAAATGTAATGATACCCCACTCGAGAAGCTTGCACTCAAAAGGGAATTTTGACTTTTTCCTTTTTTAGTCCGATTTCATGAATCTCATTTCATAACTTCGGACTGGGGGGACATGACGAGGTATGACCCAGATCGGCTAACCCGACCCGATCGTCACCTATTATTTTATTATAAATATTCAATTACACATGTTTATTCTAGAATGTTCCATTCTGCATGGATAAACCACGTAATGAAATCCCCAACTTTTTGGGAAGATCATGCAAATCCCTAACTTATCGGAGCCCATCCTAAGTTAGGGGAAACCCTAATGGTAAACTATAACTAGAGGTAAACATCAAAGGTATTATCATCTTGCTCTCGCTTAATCCCTATTTCTACATTCATACTTTCTTTCTCCCAAACCGAGACTTATTCTCACGCCGGAGGGTGGTTACAGGAATAACCCCATTCCTGTAACGAGTCCTAACGGTGTTCTGTTTTGCAGTCAGCTGTTCGGATCGCCAAAGAGTTGAAGTCTTAGCCGGAGCTTACCCATAAGGTTAGTGTTTCTTCAGTACTCATCCAATAAACTTTAAGTTTGAAATTTTTGTTTTTATAAAAATAAAAAATAGTAGTTGACTCGTAAGTATGTTTTACACCTTCAACTTTAATTGTTAAATTTTGTTTATATATATATATATATAATTATATTTCTATAAAATTTTAAAAACAGTTTTTATAAAAAAAATAGAATGTTAAGAGTTTATATCTTTATTAACTTTATATCATAGTAAGTTCATTTTTGTAGTTTAGCTTTAAAGTTCATTACTTTAATATTTTTAAATTAAGAAATACAACTTATTAGAATAATATCCAAGAATAACTGCAATATTTTAGAATTTCAGCTTGACTATATCTAACTGCAATATCTATTTGTTGCAACTTTAGGATATTAACTTATATAAATTCAGTTGACTTGTAAATTTAGGATACTAATTTTATGTTGAACTTTATTAATATGGTCAATAACTGCATTATATTAACACCAAAAATAAAGTTCAAATATAAAATAAACTTTATTCATACGTCTAGATAAACATAACAACTGAAAATGAAAAAAAAACCATAAAAACACTTGATAGATTTTATATTAGATTGCATGAAATATGTTTCGCTTTTGAATTGACACTCGAGTTATTTTTAATCGGATTTTCTGGTTTGTGCTTGAATCGACAGTATCTTCTAATTCCTCGTCTTTATCATTGTCCTCAGAATCGTCTAAATTAATAACCTCACTTCATTTCCATTCAGAGAGTCTCTTGGATCTCTTCCTTTGAGTCTCAAACTTCTGATCCTTAAAAAGAACAAAAATTGGATACAAAAGTTAAAAAAAAGATTAAATAAACCTTAAAATTACCTCTTCAAATTCACGTTGAAGATTAGACTTGTATGGATTAAACATTGCACCGTAAGAAATAATATCAACACTTTTATCACCATCATCCTGCAATAAAACACACATATAATAACATAACGAACATGTTAATATGAAAGATATACGCAAAAATAATACTTAAAAACCAGCAAAATCAATACCTTAGAAGCTTGTTCGACAACTGGGTTGTTTAAATTGACATGTTATGCAACTGAATCTAAAATATCAAATAAGTTAACATTCACATAAAAGTAAATAAAAGAAAACAGTTATTCACTACTGCGGTACAACAGAACTGACCTTAGAATTTTCAATCTCGCATGCTTGGTTTTTCGTAACAATTGAATTTAGAATTGGATCCATTTTTTAACTTTGTTTAGCAATAGATATGGGGTGTCCTGCTATGTATTTATAGAAGTGCATTATGGTTTAATTTTAGATTTGTCACCCCTTTATTTAGGAAGTTTGTTGTGGTTAGTTTTAAGTTTTTATAAGATATATCTAAGTAGATATTAGGCAGTTTTAATAAAATAAAATGTGACACATAATATCTTTATTTTATGTTACGGTACTTTTAATTCTTTTTGTTTTTGTTTGCATAGATGGAGCCCATCTTTGTAGATTGGGCGCATTAGATCACAAGTATTAATTACTTGTACATTAAAGCATTATCGACTTGTATATTTTAATCCGTGCGTCGATATTGAACAAGACAACTTCCGAAACGTCGACAAAAATGTGTAGGTTGTCATGCTATCTTTGGATTTTTTTAAACAATATATTTTACAAGATATGTCAAGAATACGTAAAAAAATTATAAGTTTGTAATGGAGGAGTGAATTGTAACTAATTATCTATAATTTTGTTAAAACCTTAGGGATTTAAGTGTAATAAGTTAAGAGGCTAAAATTAAAAAGTGTTGAAAAGACCAAACTACCCTCATTTTAGGGGTCTTTCTATAAATAAAGGAAGGGAAAAGTTCTTATTTTTTGGGAATCTTAAAATACCCCTCACTCATGCATTATAATATAGTATAGATTAGATCACAAGTATTAATTACTTGTATATTAAAGCATTATCGACTTGTACCTTTTAATCTGTACGTCGATATTGAACAAGACAACTTCCGAAACGTCGACAAAAATATGTAGGTCGTCATGCTATCTTTGGATTTTTTTTAAACAGTATAGTTTGTAAGATATGTTATAAAAAACTATAAGTTTGTTGTAGAGGGGTGAATTGTAACTAATTATCTATAATTTTGTTAAAACCTCAGGGATTTAAGTGTAATAAGTTTAGGGGCTAAAAATAAATAGTTTTGAAAAGACCAAACTACCCACATTTTAGGGGTCTTTCTATAAATAAAGGGGGGGGGGGGGGGGGGATTCTTATTTTTTAGGTATCTTAAAATACCACTCACTCATGCATTATAATATAGTATAGATGATGGTTAATTGAGGCTGCACGGTATGGAACCGTCGCCCAGCCCGTCGTGGATCGTCGTCGGCGTCGAATCATCCTGCCCCCTCCCGTCACCGTCGAGGACGTCGAGTTGCGGACGGTCAAGACGGTCCAAGCTGGTGGGCCCCCCTTCGTTTTTGACTGTTAAAAATAAAAAAAATAAAAAAATAAGGAATCGGATTGAGTTGTGGGTTGAATCGGAGTTGCCGGAAATTCTGGTTTCGAACTGAAAAACGAAGGTGATGAAGACAGGTTCTTTTTTCAAAACACAGGTTCTTTCTTTATTCTTTTTTTTTTTTTTTTTGAGTGGTGGACCCCCTTCATTTTAGATCAAATTCTTTGTAAATTACACATATGGTCCCTCTGATTTAGATCAAATTCTGGTTTGGTCCCTAAAGTTCTTTATTTTTGAATTTAGAAATTATTTAAGTCTATGTTTTTTTTTATTAAGTCATTGTTTTTTTTAATATTAATGAAAATATTTTGTTAGTTTATTTGTTAAATGTTAAAAAAAAGTAGAAGATTAAAAAATATATATATAAAAATGGTGGGGAGGACTATGACTAGGAATATCCTCCCATACCCTCTACTTTTGGGGGATGGAGCATCCTTGGGAGGACTATGACGTGGCGCCTACGTGGCGGATCTTCCTTCCTTGGAGGACCATCACCATACCCACTAGCCTGATAACATTTAAAATAAAAAATGTTATGTTTTTTTAACCGCAATCACAAAGACTTAAATTTTAAAATGTTATGTGATGCTCAAACTCTTAACATTAAACTAAGACTCAAAACTATTTGATTCATTTGAACATATCACAAAACAATAAATCATGTTTATTTTATGAAACAACCTAAACTTTGTCCCTTATAGCTGGCATTGAACTACCGATCATTAGCTAGCAAACCCGAAATTAGATAATACGGCCATGTGCATTGATCAAAATAGATGTAATTGACTAATTGGTCTTTTGTTGGACATTATCTGCCGGCCCAAATAAGAATCTTTAAGATTCTTTTTTTGAAAGGAGAATTTCATTAAAAACGAACACCAATCTCAAACCCGAAGTATGCGAACCACATTGATAATATTAGACCTCGACCATTCCCCCATAATTATTGCATCATCCGCGTAAAACAAGTGCGACACCATCGGGCCATTCGAAGGAGTTTGAATTCCAACCAACAGTCCTTCGTTTAAGATTCTAGGTAACAATATTAATAATTAGATTGGTGATCATTTAAACTCCCAAAAGCAAATAAGCCAAAGTCTAAGGGTAAAGAGTAAAGACGACCGAATTCTTATGTAAAACACAAGCCTTTCATTTAGTTTTGCTAGATCTTACTAATATCGGTCAAGAGTTCGAGTCTCGTAATGAACAACGATGTAGAATTATGAATAGATTAGACTAAAAAAACCAAAAAAAAAAACTTTAACTACAATAAAAAAACATTCGATACCCCCCCCCCCCCCTCAAATAAAATCATCCATAACTTAAATAATAATAACAATTAACCTAACCTTTAAAAAATAAAAAGAAACATGAAGCGACGTAATAGTCATCGCACACATCTCCTTCCTCCCAATTCCCATTGTCTCCGGCCACCACAGTCCACACGACCCCACCACTAACCATCGACCACAACCCCACCAACCGCTAGTCCATCAATTTAGCCAATTTACCCATTGTATGTTTTCAAGCCCTAAATTGGGTGTTTTGTAACTTTTATTGAATGTTGAATAATTTGTTAATTGTTGAATACTGGATGTTGAGTAATTGTTAGAATTGAGTGTGTTGTTAAGCTCTATTTTGGGTGTTTGTTATGAAGTTATGGCAAAATGCTAAAATTAGTCAGCTAAGTTGAATGTGTTTCTAATTTAGGGTAAACATATCAAATTATCATTTTTGGGTATGAACTTATAGCAAATAAAACATACTAAACATCAATAATCAATATACTGAAGATATAAAATTTTGAAGCAGACTTCACCATCATCTGTTTGTCACGAAGCCAAATAGGCTCATACTAACATAAGATTTCCTATACTAAACATCAACTATGCGCTCACATGATCCATTAATATTTTTCTAGCAACATATACTAGACATCAAAAATACTAATTGAAGCAGACTTCACCATCATCTGTTTGTCACGAAGCCAAATAGGCTCATACTAACATAAGATTTCCTATACTAAACATCAACTATGCGCTCACATGATCCATTAATATTTTTCTAGCAACATATACTAGACATCAAAAATACTAATAGTAAATGCTAGACTTCAACAATTTATCATCAATCATTCAACATTTAAAATTGATCATATAACATTAATCATAAACATGTAACATCAAGCATAAGCGTGTAAAAACTAACAATCACCACATATGGTTCCAATTATAAACACACAGGGTAGCATATTTATTAGCCTAAAATAGTAAAAATGGGTATCTAGAATGTTTCATGTGATGTTAGCACAAGCGTCCCCACGCAAAAAGTCACATTTCGCATGGACAAAGCTTTCACTCACCAATCAACATTTCGCTAACTAATTATTCGTTTACATCTACATTTCGCCTAACATACATTTCGTGTGACCTTTCCTGCGAAAAGTCCACTATTCGTATCAAGTACCAAGGGAAAACTAGCAAATGAACCATGAACCGAGCTTGAAACTTTCATAAATCCGGCTAGAAACAAATTCTTTACACTTTGGGCATTTGCAAATGATACGAGATTAAAACCTTATCGTTTCCTTTGATCCTTTGCAATATAGCGATGTTATCATAACTCAATCCTCACTTCTCACTTGCTCTCTCTCTAGCTTTCTCTGTCTAAATTCTAATGTTTGGTGATAAATGTTGCATATAAGGAGTATGATCAAGGTTTCCCTACCGTATTAGGGTCATCACCCAAGAATTACCATTATGCTCTTCTTAAGCCTTGCCATGCTATTTCTCAAGTTTGAGTATTAATTCATTATCCATTTACAAGTTCATTTTATTTTATGTAAAGAATTTGGAGTGTTACAAGGGATTCGAGTTTCGTGATAGGCTACGAAATAGAATGAGTAAACTTTCATTGTGCTCCCTGTGGTTTGGTTATTTTAACGGTTTTGCTCCAATAGTTTAAAAATAGCCATTTTCCTCCCTGGTCTTTTGAGTTTGTCGCCAGTTTGCTCCCTGGCTCTAACTCAGTTAAAACGTTCAATTAAAAGTAGGGGTATTTCGATAGTTTACTCCCTGGCTCTAACTCAATTAAAACGTTTAGTAAATAGCCGCGGTAGTCGTGGTCGGCATGTGGTAGTTTGGGGTGTTCAAAACCGGATATCTGGAATTTCGGATATCCAAACATTTCGGATATCCGAAGTCAGATATCCGAAATTTTGGATACGAATTCAGATAATGAAACGGATATCCAGAATCTAAAAAAACAAATTTCAAAATGAAAGTTTCAAATTATCCAACATACCAAATAGCAACAAACCATTTTCAACATCAGATCAAAATGAAAGTTTCAAATTTTCCAACATACCAAATAGCAACAAACCATTTACAACATCAGAATATCAAAATATGTATGTAAACTCTATGATTCAAATCTAACCATTTTCAACATCAGAAAGTAAAAATCTGAAACATAAAACAGATTCATGGAACATAGCACATATAAACTCTATGGTTTACATAAAAAAGGAAAAAAACCTCTATGATTTATATAGGAAATTTAAACTGAAACATTGAACATATCACATATAAACTAAAACATCGAAACAAATTTATGAAACAAAACAGAATAGAACTAGATCTGATTTGAATGAATCGATGTTGAGGTTGCAGGTTTACAAATCATCTATTGACTCAATTGAAACAAAGCTTCCATGTTTAGATCTTGAAATCTTCGATATTCATATGGAAGTTTGATTCTTCGATGCTCAGGTCTTCAATTTTGAATGTTGAATTCTTGAGGCGATTTTGAGATGTAAGAGAGAGGTGGGTCGTGAGGGTCTTGGGGAGCGGCTGTGTGTAAAGATTAGGGTTTTATTAGGTATAAATTGTTATATATATACACCTATATTAATTAATAAATAAATAAAAATAAAAGGTGTCGGATATCAGAGATCTGAAATATCCGAAAATTTCCGGAATCAGTATCCGAATCCGAAAATTCGGATTATCCGAAAGTTTGGATATCCGATTTTTCGGATAATTTGGATTCGGATGATTTTGAACATCCCTAGTAGTAGTTGCAGGTGGTGATGGATGGATGTGGATGGTGGTGGCCGGTAGAAAGAGTGGTTGGAAAGATGGAGATCAGAAAATAATTACTTATACACATGTAAATAAACAAGTTATAGGTTTATTTAGGTGAAAAGACTTAAATGTTCTTGCTTTTTTCTATAAAATTACCAAAATACCCTTCTAGTTAAGGGATTTTTTGAATGAAGTTAGAGGTGGGGAGCAAAATGATGATAAGTTAGAAAAATCAGCGAGGAAAATGACCATTTTTAAACTATTAGAGCAAAACCGTTAAAATGACCAAAATCACAGGGAACAAAATGAAAGTTAACTCAAATAGAATTAGGAGTAGATTGGGTTGGTGATTGAGTTACCATTTTAAAATAGTAATTAAAATATTAAAAATCTATACTGATGTAAATATGTGGTATAAATCTAACTTATAATAAAAGACTCCAATTAATGCCACATGGCAATTTCTCTTTAATTTATTAAAAATATTCATAAATCAAAATAAATATCAAATTAATATATGATATCTAATTCTAATCCTTACTTTTTATTCTTAATATTCGTAAATAAATATAAATATCAAATTAATATATGACTAGTAGATAACAAATGCTAGACCACAATCACCAGTAGATCACTATGGACCAGTTCAATTTTGTAACACCTCGAAAATTCGTGTTCAATGAAATAACGACACGTGTCACGTAAGACAAAAAGTGTTATAAACCCGGATATAATTAAAGATGTATGACAGGATTTAAAAGTGTCGTCATGTTAATTTTACACCTCTGAACGACCTCATTATGAATCCCAAGACTAATGAACATCTGGTATATATTCAAATCCGGTGATTTCTAGCAATAACTGATTCAAAATTTCAATGGTGGACTCCTACGAAGAAATGCACGGTAAACCTTCTTTAACGGCACTTTTAAGAGAATTCAAGGAAACATGGCAAAATGGTAGGGTACATAACTGTTCAAGACCCATAATAAGAGGCCCCATACTGATAAAACATGCCCCAAATTCGAAACATACAAGTTATCCTTTCAAAGCCCGAAAGAACAAGAGTTTTTGGCTTCTGCAGAAGGCTTACGGACCGTAAGCCATACCCTTACGGTCCGTAAGGGTGCCCCAGCGACAGAAAGTTTGGCAGTAACTGTTTTAAACGCAATAAACGACTTATATTCGATTTTCCTCATCTTTGGATGACCCCTACATTACTTTTAGACCCTAGGAACACTTCTACATAATCAGGGAACATGGATAGACTTATTTGTCAACCATCCATTGAGTTTTAAGCACTATATAAAGGGCCAAAGTTGCAACCATTTGATCACACCTCACTTCTGCATTTCTGATCATTTCTGGAGCTCCAAAGCAGACTCAATGATCACTAATCGTGCATAGGACTTCAGTAAGTATGCTTAACCTTTCTTAGTTGAGTTTTTACTTAGTTTTAGCTTAAAAGTCAAACCGTCGTAATTAACGGTTGACTTAGCGATTAATCATTGATGGCCCAGTGATTAGTCGAATTGAAAGTAGTTATAAGTTGGTAATTATGTGGGCAATAAACCCTTAAAAGGGCACCCTCTGATTCCCACTCTAACTAGGTCAAATGTCGGGTCAAACTTGTTATTAAAAAGTCAACATGATGCTTAATTTCAAATTAATACATAATTAGCAATGTAGAACCCATACAACCTGTTTGATCATTAATATAACTTGGTAATTAATGTAAGAACATGTCTAAACATGTTCAACCCGACAATTTTCAGTAGAGACCCGGTTCGGAACCGAAAGTCGCATAATTTGACTTTTGCTTTGACTTTCAGTTCTGACCCGTTTAAGCATGTTTTAGAAATGCCTTAGAGCTTTAATTGGACTAGGTTACATGATAGTATAACCCTCTGTGATTATACACCATAGTTCATTAGTTATCCAATTAATATGCATGATTCCGTTAATTGCCTAAATGTTGACCATTATGCCCTTTTCACTATAAAACGTGATTTTTTAAAATGTAAAAGAGTAGAAACCTTAGTTACTGAATTATAAACTTGCACCCAAAATTTGACATCAGTTTGAGGTGTAGATTGAGAGTTATGCTCATTAGCGTAATTAGAAAGCTTCTTTAGCGATTAAACGGCATAATTAGCATATAGCCTATTTAAACCCACTTTTTGATATCAAACTCTTTACCCACTGATGTAATATATTATTTTGGGATTTTTGAAGATTTTTAATTAATTTTAGGCTGAGCATAACTTAGAGTCGTAGGCTTAATTCGGTAATTGTCGGTTTTGCCCTTTTGGGCTATAAAATTACTTTTACATATCTTTTTGACTCCAAACCTTTTGCAACTTATTTTGTATGATAAATAAATTATTTTAAACCTTCTGGAATAATAAAAATATCAGTTTTCTATATAGAACCCGGAAACGGCTTCTAATCGCCTTTTTAAGCGTTTTTTACGCATTGTATGTACTAAAACTGTTTTAAACATACAAGGGTTGATACCTACTGATATTTTAAGTAAATTATAATAATTTAACAGTAAACAAAAGTTGTTTAACTCAGACATCAGTTTTGAGCTTTTCGGCTAATGTGAAATTACCAAAATGCCCCTACGGTGCATAGTTTGGTTATAATTGATAAATTTCACATATATACAATACCCTACTGTTATAAATCAGTAAATTAAGTATTTTTGCTGATTATATCAGACCTGTAACTCAGGTTAATACTTGAACTCTTTTATAACCTTGTAAATGACCAAAATGCCCCTACGGGGCATAGTTTGTGTTTAAATTCATTTCGGGCATAATAAAAGATATCTTACTGATGTCACAACATATTTGAGGCATATTAACTTAGGAAACCTGTATATGACTCTCATGGTCACCCGTTACGCCTCTTGCACGTTCGGTTCGGTTTATGTAACTAGTTTGCATAAATTAGCCGAAACGGGTCAAACCTTATCGTTTTTATCTCAAAATCCAGAATGTGTTTAGATTACCCATATAAGACAAGTCTTCAAACTTGTCGGGTCTAAATCACATTCTATTCCGGTCTTCGCTTAATCACGCGTTCGAACCGTATCGTTCTTTAAAACTAACCGGTCTAAGTTTAGGCTTAATTAAAGACCCGTTAGGATTCTAATAGGTTATTATAAACCTTCGTTCCAGAATAGGAGGACCAGTAAAAGCTACTTGCATTTGCTGTTTGTGAATTATACTTGCAAAGGTAAATACTTTTAACTTATTTTCCCTTATACGAGCTTGGGGTACGGTATATAAAATACCGCTTGGTCGGGCATTCGACCTTAATCGATTTGTGGTTAAGTATTATCGAGATGACCCGTTTAAATATGTTTTGTTTGCTTAACGCCTTTGGGGGGTTAATGACAATGTCCCGGATATCCTTGGCATCATTTTACGAAATGGCCACGACCTAAGCGCGGAGTGTAGGCCTACACTCGTCAGTGCATAAATAAATAATGTGGTGTGTCTATTGATCTTTAACCCTGCACGAACCGGGCTACTGAACGCATAAGGAACATGAAATCCTTTTACAAGTTTATATATTTAAATAATTATCCCAAGTTATAAAACGTTTGTGCCATGTGCATCCAAATCAATTTTTAATCATTTTTAAAATGAGTCGGTTAATTGTATTTACCAGTGTAAACTCAAGTATTTTCCCCAAAAGATTAAGTGCAGGTACTAAGCGTACTAGGCTGGATTTTTCCTTAGCATCAAAAGAGTCTCGTAAGCTTAAGATGTCTAAAGTCTGTTGAACTACTGTTTCCATTTTATTTAAATCCACCTGTGGATAAACCTTCAATTGTTGTGATACTTGATATTACAATATTACATTCGATTGAAACATTTATCTTTCATTTGCTTCCGCTGTGCATTTAAATATTGTGTTGTTTGACTGTAACGTTGCCAACCACGTCACGATACTCCCCACCGGGCCCACCGGTCATACGTGGAAATATCGGGGTGTGACAGGTTGGTATCAGAGCCAACATTGAGTGAATTAAACACTAGCCTTTTGTGTTTAATCTTAATGACACAATTGCACATTCCTAAACTTTCGAGTCTAAACAAATAACATAGGACAAATTCTACTTTGTTTTTTTTTTTGTCCTTTATTTTATATATTCTTGTTGTTATCTTATGTTATATTGACAGGACTAAATATGCCGCCAAGATTTTTCAGAAGAAGAGGACGAGGCAAGGGGCCAATCACCGCCCCCAATGATCACGAAGCCGGGCCTTCGCACCGGCGAACTCCTTCTAATACTGCGAGCGCAGAACCACAAGGAAACTGGAGGACACGTGCGGAGCCCGCTAGACGGTCTATTTCGCACAGTTCAACGCCTCCCTATCATAACTCGTATGGGCCACAGTCGGAAAACGAGCCCAATAACCCACAACCTTCTTATATACCTCTACAGCGATCCCTATCGCACCATTCCTTTGGAGACCCCACACCAGTTTTTCGGGGCCGGTTTAACCCGGCAAACTGCATACAGGAACCAGTGGGTTTTAACCCATTGGGGCCAGAGGATCATTTCTCCGGCGATCATGCAGAGGATATGGACGAGGACACGGATCCCGTCGAGCCTGCGACCGGGACCCCCAACCATCCTATCGAGGTCTCTGATGGTTCGTCTTTTCATGGATCACCCTACCATGGTCCAGACAGTTATCAGGCACGGATTAACCAGTTCGAGTGGTATTTTACACCCTCGCGTCATTCGTCGCCTCACCAGCAACAGCTGCAAAAAGATCCCTCTGGGGATTCACGTTTCGTGGCTGTCACGCCACCGCCTCCACTGCCACCAGTTCATCAGGCACCTCCGCAACCGTCGAGGCGTAGGAGAACCGGAGCACGTATGTCTGCGCGAGGAGGGGACTTTCATTTTAGCTCTCCTCGTCAATCAAGTGGCAGTCATTATCCGCCACAACAGGAAGACCCGCAAATGGGTGGACCTTCTAACCCGGTTGCACCACAGCCACCACCGATGGGTTTTGATAACCCGATTCTTGCATTCACTGGTTCGATGGCGTACAACCCGTTTGAGCAGCCGACTCACACCAACTATAATTACGCTGAAGCCGACCCATACTTGGTAGCGGCCAACTATAACGCCCTTCATCCTGAAGGACCGTATGGAGCTCCTTGGGGAGTAGGGTACCCAACTCATGGGTACCAAATACCTGCTAGACCTATAATCCGGCAACAATCGCAGCCGCCACGGTTTTCCCCACCCGAACGGGAAGAAATTCTTCAAAGATTGGACCAAGTCGAGCGAGATTTTCACAGGGATCGCAGGGAGCGACAAAGTTTCTTCCAATAATTGACAAGTTTAATAAAAGGGAAGAGCAAGAAGGACCACTGAATCCTTCCATTGGTGTTGTAATTTCCTTGTATCATTTGAGCCCCTGCGTGGGCCTATCTTTCTGTTAACCCCTACGAGGGTATGTTTGTTTTTTTTGACCCCTGCGTGGGTATGTTTGTTGTTAAGCCCCTGCGTGGGTAAGTCTTTGTTTAAACCCCTGCGTGGGTAATTTGTCTATTAAAAAGTCCCGTTTAGGGCGATGTGTAATCTTTTAATAAATTAATGGAATGTAAGTTTATAGATTTCATTTTTGCCATTATATGCATAAATAAATTATATATGAAATAAATGAATCAAAATCATTCCTTTTAAAAATAATCTCCTATTTTAAATGTTAATTAAGAATCTTAAAAAGGTATAACCTAGCCTGCATGTCATTATAAGATCTGGCCAAGATGGTAATCCCTGTTTAAAAAGATTCAAATCCCTGTTAACATCTGAAAACATAGTAACGCTCCTGGCAAACGTGATTCGTTAAAATCACACACGTCATTCTTAATAGGATTCTTCAAAATATTCCTAACTTAAACCAATGATTTATATATCATGAGTTTAAATCATCAATTAAGATGATCACTTGTTGACCATCCATTGGTAATATAGTGCCTACGGGCCCTGCTCATTTTCATATGAGACAAAAGACAGTAATAGTCTATGACCCTATCCGAAAAAGGTAAAGAACTATGTTCAAACCTTCATGCCTTGATTCTCTGAAATCATGGCTTATAATTTAAAAATGTCCCTGTGACTAGGCCTTGTGTGCTAATAATACTGTTATTGTTTATAATTAGGATAAATTATAGTAAAATCCTAAATAAATGTGAGTAACAAATTAACCCAATATGGTCTCTGTTTACCATGGTTAATGAATTACCCTAAAGGGCAATTCCATAATAAACTCCCAAATAAATTATTGTAAATCTTTTATGTAACAGTTCAAGATACAATGGCGGACTCAGATGAAATCAATTGTCAGCCAAGGGAGAATAATGACACCACCAGGTTCAAAGTGTCTGGTGCTGAACTTCGAACATTAATCGATAATGTTGTCACAAAAGCCTTGGATAGGCAGTATAGTGAAGCAAGCGGTACTAGGAGCAGAGCCCAATCGGTACCTCATTCAAAGCCTAAAACTCAATTAGAGGCTCACAGCAAGCCACCACCCTCTAGGAAGGAAGGACCCAAGAAAGTTGATGACGATCGTCAGTCCTCGAATCAGCAAAGTGTTCCATCTCTGAAGATCGTACCGAAACAAGGGACCCAAGACAAGGGTTGCTCCTACAAATATTTTGTCTCATGTAAACCCAGGGATTTCACTAGGGAGAAATGAGCTGTAGATTGTATGACGTGGTTAGATGAGATGGACACAGTTGTGGATATCAGCGGATGCGCTGAGAGGGATGTGGTCAAGTTTGTGTCGTAATCATTTAAGGGTGAGGCGTTAGCCTGGTGGAGATCTTTGATTCAAGCCACCGGGAAGATCCCATTGTACAACATGACATGGGAGCAATTTGTTGCCCTTATCAGGGAAAACTACTGCCCTCAGCATGAGGTGGAGAAGATAGAGTCTGATTTTCTATCATTGGTTATGAAGAACCTTGACTGCCAAGCTTACCTCACGAGCTTCAACACAATGTCCAGATTGGTTCCGTATCTAGTGACCCCGGAACCAAAAAGAATAGCTCGTTTCATCGGGGGTTTAGCCCCAGAAATAAAGGCAAGCGTGAAGGCCTCTCGGCCAACTACTTTCAGATCTGTAACTGATATATCATTGTCCCTCACACTGGATGCGGTCAGACAGAGATCGCTGAGGAACACAGATGCAGAGAAAAGGAAACGTGAAGATGACAATTCACGTAGGTCAAACAAGAAGCACCGAGGGAGCAATGACCACAAGAAAGGGTCTGAGTCTAAGAAGGATGGGCATCAATCCGGAGAAAAGCCCAAGTGTAAGATCTGCAAGAAACAGCACTTCGGCAAGTGCTGATATGAATCAAACTCGCAGACTCAGTCAAGAACTTTTGCTTGTGGTATATGCAAGTCTAAGGAACACAAGACCTTGGATTGCAAAAAGCTGAAGGATGCAACGTGCTACAGTTGCAATGAAAAAGGGCATATCAAATCCAACTACCCAAAACTCGCAAAGAAAACTGATGAAGGAAATAAGACCAATGCTAGGGTCTTTAGGATGGATGCGAAGGAGGCTGTGCAAGACGATAACGTGATCACAGGTACCTTTCTCATAAATGATGTCTATGCAAGAGTACTTTTTGATTCAGGCGCAGATAAATCATTTATAGATAATAAGTTTTGCAAATTGCTGAATTTACCTGTTAAAACCTTAAGTGTGAAATATGAGGTGGAGTTAGCAGATGGCACCATAGAAACCGCCTCAACCATATTAGATGGATGTTTCATATCCATTAAGAACCACTCTTTTCCTTTGTCCCTACTTCCTTTAAAGTTAGCCGGTTTTGACATCGTATTAGGCATGGACTGGTTATCTCATAACTAGGCCCAGATTGTCTGCAATAGAAAGCAAGTGGTGATCAAGACTCCATCTGGCGAATCAATTACCATTCAGGGAGATACCCGGTATGGATTTCCTGAGCAAGTGACTATGCTCAAGGCCTCTAAGTGTTTGAAGAAGGGTTGTGTCATCTACATGGCCCAAGTGACTATTGATGAGCTGAAACCCAAGATTGAAGATATCCCCGTCATTTCTGAATACCCTGAAGTGTTTCCTGAAGAACTACCTGGCTTACCACCAAATAGGCAAGTGGAATTCAGAATTGACATCATCCCTGGAGCAGCACCTGTTGCTAGAGCACCTTATAGGCTGGCACCAACAGAGATGAGGGAATTGAGAGCACAACTGGATGAATTGCTAGCTAAAGATTTCATTAGACCTAGTTCGTCTCCTTGGGGAGCGCCAGTTCTATTTGTCAAAAAGAAGGATGGATCGATGCGTCTGTGCATCGATTACCGTGAGCTTAATAAGGTCACTATAAAGAATAGGTATCCTTTGCCCAGGATCGACGATCTGTTCGATCAATTGCAAGGGGCAAGTTACTTCTCGAAGATTGACTTAAGGTCAGGCTACCACCAACTGAAGGTTAGAGATGAAGACGTACACAAAACTGCATTTAGGACTCGTTATGGTCATTACGAGTTCCTAGTGATTCCATTTGGGCTCACTAATGCACCTGCCGCATTCATGGATCTCATGAATCGCGTCTGCAAGCCTTACTTAGATAAATTCGTCATAGTTTTCATCGCCGACATTCTCATCTACTCGAAGAACCAAGATGACCACGAGAAACACCTTCGCTGTATTCTTAAACTTCTACATCATGAGAAACTCTATGCCAAATTTTCCAAGTGTGAATTTTGGCTTCGAGAGGTCCAATTCCTTGGACATGTGGTTAGTGAGCGTGGTATCCAAGTGGATCCTGCTAAGGTGGAAGCAGTTATGAACTGGCAAGAGCCGAAGACGCCTACAGAGATTTGTAGCTTCCTAGGCTTAGCAGGATATTATAGGCGTTTCATTGAAAAATTTTCAAGGATTGTTGCACCCATAACTTCTTTGACTAGGAAGAAAATAAAGTTTAATTGGGGCCCTAAGCAGCAAGAATCCTTTGATATCCTAAAGCAAAAGTTGAGCAACGCTCCTGTACTGACATTGCCTTAAGGTACCGAAGAATTCGTAGTTTACTGCGATGCATCACACACTGGCATGGGGTGTGTGCTCATGCAGAAAGGCAAGGTTATTGCCTATGCTTCACGTCAATTAAAGGTGCATGAAAAGAATTACACCACCCATGACTTGGAGTTGGGTGCCGTTGTATTTGCACTGAAGCTATGGAGGCACTATTTATATGGTATCAAGTGTGTGATCTATTCTGATCACAAGAGCCTCCAGCACCTGTTTAACCAAAAGGATTTAAGCATGAGGCAGCGCCGATGGATGGAGACGTTGAATGATTATGATTGTGAAATCAGATACCATCCTGGCAAGGAGAATGTAGTCGTTGATGCCTTGAGTCGAAAGGAAAGGGTAAAACCCATCCGAATCAATGCCAAGAGCATTGAGATAAAGAACGGTTTGAATGAAAGGTTGTTAGCTGCTCAGAAGGAAGTTGTGCTAGAAGCTAACTATCCTAATGAAAAGCTTGGAGTAACCGAAGAACAATTATCTCAGGTCAAGGACGGAATTCTGAGATTGAATGGACGAATATGGGTTCCAATTTATGGAGGACTTCGGGATGTTATCCTCCAGGAAGCCCATAGTTCTAAATATTCCGTTCATCCTGGAGCTGATAAGATGTACCAGGATCTAAGGGCAAACTATTGGTGGTTTGGCTTGAAGAAGTCTGTAGCTACCTATGTAGCTAAATGCTTGACGTGTGCGCAAGTCAAAGCAGAACATCAGAAACCGTCAGGTTTGCTACAACAGCCTGAACTTCCCACTTGGAAGTGGGAAATGGTAACTATGGATTTTATCACCAAGTTACCTAAGGCAAGGAAAGGAAATGATACCATATGGGTGATCGTAGACAGACTGACTAAGTCAGCACATTTTCTACCCATTAAGGAGACCTACAACTCCAACATGTTAGCCCAACTGTACGTAGATAAGATTGTAGCTCTACATGGCGTACCTGTGGCTATTATCTCTGACAGAGATACTAGATACACGGTCACATTTTTGGAAAAGCTTCCAACAATCTTTGGGCACGAGTTTGAATTTTAGTACGGCTTACCATCCTCAGACAGACAGACAAAGTGAGCGTACAATCCAAATGTTGGAAGACATGCTTCGTGCATGTGTGATCGATTTAGGTGGTAGTTGGGATAACCACCTGCCATTAATCGAGTTTTCATATAACAATAGCTACCATACCAGCATTAAGGCTGCGCCTTTTGAGGCATTATACGGTAGAAAGTGTAGAACGCCCGTTTGTTGGGCGGAAGTTGGAGATGTCCAACTGTCAGGACCGGAGATAGTCTTTGAAACGACGGACAAGATTGTCCAGATTCGTGACCGTCTCAAGGCTGCCCGAGATAGGCAGAAAAGCTACGCCGATTTAAAGCTTAAACCTTTTAACTTCGAGGTAGGCGACAAGGTGTTGCTTAAAGTATCACCCTGGAAGGGAGTGATGCGATTTGGTAAGAAAGGCAAGTTAAGCCCGAGATACATAGGACCTTTCGAGGTCATCGAACGTGTCGGATCAGTTGCCTATAAGTTAAACTTACCTGAAGAGCTCAGTGTTATTCACAATGTATTTCACATCTGCAATCTGAAGAAGTGTTTCGCTGATAAATCACTGGTCATACCGCATACAGATGTGCACATAGAAGAGAGCTTAAAGTTTGTCGAAAAACCTGTGTCGATCAAAGATCGACAGGTTAAGAAGCTTCGAAGGAAGCATGTGCCTATTGTAAAGGTAAAATGGGATACTCGTAGAGGTCCCGAATACACGTGGGAGGTTGAGTCCACAATGAAAGAAAAATACCCTAATTTATTTCAGTAAATCTCGAGGTCGAGATTTCTTTAAAGGGGTGAGGATGTAACACCTCGAAAATTCGTGTTCAATGAAATAACAACACGTGTCACGTAAGACAAAAAGTGTTAAAAACCCGGATATAATTAAAGATGTATGACATGATTTAAAAGTGTCGTCATGTTAATTTTACACCTCCGAACGACCTCATTATGAATCCCAAGACTAATGAACATCTGGTATATATTCAAATCCGGTGATTTCTAGCAATAACTGATTCAAAATTTCAATGGTGGACTCCTACGAAGAAATGCACGGTAAACCTTCTTTAACGGCACTTTCAAGAGAATTCAAGGAAACATGGCAAAATGGTAGGGTACATAACTGTTCAAGACCCATAATAAGAGGCCCCATACTGATAAAACATGCCCCAAATTCGAAACACACAAGTTGCTCTTTCAAAGCCCGAAAGAACAAGAGTTTTTGGCTTCTGCAGAAGGCTTACGGACCGTAAGCCATACCCTTACGGTCCGTAAGGGTGCCCCAGCGACAGAAAGTTAGGCTGCAACTGTTTTAAACGCAATAACCGACTTATATTCGATTTTCCTCATCTTTGGACGACCCCTACATTACTTTTAGACCCTAGGAACACTTGTACATAATCAGGGAACATGGATAGACTTATTTGTCAACCATCCATTGAGTTTTAAGCACTATATAAAGGGCCAAAGTTGCAACCATTTGATCACACCTCACTTCTACATTTCTGATCATTTCTGGAGCTCCAAAGCAGACTCAAGTGATCACTAATCATGCATAGGACTTCAGTAAGTATGCTTAACCTTTCTTAGTTGAGTTTTTACTTAGTTTTAGCTCAAAAGTCAAACCGTCGTAATTAACGGTTGACTTAGCGATTAATCATTGATGGCCCAGTGATTAGTCGAATTTTAAGTAGTTATAAGTTGGTAATTATGTGGGCAATAAACCCTTAAAAGGGCACCCTCTGATTCCCACTCTAACTAGGTCAAATGTCGGGTCAAACTTGTTATTAAAAAGTCAACAGGATGCTTAATTTCAAATTAATACATAATTAGCAATGTAGAACCCATACAACCTGTTTGATCATTAATATAACTTGGTAATTAATGTAAGAACATGTCTAAACATGTTCAACCCGACAATTTTCAGTAGAGACCCGGTTCGGAACCGAAAGTCGCATAATTTGACTTTTGCTTTGACTTTCAGTTCTGACCCGTTTAAGCATGTTTTAGAAATTCCTTAGAGCTTTAATTGGACTAGGTTACATGCTAGTATAACCCTCTGTGATTATACACCATAGTTCATTAGTTATCCAATTAATATGCATGATTCCGTTAATTGCCTATATGTTGACCATTATGCCCTTTTCACTATAAAACGTGATTTTTAAAAATGTAAAAGAGTAGAAACCTTAGTTACTGAATTATAAACTTGCACCCAAAATTTGACATCAGTTTGAGGTGTAGATTGAGAGTTATGCTCATTAGCGTAATTAGAAAGCTTCTTTAGCGATTAAACGCCATAATTAGCATATAGCCTATTTAAACCCACTTTTTGGTATAAAACTCTTTACCCACTGATGTAATATATTATTTTGGGATTTTTGAAGATTTTTAATTAATTTTAGGTTGAGCATAACTTAGAGTCGTAGGCTTAATTCGGTAATTGTCGGTTTTGCCCTTTTGGGCTATAAAATGACTTTTACATATCTTTTTTACCCCAAACCTTTTGCAACTGATTTTGTATGATAAATAAATTATTTTAAACCTTCTGGAATAATAAAAATATCAGTTTTCTATATAGAACTCGGAAACGGCTTCTAATCGCCTTTTTAAGCGTTTTTAACTCATAGTATGTACTAAAACTGTTTTAAACATACAAGGGTTGATACCTACTGATATTTTAAGTAAATTATAATAATTTAACAGTAAGCAAAAGTTGTTTAACTCAGACATTAGTTTTGAGCTTTTCGGCTTATGTGAAATTACCAAAATGCCCCTACGGTGCATAGTTTGGTTATAATTGATAAATTTCACATATATACAATACCCTACTGTTATAACTCAGTAAATTAAGTATTTTTGCTGATTATATCAGACCTGTAAATCAGGTTAATACTTGAACTCTTTTATAACCTTGTAAATGACCAAAATGCCCCTACGGGGCATAGTTTGTGTTTAAATTCATTTCGGGCATAATAAAAGATATCTTACTGATGTCACAACATATTTGAGGCATATTAACTTAGGAAACCTGTATATGACTCTCATGGTCACCCGTTACGCCTCTTGCGCGTTCGGTTCGGTTTATGTAACTAGTTTGCATAAATTAGCCGAAACGGGTCAAACCTTATCGTTTTTATCTCAAAATCCAGAATGTGTTTAGATTACCCATATAAGACAAGTCTTCAAACTTGTCGGGTCTAAATCACATTCTATTCCGGTCTTCGCTTAATCACGCGTTCGAACCGTATCGTTCTTTAAAACTAACCGGTCTAAGTTTAGGCTTAATTAAAGACCCGTTAGGATTCTAATAGGTTATTATAAACCCTCGTTCCAGAATAGGAGGACCATTAAAAGCTACTTGCATTTGCTGTTTGTGAATTATACTTGCAAAGGTAAATACTTTTAACTTATTTTCCCTTATACGGGCTTGGGGTACGGTATATAAAATACCGCTTGGTCGGGCATTCGACCTTAATCGATTTGTGGTTAAGTATTATCGAGATGACCCGTTTAAATATGTTTTGTTTGCTTAACACCTTTGGGGGGTTAATGACAATGTCCCGGATATCCTTGGCATCATTTTACGAAATGGCCACGACCTAAGCGCGGAGTGTAGGCGTACACTCGTCAGTGCATAAATAAATAATGTGGTGTGTCTATTGATCTTTAACCCGGCACGAACCGGGCTACTGAACGCATAAGGAACATGTAATCCTTTTACAAGTTTATATATTTAAATAATTATCCCAAGTTATAAAACGTTTGTGCCATGTGCATCCAAATCAATTTTTAATCATTTTTAAAATGAGTCGGTTAATTGTATTTACCAGTGTAAACTGACGTATTTTCCCAAAAAGATTAAGTGCAGGTACTAAGCGTACTAGGCTGGATTTCTCCTTAGCATCAAAAGAGTCTCGCAAGCTTAAGATGCCTAAAGTCTGTTGAACTACTGTTTCCATTTTATTTAAATCCACCTGTGGATAAACCTTCAACTGTTGTGATACTTGATATTACAATATTACATTCGATTGAAACATTTATCTTTCATTTGCTTCCGCTGTGCATTTAAATATTGTGTTGTTTGACTGTAACGTTGCCAACCACGTCACGATACTCCCCACCGGGCCCACCGGTCATACGTGGAAATATCGGGGTGTGACAAATTTATAGCAAACATGGATTATTTTCTCAGACGAAAATTCTTCCCACCCTTTTTATCCTTTTATTTTTCATTATCCCCCAAAAAACTTAATATTTTTTTCCACTTTTCATTATGTATTATTATGTATTGATAAAGCCTAAATAGCCATTTTTTCTAATAACAGAGTATTAGTATAATTTATTTTCTCAAATCAACATTAACACACAAATCAGACCCCCCACCCTCCCAAATGATCACGTATTCACCCAAAAACCCTTTTAATTAAGCGTCTAAAACGTGAGATGATTCAAAAAAAGAAAAACCCTAACTGTACACAGTCATTAAGAAAACCCAGATGGGTTTATAAGGAACCGAGAAATCTCTTGTTAAAACACATAAAAACTCTTCAAAACCATAGAAATACTCCATTTTTAAAACAATACCTGAGATGATTCAAAAAAAGAAAAACCCTAACCGTACAGTCATTAAGAAAACCCAGATGGGTTTATAAAGGAATCGAGAAATCTCTTGTTAAGATACACCAAAACTCTTTAAAACCATAGGAATACTCCATTTATCACAACCCAAATCTCTATAGTTAAAACAAAGTTCATAATTCTCGTTAAGAAAGACCGACACACCTGAAATTCCAACGTTTTTGTTGAATATCTCCGGCGAATTTTGCTCTGGACTGAAATATCCGTCGGGATTTTGGTCTGGATTCTCTTTCTTGATGAAAATCTCTGGCGATTTTTTTGGGTATGGATGAAGAGGGATGAAGAGAGAGAGAGAGAGTCTTGTGTTTTGGTTTTTGAATTAATGAACTCTGATAACAATATAGGTAGGTTTGTAGGGTGATGATGAAGCGGATTTGAGGCTTTCTTACAACATGCAAACTTTTGTTTGTTTGTAAGATATATGTGTATTATAGTTCCCATTTTACCCTTTACGTACATCTTATATATTTAAAGATTGATAGACAAGGATAGAAAAAGCAACAGATGCCAAAAGTTAATCCTAGCCATCCATCAGCTCTAATCAATGGTTGTTATTGGGTTTTCAGGGTTTCTGCAACTCAAGGAGGTTTTCAATTTATCCTTGACCTATATATAAAGAGAGAGAGAGAGTTGGGGAGGGGGTTCTTGTAGGAAATGAATTTTGTGGGCGAAACGTACAAAGTGAGATTGTGCAACTTATGAATATCACACACACTTATGCACGTATAAAACACAACCTATGTACATAAAATGTTTGGTTTTATAGAATATTTTTTTAAGATGAATTATATGAAGTTTATATGCTAGAGTTTGGTTTAATATAAGCTAGTGGTTTTCCCCCGCACTATGCGGCGGGAACTCAATTAGTATCGGTTCGCTTTGTTTTAGTACCGAGATTCACTACAACAACTGAAAGAGAAATCTAAAAAGATAAAGTCATGATATGCTGAAAATGATACATGTTTTATATCAATTGAAAACCATAAAAAGAATATTGGTTCCGATCTATCGATGTTAGTACCGATGTTGTTTGATTGAAATCGGTTCGGTTAGTGACGTATCAAATACTCGTATAGTTTATAATACAAAAAAATATGTGTTTTTTAATATTATTATGAACACTTTACGATAAAAATAAATAAATTACTATTCATTTTCAATTAAGAAAATGTCACACCCCAATATTTCCACACTTTACCGGTGGGCCCGATAGGGGAGTAGCGTGACGTGGTTGGCAACATCATAGTCAAACAACACAATATATAGATGCACAGCGGAAGTAAAAGGATAAATATATTATAATCCGAAATAATGTAACATCACAATATTACAACGGAAGTAAGGGATCCACAGGCGGATCGAAAATAAAAATAACACTGTTCAACAGACATTAGGCATCTAAGCTTGCGAGACTCTTTATTGATACTAGGAGTAGCCAGCCAATTCCGATTAGTACCTGCACTTAGCCTTTTTGGGAAAATACGTCAGTTTACACTGGTAAATACAATCAACTGACTCATTTTGAAAAGGGTTTAAAGGAATGATTGATTTGAATGCACAAGGCACAAATAATGTTTTATAACTTGGGATAATTATTTGAATATAATACTCGTAAAAGATTTACATGTTTCTTATGCGTTCAGTAGCCCAGTTCGTGTCGGGTTAAAGATCAATAGACACACCACATTATGTATATGAGACACTGACAGGTGTACGCCTACACCTGTGTGCTAAGGTCGTGGCCATTTCGTAAAATGATGCCAGGGATATCCGGGACAACGGTCATTAACCCCCAAAGGTTTTAAGCAAACAAAACAAATTAAACGGAACATCTAAATACTTTAATCATCATACAATTAAAGATTCAATGCCCGACCAAGCGGTACTTTATATACCGTACCCCAAGCCCGTATAGGGAAAATAAGTTAAAAGTATTTACCTGAGCTAAATATAAATTCAATCCCAGCCGTATCAAATCAGCAAGTACAGATAGCTTTTACTGGGCTCCTAAATCTGGAACGAAGGTTTTTAATAATCTATTAGAATCCTAACGGGTCTTTAATTAAGCCTTGACTTAGACCGGTTAGTTTTCAAGAGGAATATACGGTTCAAACGCATGATAAAGCGAAGACCGGAATAGAATGTGATTTAGATCCGACAAGTTTGAAGACTTGTATAATATGGGTAAACTAAACACACTCTGGATTTTGAGATAAAAACGATAACGTTTGACCCGTTTCGGCTAGTTTATGCAACTAGTTACATAAACCGAACCGAACGCGAATAACGTATAAACGGGTAACCGAATAGGTCACGAACAGGTTTCCTAAGTTAATATGCTTTACATATGTTGTGATATCATTAAGATACCTTCCATTATGCCCAAAACGAGTTTAATCCTTAATTACGCCCCGTAGGGGTATTTTTGTCATTTTAAAGGTTATAAAAGAGTTTATTTAAGTTTCTGAGATTCGGGTCAGAATACATCAGTAAAATAATTTAATTTATCAGGTTATAACAGTTGGTGAAAAGTTTTATATCACAAAATGGTTTTAAACATAAGCTATGCGTATGATACGCGTATAAAGCCGTTTTAAGCGACGTACGGTTTAAAATAGGATTCTGAGTTTTCTGATCATTTAAACAGGTTTAAAACACTTCATTTATTATTTAAAATCAGTAGCAATTGGATTGGTAGCAAAAGGACTTGTAAAACTCATTTTATGGCCGAAAAGGGTATAATCGGTATTTACCGAATCAAGGTACTAATCCTAGCTTATGATCAGTTTAAAAATAATTAAAAATCTTCAAAAATCCCAAAATATTATATTACATCAGTGGGTAAAAGGTTTGGTGTCAAAAAATGGGGTTTAGATAGGCTTTACGCTAATGACGTCGATTAATTACTAAGAAGCGTTATAATTCCGTCATTAAGCATAACTCCTAATCTAGACCTCCGACTGATGTGAAAATTTAGGGACATGTTTTATAATCAGTTAACAAAGATTATTGTACTTTCACATTTCCAAAATTCTCGTTGTATGGTCATAAGGGCATTATGGTCATTATTTAAGCAATTAACGGAAACGTCGGACAATCGAGGTTCCAAGTGGTATAAACGCAGAGGGTTGTACCAACATGTAACTAGGTCCGAATGGAACTTTAAGGCATGTCTAAACCTATCTAAACCGGGTCAGAACTGAGGTCAAAGCAAAAGTCAAACTTTTGCGTCTTTTGGTTCCGAATCGGTTCAAAACAGAAAGTTGTCGAATCAAACAAGCGTAGACAAGTTTTTATACTTATTATCAGGTTATATGAACAATAAAATAGGTTACACGCCTTTTACATCGCTAATTATGCGTTAAATCCAAGTTTACAATTCTGTTGACTTTTTCTAATCTTCTTTGACTCGACAAACGACCTAGCTAGAACGGGTATCAGTGGGTGCCCTTTTAAGGGTTTAAAGCCCACATAAATACCAACTTATAACAACCTTAAGTTTGCCAAATCGCTGGACCGTTAGCGATTAAACACTAAGTCAAACCGTAATTACGACGGTTTGACTTCTAGGCTATAAACTAATCAAAACTTAAACAAGGAAGGTTGAGGACACTTACACAAGTCCTATGAATGATTTGGAATGCTTGAGGATGGTCCTTGTGCTCCAGAAATGACTAGAAGATGATTGAGAATGAATGATCAAAAGTTTGCACAAAGTGGGTTCTTATCTAGTGGGTTTGATTGATCAAGATCATGCCACACCAAGTCTACAAGTGTTATGGGATCACCCCAAGTGTCCCTAGGCTAGTACAAGGCATCAAAATAAGCCCCTATAATCGAAAAAATGCAAGTTAAGTCGGTTAAACCGGCTGTACAGGCTGCTCTCTGTTTTTTCTGCATCTGCGGGTGGGACGCGGCCCGCTTCAGCTGTTAGCAATCCTCACGCGGGCCGCCTGGAGCCTGGCTTCAGGTTATAAACTTTTCAATTATTGCATTTTCAGTCCCCGGTCCTCCTAAACGTCGCTTTCACCTTGTTTCTTGCATTATAAGCCCTCTAACTTGATTTATAAGGGCTTCAAGACTTATACCATCTTTGTGAAGTCCTCGGGTAACTTTGTGATCACCCGAAAAGCCCTAATTTTCAATGTTGACGATTCTAACCCTCACACACGAATTTTATCACAACTTTCTCATACGGCAACGAAACTTGGTGAAATTTTTATGGTGCATTCTAGTGAGCATAATTAATCGTTACAAGGCTTCGGGTTTGCTATAAGATCACTCAGAGGTATATCTTTAACATGTTGACACATTTAACCCCTGTAGTTTGTAATCTCTCACTTTCTTTCACAATTCGCTTCGTATGATCCATGATCCATTCGTTAAAGGTTATAAACATCATGTAGGGTTATTGTAAAGTATATTTATTCATTGTTGACACTTTGAACCCTTATATTTACACAGTTTCATTGTTTGTCAACTTTAGTCCTTCAAGAACATTCTTTCTCACGTTCAAAGGTTATGACACGTGTCAAGACATTATAGGACGTAAATTTTCGAGGTGTTACAGAAAAAAAATCAAATTAGAATAAATCAAAATAAATATAATATAATATTATTAAAACTTTAATTTACTATTCATCAAGAGTTGATATTAATATATATAAAATATCTCAAATTTATATATAGTATTAATTCACAACATCACGAACAACAGTGATGTTTGCTTTTCTTGACTTTGGCCACTGAACTTTTGAAAGTTCTTCACGTTAGCCCCTGACCTAGGAATTTACACTTTTGCCCTTCGCCTGAAATTAAACTGACGCTGGCGGGCATATTGCCGATCAATTTGTTAAGAATAAAAGAAACAAGACATGCTTGGGAATGAGTTTTTTTAATGGTGTGGGAGAAGAAGCTTAATCATACAACAAGGCTAACCAAAACCAAGAATTGATATTTCCTTCACGTCAACCAAGTTGTATCCGGAAACTGGAAAACAACAGTTGTATCAGAAACATGAAAACAAAAAAATGTAGCTTTTCTTTATTTATGTTTTATATTAATTTCCCCTCTTAGTTTCATTTAATTAAAAATCCATTTTTTTCACAACTTTGTAGTTGTTAGATTTTGTAAATTTGGAACAAAATACTACTACATTAGAGAATACATTTTAATCGTGACTGATTTAGATAAATATGAATTTGGGACAACTTTGTTACGTTAATGTTATCAACGACATCAAGATTTCGTTTAATTTTGGTTTTATTTAATGTTATGAATGTTATCAATGACTTCTATGTTTGGTTTTCCCTATATAAAGCTATGTATGTTTGCTTCGACATTATGTTTTTTACTTTTACGTTATCGTTTCTGTTTGTTATACTAAGTGTCGGTACTACACCAACACTATAGTGAAGCGAACCAATACAATCAAATTCCCGCGCAACGCGCGGGGTAAAGATGCTAGTTAATATATGATATCTTATTCTAATCCATAATTTTTATTTGGTGGATAAATGAAAGGAAGTTACCGTCCGTCCAAATCGATTATGAAAGAAAATATTTTAATTGATAGGCAAAGTGGATAAATGTTTGAAATCTATCGAAGATCAAAAATTGATGATAATACTGTAAATATATAGAATTGATATAATTACACTTTTAACTTAAAACTATTTTGGTTTTTTACTTTTAACCCAAAGAATTTTATATTTGTCAATTTAACCTAAAAATTTTTTTACTTTCAACTTTGGTACCCTATACTCTTCATATTTCGCAAAAAATCATTTTACGTGTTGTTCTAAATTTTGCGAGTTAACACGACGTAACGTTATGTGTGATTCAACGTTTTTACGTTTTGTTTTACGCTTCGTTCTAAATTTTGCGAGTTAACATACGCAACATGCGTGTGTGGTTCAACGTTTTTATGGTCGTCTATCTTTTCCCGTTTGATAGGTTCATCGTGACGCACGGGGTCCTAAATCGACTTAGTTATTATTTTCTATGTTTTATGTTTCGGTCTAATTTCTCTGCATTAACACGTTGCAACTTCAGTGTTGGTAGTCGCTAGCGGTGTTGTGGTCTTGGTGCTATTTGTCACGTTTTTACGCCCCCACCACAACGCGGGGATTAATACTAGTTAACTTCAATAAAAAAAAATAGAGTCTTTAAAAAACATAAAAAGAGATCATATAATAGGTGGTTATTTGTTATGATTTTATATGGTCAATAGTTTATCCCCAAGAACACGCACAACAAGGAGAACATATGGATGAGATCGAACGGTACAGAATGATGAAGACCACGACTAAAGATCCAAGAAGTCGATGAATGAAACAAGACACATCACTTTTTATCAACCAATCAAAACTCGCCACCCCTCCCCCACTTGACACCATCCCCATTCTTATTCCCACCATTCCCATCACCCTTACGTGGCCCTCTTCTACAACTTTCTTTTTGTACCCCACGCTTCAACACCTTGTACATTCACTCTTAGCCGCCACTAGATGTACCCAAAATGGTCCAAATGCATTGGATATTCTCATCAACCATAGTCAATTTTGACAGTTTATTTCGTTTGGTTTGTTAATCGTGTCAGGTTGATGGGTTTTTGGTTGACAGACTGTATTGTATAATATGAACTTAAGGCTTAAGGATCACTAGGTTCTGGTTCAACTCTCACACGGGTTTTTTTTCAGATTTATTGGATTTCCTTCTGAATTAGTGTATAGTCATTACAGCCTAGTAGAGATAGATATGATCGGATGGTTTCGCTAGTGATCCAAATTTGTCGTTCAAGAAAAAAAATGAGCATAATTTGTGTATGTATTCAAACTTACAAATAAACGTCAATCATAACTCTCACATACTTAAGATTAGAGTGATGAGTTTAAGGGTAGTGATCAAGTTGTAAATGTGTTTAAAACGGTTGGTGGGGTATAAAACATGTAAAACAAGTCGATTTGTTTAATCAAACAAAGTCACATATCAACTTACATGGTTAAACATGTCAACTCAAACGCAAACATTTGTAGACGTGTTGAATATGACATATCGAACATAATCTATCCTTTTATGTCGTATTTGTATTGTGTTGGAAATTACCACGCCTAGTTAGGTCAAACAAAGCTGATGACATCAAAAATAATAAGATACAAGACAAATAAACAAAATATTTGGTCTAAAACGGTAAACGAATCCGTACCGAGATTTAAAAAAGAATTTGAAAGCCGAGGCTCACCATCAGGTATGGTACGTCGGTTCAACCGGTTAAACAATCCAAACAAACACGACGAAACCGATTATATTGTAACGTAAATCTAACAAAAACACACGTTAATTTACGATCATGTTATAAACACAACTATAATTATAACATTGTCACAAACAAAAAACATAATAATTACATCCTCAACAAATATAATAAAAAAACACTTTGGAACCTTTTATTTTCCTACATACAAAACTATATCAACTTACCTTGTAGACATTCCACATTGTTTTATTTCATACTCTATTCCCATTTTGACCCCTCTGTTTCAAACTATTACCATTAGTATTAACTATATAATGCTTCTTTGTACAAGACATAAACGTAAATTCACACGCACAGGCCTTTGTAAAAGCACTAGTGCTAGTAAAAACTAAGTAGAGGGTGCAAAATGAGGGACTATTGGGTAAATAGGTAAGAGTATAGGGGGGTTGACTGACTCGTTTAGTATTCTATCACTAGTACACCCATTGGGGCTCTATGTGGTATCCCCTTTCTCCTTTTTGCCGTCCTGAAGCCGGTGGCCGTAGGTGGCGGCGTTGATGGTGTGAAGCTGATGACTCGGCCGTTATTATGGTGGTTGCTTCGGTAACGTCGGTGGTTGCTGTTGCTGCTGTAGGAATCCTCGGAATCGGATGCCGCCATCATTAAATGTTTCTTCTCTGGCGATATCTTTCTTTTTCGGTCGAAATTTTTTGATGTCCCAACAATCTGCACCCATTGGAATAGTAACATTTAATGATCATTTTATTTCAATAATTCATTTAATGGCGCCTGCGTACCATTGGGAAAATTACAAAAATAATCAAAATTTGACAATTATTATTTTTTTAATTTTTAATAAATATACATTGAAGTTAGGTTTCACCAAATAATCACCCCTCGTTTTTTCTCCAATCAGAAGCTGCCACATCAGCTATGCCGATTGAGACGACTATGATAAAAAAATAAAATAAAAAACTAGCTAAATCGGAAAATTACAAAAATATATAACGACTATTAATTAATAAAATTTACCTTGCAACCAAGTGAGCAAAATCGGAAAGAATCAAGAAGGCTTCGCTCGCAAACTTCACACGTATTCGTTACCCCTTTTCCAGGCCTCGGCTGCGGCCGTTCGTTCAAGAACACAACCTTTGCACTGTTGATAATGTAAGTCTGAACCGAACTGATATCCAAAAATTTCTGAATTTCCGACACTCTAATCACGTCATGATATGATGACCTGCGTATCTGCAAATCAATCAACCCGGTCAAAATTCAAATTCATAATGGTCAAACCCCATTTGACAAAAGTCAAAATTGGCAACTCCAAAAAAATATAGTAGAAATTAGGCGCGCTAAACAGTTCGTGTTCGCGGAGTCAACCAAACCAAACCCGAACTCGAAAATCGTTTCATACATATGAACCCGAACCCGACCAGTTCAACCCAATACATATTCAATTTAATTTATATGACATAAAACATACTGTAAAAAATATAATATATTATAATATAAATGGGTTAACGTGGTCAACCCACCAACCAGACCGGGTTGATCCAAACACGAACCGTTTAGCTAAACGAGTTCGCAGACTCGAACAGTCTAGACTAAACCCAAACCCACGAATTTCGTATTAGGTTCGTGTCAGAAATTCACAAGAAATCAATGGTCAAAGCCAAAAATGAAAAAAGTCAAAATGTGCGACTGAAAAAAAAAAGTAGGAATCAACGGAAAAACAGGTACAAGAATAAGAATAATAAGAAGAATATAGACCTGAATGGCGCGATGATCGTTATGATGATTAAGACAAAGAGAACAAAGAGGGCCATTCATGCAATCCAAGCAGTACATATTGCATTCCGACTTGTGCGAATCCGCGTGTAATTTGCATTGAACAAAGAAGCTTTCTCGAAGCATCGGTTTCAACCATGGCGGCCACTTTTGTTCTTCTTCATCGGGTCCTCCGGCACCCTGTATACATTCATTCATTCAAATAATTATTATTAACACCACAACATTTAAAAAAAAACACAAGATTTGTTAGTTAAATCACCACCATATACATACCATGATGCGCCGGTTCTTTGGTTTGATTTCACGGACAAAAGTCGTTTCTTGATTGTCGATCGCCAGTTTGACAAATTAGCTTATTACAACGATGATGTTTGTAATATATATATAGAGAGAGAGTGTGAGTGTTTGTAAAATTTAGAGAGAGAGAGTGGTGAGAATAGAGGCGGCGAAGAAATGAGAGGGTACTTGTAGGAGAAATATGTGGGGTGGGGGTGGGGTGGGGTGGGTTGGGTTAGGGGGGGGGGGGGGTCGTTCTTATCTTGTTACATAATTAATGTAAGTTGAACCGAAGCTAGCTCCGAACCTGAACGTATAGAACACCGTGTGCAAGGAACCGGTAATGTTTTTTTTTTTTTTTTTTAATTTTTTATGTAGGTGACATGTGTTTTATGGAGTTTTGTTTTTATATTTTGGTACCTATGTGTTATTTTTGGTCGTGTATTCATAAATTATTCTTGTGCTTTGCAATAATGAGCCTTAGACCAAATGTGTTTTTTTTAAAGGATAAATTTGATTAAGTGACGGATCACCGGAATATTATCGTGTTATTAGCGAAATTATCTGATCATATTCATCTCCACTAGGCTATTATACAATAATTTAGGAGAAAACCTAATAAATCTGAGGAAAAACCCCTTGTGAAAATCAAACCCAGAACATTAGAGTCTCTAAGCTTATCACACATTAAGATGTCGCTAGCTATAATGCCAGGGGCTTTAGACCAAATGTTATCGTAATTTAGACTAAAATGCTAAAATGGCGCCTAAGATTTGGTCACTTTTATCATTTTAGTTCAAATCTAAAATCTTTTAAGTCTGGGTTCCTGTGGTTTTAATTTTGTTGTCATCCAAAAGCAAAAATCTAGTCAGATTTTTCAATTAACATCCATTTTTTTTTGTCTTTTTCCTCCCTTTTAATGAAGGGCAAAATAGTTAAATTTTTTTTATTTGTTATAATAAAACGTTAAAAGATCATTTTGTCCTTCATTAAAATGGAGGAAAAAGACAAAAAAAATATTGGATATTAACTGAAAAATCTGACCAGATTTTGATTTTGGATGAAAATGGCAACAAAACTGAAACCACAGGGATCCAGATTCAAAAGGTTTGAGTTTTAGAATAAAGTGATAAAAGTGACCAAATCTCAGGGATAATTTTGATAGTTTACTCCGTAATTTAACTTTTCTTTGATAATTTCACATTTTTTGATATAGGACCCAATAAGTTTCATGAAATTTCACCACATTTTCTTTTGTCTAAACGTCTGCCTTTATTTTCTTTGGATTTGAAACAAACCGTCAAGATCTTTATGTAATTAAAAAAAAAAATATGTTAGTGTATTGCATCACTTTTTTAGGTATCGCAATGCATATATGATTGAAAATTTTGGATTCAATGCTATTTTATGCTAATTATAGAAGTTGGCTTTATATTGGGTTTGGTCTTTCGGGCTTTGGTCCGCCATTATCTTAGCTCATTATCCTACTCTCTACGAGAGGAACGTCACATAACAAGGACCGAAAAACACGCTCCGGTCTATGAGGAATGTTCGGCTTAAAGGGTCTTTCCTAATTAACTGAGGGCCCATAACTCTAATCGCCTGACATCGACTGGTTTGGCCATACCTCCCCCTGCAGAAGATGATGATGATGATGATATTGACGATACTCCTCTATCAATAGTTAGCAGTTGAGTGGTGCATGAAGAAGCATAAACGGTTGAAGTGACTTATCGACACGGGGTGCTATATTCATTGCCGATAGAGGAAATGTTGAAGACATAGAGGCTATTTCTCCTTGAACAACTTTGTGATTTAGCACCTTCGAACAATGCAAGATCCGGGGTTGCAATGATATTCAAGAATAGGCTGCAGCAGAGAAGAGACGAGGTGATGGCGTTATACGCCAATCTAAAATTTGATGATGATGAATCTGAAGAAAGTGATGAACAAAGCGATGGGTACATCTCTGATTTAATCCCATAACAGAAGACTATTAGTTTATTTTGATTTCGTATTATTGTAATCTTATAAAATATTAATCAATGGTAATCAATTATTAACAAACACCACAAACGCAAAAAAAAAGAACTGGGAAACGCCATAACGCCAAAAAAATTAACTATGTGACACAAAAAGAATAAATTCAACGAGGCAGATCCAAAAAAACAGTAAAACGCCAAGTAACTAATGAATCTAGTTAACGCCAAAATTATCTTAGACGCAAAAAATGAAGCAGCATGTGACACACGAAATCGGGGAAAAAAGAATATTGAAATGAGAGAAAAACCCCTCAGACCCTGATTATATCCCACGCCACGTGTTTCATCAGGATACGTTCTCATCGTTTTCACACTTTAGTACGTTTTCTCCAAATCCCGTACATATTTAGTCCTTTTTTGTTGGGTAGTGTTTTAATTAATAATCGGACGAATTTTATGCAAGAATTCAATACTCCTATCAGGAATAAAGCAGATGGAAAACCATCTTTTGACCAAAAATGTAATAATATCTGGTTTTCTAGTTCAGTAGGCTTTTAGTTGGATCTTTTTATTTCAAACTCATGTATACATAAAGTGGTATATTTATAAATATTAATATTAATATTAAGTGGTTAGAATCTACACTTTAATCATGACACAGAATATAAGTTTAATATAATGATTTCATTTGAATTTCTATATAGCTTGTGATAAATATTAAAACGCTCTAATAATTATGCATAACTCAAGAAGATATTATTCTATTTATACATAAGAAATGTGTTTTAGTTTTTAATATATTATCCCACAATAAGATGGTATGGTGAGTTCGATCGTTCCTACAATGAGTTGTTAGTTACGAAGGGTGAGGTGGCTATGGGATTCCTCTTAAAATGCATTGTTGCCACCTTAGTTCATGGTGTTTCATCATTCATAGTAACTCAAGACAGAAAATTATAGATAAGTATTATTGTAATTAGAATATTCTTTACACTTGTAAGATGATAATATTGAGCTGTAGAAAATAAATATATAAAGTTACTAGAGGATCTGTAATATTGATGCTACTTTGACGGTGAAGGATAAGAGAAATGATCATTGATGCTACTCTGACGATGAAGGATAAGAGAAGCGACAAATGTTACATTTTGTGGGTATGTTCATGTGGACGAACGAAATCACAGACGAGTGTTAGCCATTTTAGTTTTTTCCTTATGATGTGTTTCAGTGTTTGGACTTGTATGTATTACTTTATTTATGGTAAGGAAATATAAATTATGCTATATGTATAGTTTTTTTATTTTTTTATTTATGATAACGAAATATAAATTATGTTATATATAGTTTTATAATAAAATTTGATAATTGGTATGAACTTGTAACGACATATGTTTGTATATGGTGAAGTTCGGCTAAAAAGTCTAAAACTTCTAAAAAATGTACAAAGTCATAAAACACCACAATTTCAGTCATAAAACACACACAAATAACAGAGTGAAAATTACTAAAACACCATATTCAAACCCTAGCCGTTCATAAAAATTTCAAACACACCATCGTAGAACTATAAATATAAAACACAACATGATAATTAATATAAAACACGCTAATTTTAGTCATTAGATAATTAAAACCTTATCATCCAAAACACAAAACAAAATCCCACAAATATGATGTTTTAGTAATCTTCATTATATTATTTGTGGATTTTGGGTTTGTTTTAAGATTGATATTATGGTGTCTTGTAACTTTTTATATTTTTTAGAAATTTTGAACTTTTTATCCAACTCCTAGCAATTTGTATATACCTATAAGATTGTGTATATGTAAACTAGTAACGGCATGAAAAAGTAAATAATGTATTATAACAATAATTTAATTGTAAAAATGAATATACAAAGGGCCAGTGAAGTGGAAAAAATAATGATGGGTGAAAGACGAATTGTTTAGAAACTTTTTTTGATTGAATGATAAAAAGTGTTGCTGATGCGTGAAGTGATATGGTAAACCACCAAGTGAAAGATGACCATTGCATTATATGCATTTTCTATTCTTTAGTTAGATAAAACCATATTTATAAAGTTTTGAGAAAAATGCCCGGATAGTCCCTGTGGTTTCACTTTTTTTCACCTATAGTCCCTATCTTTCTAAAACTACTTGAATAGTCCCCAAGGTTTTCCGTTTTGTTCTCGGATAGTCCCTGGGTCTAACTTCAGTTTGTTTTCTCTGTTAAGTTGGTGTTAAGAGGGTGTGAAATGACAAAAATACCCTTTTCTTAAAAGGCCAAACCACAGGGACTATCCGAGCATTTTTCTCTTTTTCTCCTCTCCCCCTCTTCTTCTGATCCAGCGACATCACTGTCCAATCCATTTTGACTAGATCTAAATTAACCTAATCTCTCAAATCACAATCAAACCTCAATATCCACAACAATTCGTCAACAAACCACAAATACAATACGATTTAACTTCTAATTCTCCAGTAACTAACCTTCTGATTCAATTTTTCGCCAAAACCTTTCGAATCAAACCGCAACAACAAACTGAACATAATCAATTCGCAAACAAATCACATCCGATTCAGTTTTTCAACAAAACATTTCGAATCAAACCGCAAAATAGTGATTTTTTAGGTTAAAAATCAGCATAAATCGTTGCCAAATCGTGGAGAATCTGAGCTAGCAGGAAGCTCGGCGTCGTCTTCGTTATTCATGGCCCGGAATGATGACATCGTTAACTCTTGCGGATTTGCATTCCGTAGCAGTGGTGGGTCATCAAATGCGACTATCGACTTCTGCACACCGATCCACTCGGTTCACAGTTTTACGTTGTTCGGGCTCGGGCAGGAGACTGAAACCAGTCCTGTTGTAAGCGTATCGGACCAGGAGACGAGAGAATCGAAAGAGCAGAAGTCGGTTGAGGTGAAAAGGGGAGGCGGGTCTCGAACTCAAACCTAACCAACCACCACCATCATCGCTTGTCACCGCCGATCGCCGCCGCGTATGGTGGCCGGCACCTCCTTCCTCTCTGATCGAGCCGCCACCCGACACCATCGACGCCCTTTCTCCAACTCTGTTCTCTTTCCCTGCAGCTCCGATATCTCTTTGTCTCACGTGTCGGACCGCCGGAACATAATTCAGGTCCGCCGCCACTCACGGCGGAGCTCCCATCGGCTCGCCGATCGAACCCGAGAAGAGAGAGGGTGGAGAGTTGTCGGTTCCCGTGGGGGGGGGGGGTGTTTGTTGTCGCCCGATCTTGAACGAGAAGGAGAAGAAGGGGTGTTGTGGTATGTTGTCTTATGGAACTAGGGTTTTCATATGTAGAAGTGAGGGAGATGGGTGGTGGGGTTTTATAAATGAAGAAGATGCCCGGATAGTCCCTATGGTTTGGCCTTTTAAGGAAAGGGTATTTTTGTCATTTCACATCATTTTAACAGAGAAAACAAACTGAAGTTAGACCCAGGGACTATCCGAGAACAAAACGGAAAACCTTGGGGACTATTCAAGTAGTTTTAGAAAAATAGGGACTATAGGTGAAAAAAGGTGAAACCACAGGGACTATCCGGGCATTTTTCTCTAAAGTTTTTGAGTGAATTGGAATATTGGATGTTTATCTCTTATAAAAAGAAGAGAAAAATGCCCGGATAGTCCCTGTGGTTTCACCTTTTTTCAGCTATAGTCCCTATCTTTCTAAAACTACTTGAATAGTCCCTGTGGTTTTCCGTTTTGTTCTCGGATAGTCCCTGGCTCTAACTTCAGTTACTTTTCTCTGTTAAGTGGGTGTTGAAATGACCAAAATACCCTTTCCTTAAAAGGCCAAACCACAGGGACTATCCGGGCATCTTCTACATTTTTAAAGAAAAACCCCACCACCACACTTCATCTTCAACATCTACCCACCATCACCCTCCTCCACCCTCCACCATCACCATCACCATCACCATCACCATCACCATCACCTTCACCTTCACCTTCACCTTCTTCTCTGCAATTTTCTTTGAAGAAACCCTAACGGAAACCGGTTTTGACTTTTGTTGACACAAATCAGTACCAATTGAATAACGAATTCATTAGTTCGAAATGGGAATATGTTAGTTAATTTAGGAAACACGTGAAATCTGAACCTTATCGTTGGGATTTTCAGTGACATTGAATGGTAATTCAAGAAAAAAAAAACAGGGGACCATTTTTATACCCTGAATTTTGCTCTTCCTGAACGTTGGGGTTTGGCAATTCAATTTGGTTTAGGTGAAACCCAAATTTCTCTAAATTTATCTCTAAACTGATTTGTAATGAACTTTTACAATTTTGTTTATAGGCTCATTCCAATTTTTTTCATATAGACGTTCTATTAAAATTCTTAAACTCAGTGGAAATCTGGTCATCATTTCTTTTAGTACACATTTATACTCTGTTTTTTACTTTTTTTTTAATTTGTCTGTTTGTCATTACTATATATGGATTTCTCCAAATCATCCAACTAATTTAACAGTTTTAAATGGGGATATGTAATGTAAATTAAAATAAACTCATAAAACAGGGGAAAACAAAACTAATACCCTGTAACTTGCCCGTCCTGAAAGTTGAGGTTTTCAGTTACAGTGAGTTGCACTTCAAGTTGATTTTGGCCAATCGGCATCGATTGGTTACCGGGTCTCTTCGTTTTCATCACTGTCAGTTACCGACGGAATATCTGGTAATTCGGCAAGTGATTGAGCTTTCATCCGATGGTTCACTGCCGGAGACGCATCCATTCTGGTACAGATCTGCTTCACTGCCGCCGTAATCTCCTTCACTGCCATCAATTCAAACAACTCACAAAAGATCAACATCTATTCAGTCTGTTTCTTTCAGATCAGAGCTATTTAATTTGTGTTTCCTTCACTGCCGTCAAGTCAAACGACTCACAACCCACATGAGGTAAGCTTGTAGCTTTAATTAATTAATGATATAATTACCCTGGTTCCACCGTGAGTAGCCGGACTTTCGCCAGAATTGGAGAGGGAGAGAGAGAGGGTGATGGTGGAGGGTGGAGGAGGGTGATGGTGGGTGGAGGTTGAAGATGAAGTGTGGTGGTGGGGTTTTATAAATAAAAAGAGAAAAATGCCCGGATAGTCCCTGTGGTTTGGCCTTTTAAGGAAAGGGTATTTTGGTCATTTCAACACCCACTTAACAGAGAAAAGTAACTGAAGTTAGAGCCAGGGACTATCCGAGAACAAAACGGAAAACCACAGGGACTATTCAAGTAGTTTTAGAAAGACAGGGACTATAGCTGAAAAAAGGTGAAACCACAGGGACTATCCGGGCATTTTTCTCTAAAAAGAATACATATTATAACTTATGAACCAATAATAATGCATAATGACAATAAAAAACTCTAATGAACAATTGGTTGCTTTTTTATATAATCACAATGTTTGTAAACTATTTTATCCCTAATGAATAATTGATTGTTTTTTCTATATCAATCACAACTTAAGAGAATTACTTGATAAAGTTCTTTAAAGAATAATGAACGCTTTAACGGACTCTTTTATATGATATGTGCCTTCACATATTATAATCTTTATGAATATAAATCAATACATGTTCATATTATTTATTACATGGTTGTTTAACGCAATTTCATTTGTTGTTTAGCTAGTTTTGTCAAAAGGTTCCTCAAATTAGGAAGTTGATTAGGTCGTACATTTTATTTGTTTAAACACACCCCAAATTAAGGACTTCCATACCTAATATTAAGGAAAGGTCTTAATTGGTTAATTGCAATTAACCAATGCCATACGTTATTTTATCACGGAAAGAAGCTACAACGCGTTATACATGAACAATTCCCACCCCGCCAACACAAGTTCCACGCGTTATAATTTCAACGCAATCCATTTTCGTGATATTTTCAACGCGTGATAGTTTTGTTTTGTGAGTGTAATTGTTGGTTGGGGGGAAATTGTTGGGTGTGGTGGTGAGTGATGACCACCCCGTCTAAAAAAGGTTGTGAGTGATGGAAAAATGGTCGATGACATGGCGGAACTTGATTGGTGCTTGTTAGTGATAAATTCTATCACTAGTGAACCACCCCCTCCCCTAATGTGTTTAAATCACCATTATGTCCTTATAAATGGGGTAGAAAATTCGACGAAAGTTAGCTTGGTCAACTAATAGGTTAATGGAAAAGTCAATTATTGAACCTTGGTACTTGGCAATAAGTGGACACCAAACCTTTTCTTGTCTAGGAAGATGACTAAAGATATTATTCGAAACCAAAAAGATATTTCACCTTATATGGAAATTGTATGAAAACTTACCCCAAATTATGTGCCACTTTCTTTTAAGTTACCTCAAATTTGCATAAAATTTTTGTTGCATCTACCTTTTTGACTTTTTCTAAACGTGTTATGTGGATATGATTGGACGTTAATATCATTTGAGGGTTGTTATAAGGCTAGACGGTATGGTTGATGATCATCTTTGGAGGATGATTTGCCACGTAAGCACCACGTAGGATGGATGTGAGGATGGGGCAAATAGGATAAAACTAAGGAAATGAAGGATGAGCCTAAAATATATACATATGAGTTGTATGAATATGTGTGTGTGAGAAGGAGGCAGGGGTTTTGTCATGTAGCGAACGTCCCCAACGTCCACTCCCCGACGATTGAGACGACGACGCCCCGGACGGGACGGTGTGCAGGGCCGCGACGGGCTGGGGACTGTCCCCATACCGTCTAGTCTAAGAGGTTACTCATTTTCCCATGCCAATGCTAATAATTACTAAGCATCAAGTGTTTACGAATTGACAAAATGATTTTATTTATTTGAATCAAATTATCACACACACACCCTTTTAATTTTTTTTTTTTTGACAATGTAAACTGCAATATCATTCCACACGAAAAGGGCAATTACAAACTTTTTACAATTATAAAAAGTTTGCTCGATTTCACACACACACCCTTTTAATGGATTTGGTGTACAATTATAAACTTTTACCTCAAAACGCGTTATAATAGTATATCGAGCAAATTTAGACACATCGTTGTATATGTTTAACATATTATTAAAGACTTTTACGGATTTGGTCTCTACACTTTTGATATTACGAATTTGGTCTCCATTTGCAGGGTTCTCTTTCATCCATGGTCCAATCGGTTAAGGATAGTTACCTTTCTACTAAGTTAATACGAATTTACCATTTCACCCTTAATATCATAAAAATGCCTTTGAATATACCATAATACCCAATGAGGGATAGTTTAAGGGGCATATAAGAGCAATAAGTGTGAAATCGACATCTCCTTTGGACGCTACAAAACCACCTTCTTCTGTCTGATATTGACGATTTCCCATAATTGGGGAATCCAAATACAAGTCAATGAATTTGTTATTGGACATATGGATGAAAAAGCAAAATGGTACTTTACATAAACTTAATAGAAAAATCGACTATCGTTAGATTATTGGACCATGCATGAAAGCAAACAAGCAATTGAGACCATATTCGTAAAATTTTAGAAAAATTAAGCATAAAATTTGTAATTTTCCCCAAACCACAAGGACGATCAATGTAATTTACTCTTTTGTTTTTTGATAATTCATACAGTTTGCATGATTCTCAACTCACATGTGGTTCGTAGTTGGCCACTTTATTGTTTTTTAGAACGACTCGTAATTCTTACCTATCATTATTACCAGCTATACTTGCATTTAGCATCTTGCAATATTTGAACCCTCCATATCTAAGATAGAGGGAAGACTCTTACCATTAGGATAATCTACTCTTATAATTGATCTCTCTCTCTCACACACACACATAAATATACACGTCTACTTGAAAACCACAATTTGATATTAAACATTTAGACCATGCGTAGTGGGCAATATTTGTTGGAAATCAGACCCTTGATCGAACACACAAACACCGGATGAACGAACTGGTTCGACTCTTTGTATTATTTATCAATAAAAGCACACTAATTACAATGACCCTACCATCTATTTATACTAAACTTATTCTAGTCCTAACCCGACTCAAACTCTATTAATAAAATAAATAAACAAACTAGATAAACCTATCTAATAAACCTTGATGCCCAAGAAACATCCCTAGACTAGAATTAGGAAACCTAAATAAAATAAACTAAAACACTTAGCACCCTCCAACTTTTGAGTTATGACAAGATTAGTCCCAACAATATTCACACTTGGGCGTTTTGCGCCATATGGTAGCCTAGTCAGCAATGGGGCATTATGGAGCGTTTTCTAAAATGGGTGTAGTGGGGATGTGGGGAATTATGTTTGTAATAAAATAAAATGAAAAATACATTTAAAAAATCTTATTGGCCAAATAATAGAAGCTGAAATGTGACTGGACAACAAAAACCCCCATTAGGCGTGATTTAAAAAACGGCATAACCAAAAACGCCCCAAACACGCCCATGCGTAGTGGTATGTGGGCGATATTGGGCGTGATTAAGCACAAAAAGCGCCCCAAAGGGCAACCACTACGGGTGGTCTTAGGAACCATTCTTCTTACTAAGACCATGCGTAGTGGGCAAGATTCACTCTTGGGCGTTTTGCGCCATGTGGCAGCCCAGTCAGCAATTGAGCATTATGGGGCGTTTTCTAAAATGAGTGTAGTGGGGATGTGGGGATTGTGGGGCATTATGTTTGTAATAAAATAAAAACATTTAAAAAATGTTATTGGACAAAACAATGGAAGCTCAAATGTGATTGGACAAGATCTCCCCCCACCGGCGTGATTTATAAAACGCCCCAACAAAAAAAATGCCAAACACGCCTATGCGTAGTGGCTAAGGGGCGAGATTGGGCGTGATTGAGCATGAAAAACGCCCCTTTGGGAAACCACTACGGGTCGTCTAATAATAATTTCCAAATAACAATGATTCTGACCATTATAAATGGATTGGTATTGTGCGTGTAAATGTGCAAGTAGTTTGGTAGATATACCATGATTAAGCTATGCACAATTTATTTTTGAATTCGTGAAATTTAGTTATATGGTTATTGGATAGAGGAAGTTAGTGAGAATGTGCTTGTGGTTGTGCATGATTGCTACATTGGCAGTTTGGCACCGTAAGCTTATGGTGAGTATCATAGCCTTAAGATGAAGCATTGAACCTTTACGGCACTATCTTGGATATTTATATGTCACATGGTTCAAAAAGTTGTCTAAGAGACAATGTACCTTCTAGTGTCTATCACCCTAGGCTTAAGGTGCTCATTTAACATGTTTTGCAATTTGTTTTTAACATATTTTCAAAACATTCTTTTGAAATGTTTTTTGTTCACACCCTCTATTATTTGTTTAGATTGTAAATATGCGTGTGATGTAAGGGCGGAACATAATGGGGCCAAAGGGGGCCATCTCCCCCGTCCCCTCAATTTTTTGGTTAGAAGTTTAAGCGTTAGCCCATTAGATTTATTTTCAGTTCTATGTAGTCTAAATCTACCATTTATTTTTTAAAACTATTTTGGGCTAAAAAAGAAGAACTAGGGATTTTGTTTTTTTAGATTTGTGGTCTTTATATGGCGAAAAGAAATTGGCTTTTTTGTGTAATATTTTCGGCTACCCACATTTTCAAGTTCCGCCAATGGTGAGACATATGCTTTCAGATAATCACCTAAGAAAAAAGAAAAACTAAAAGATAGTACCTCGAGATGAATCAAAATATACCGTTTAAGTTTCTTTAACGTGTTTTTAGTTGTCAAGCTTCTTTTATACCGTATGTTCGGTCACAATTTACACCTCAAATTTTGAGTTATAAATTATTATTTTGAAGAAAAGAAAAGATAGTTGATTTAATCGTTTGAGTTATAAATTATTATTTTGAAGAAAAGAAAAGTTAGTTGATTTGATCGGAAATGTGAACTCTTTTGAAGTCTTCTGATGTAATAAGTATATTAAAATCATGTGACCAAGTTTAGAAACTATTAACATAAATTAAATATCGAAGAGGTATGATCCCGAATTACAGGTGCATATATGTCAGAGGGATCATACTCCTTCAAGCTGGCAGCCTGGCCACACAAGAAGATACTCCCAGCAGACAAAAAGGACGACAGGTGGCACCAATGGCAGCGCGCCAACACTGATTGCAAGATCTCCCTGGGGCAAGCCAACAACCAGTAGAAAAGGACGCTGAGCTGGAGCGAATACCCCTGCGCCACGTCACCTTCAGGCCTGGCATGGCAGAGGGGACAGAAGGAATATTCCTCCTGGTCGGACAGCTGTCATACAATGGCTAGCTGGCAATCTCCTCCAGAGCCGGCTCAAGGGGGAGTGAAATAAAGCAAGAGCTTTAGGCCTCCATTTTCCTAGGGCCTCAAATTCTAAGAAAATATATTATAAGTTGGTAATTTTGGTTTTGAGATTGTTAACATTGAGGTTTATGATCTATAATTATGCGTATAGAAAGATGATATATGAATAATAGATTCATAGCAATTTTTTTCGTTTACAAAAAGGGCCCCAATTTTGCTATCCGCTTTGGGCCTAGAAAAATTTAGAAATTTTTGAGCCGGCCCTGATCTCCTCCCTTCACAATTATCCGGCTATAAATAGAAGACTTGACCTCCAGGTTTAAGGATCCGATTTCGTACTCTCTTACTATATCCACACGCTTATCCTCAAAATGATTACTTATTCTCACGCCGGAGGGTGGTTACAAGGAGAACCCCCATCTTCTCCTCCTTGTAGCGAGTCACCGCTGTTGTTCGTTTTGCAGGACATCTTGGAAGAACCAGTCACTCATTGAGTGGAGAACAGAGGTTGAACCATTCTACACGAGACGACCTGCTGTGATAGTCCAGTATTATCCAATGTTTCATTATATAATTTTAATTTTGTTAAACTATCATTATCGTAATAATTTTTTTTGTCTCTCTCTCTTAACTAACATTAAATTTTGTTAAACTATCATTAATGTAATACTCTTTTTTTATGTCTCTCTCTTAACTAACCTAAGTTTGCTGGTTATAGGATCTAAAATAACATGATTTAATTGTTCAAAACTTATTTGGGCCATACATGGTGCGACTATAAATAGTTGGATGTGTGAAAGATGATAAAACTTTGCCCATCAACCAAACGTGTGCACATTGTCAACCAAAAACGACAACAAGTTGCATTAAATTGCAATGAAATTCGTTTTTATATATACAACATACGATCAGAAACTAATATGATGGGTGCTAAATCGCAGAAAATTAAGTAATTGTATTAAGGCTTGCAATGTGCATGGTAGATCGATTGAGACTAGCGGCGGAACCAGAACTTTTTTATCGGGGGGTCATCATAAGGCTTTTATTTCTACCTTCTACAACTAGAGAGTCAAAATCATGTCTTTTTTTTCTAGAAAAATCTTGGGTTTTATATATAGAAATCCAATAAATATTTGTGGTTGAGGGGTTAGCGGACCCTCTTAACCCCCTCTGGTTCTGCCCCTGATTGAGACTCTATTAACCTCAACCAACAAATCGAGATGTGATATCGGTTATCCGCATGAGCAGATCTTGAACTTAGTTCCGCCCCTAAATGAGACTATACAAAAATTCAGAAATTTTCGTTAAAATTTACACCACGAAGCGAAAAAACGGAAAGGGGTCCCGCCTGGCCCATGGAAAGAACCGCTCGTGCTTATCGGGTCTAAAACTTTGCATTGGCTGATGCTCACTGTATGAGGGTTTTGTGGTTTTGTCTTCGGTCATCTTCTTGCAGAAGGATCATGGCCGGCGCTGGGGGTGGGCGGGGAGGACCACCGGCCAGGGCCCGATATTTCGAGGGACACATCTTTTTACGAAAAAAATCCTATAAGTATATGTAAAATATTTTTTAATAGCGTATACACATACAAACACCAAGATAGATCCTCTTACAAAACTATTCTTATAGTTTAGATTAGTTATTAGCCCCTTTGGCATTAGGTTTAGACCTTTAGTGAGCCCAATACCCAATTTCGTTAAGACCTAAAGGCACATTTTTTCGAGCTCGAACAGGGTACACGAATTCTCAGGGCCGGCCCTGAGAAGGATGATGTGGTTTTGTCTTCGGTCATCTTCTTGCAGAAGGATGATGAAAAGTCATGTTTTGTATGCCTTTCTTTTTCTTTATTCTTTTTTTTTTTCTTCTGAAAATAGTGTTTTAAGAAATTATAGTTGGAATATAACAAGTACATTGGTGGTTGTAGGTGTGAGTTGTGGACTAATTTGTCAAATAAACCAATTAAAAAGAGATATTTAGTCTACAAATTCAATCAGGATATTGAATGCTAGGGGGAAAGTTGAAAGGAACTTTTGACACTAAAGGTGATAAATAATAACATTAGTTTTATAATTAATAATGTAATAAGTCACAAACCTTTTGTGAAACATCTATATATATTATAATGAAAAGTTTTATATATGCTTAAAGAGTAATAACAATAAATGAAATTCAGTTAGAATGTTCACGCCTTCTTTATTCAAATGTAATTTCTTAATTTGTATAATTTCATTTCACTACTTCAATAATTTGGTGGTTAATACGAAATTATTAATTATACTCATAGTTATGCTTCCCTTATATGCTAGAAACTAACAAGAAATACAGGTTTCCACAATCAATATGACAAATGTGTATGCTTTCTAGTTTCTACAAAGAACGAAGAGTAACGAGTACTTACACATTAGGGGACCCGGGGTGGAAAACTTTGAAGAAGTGTTGGGTGGTGAGGGAAATTGTTGAATGTATCACGCGTGAAGAAGTGTTATAACGCGTCAAAATGAAAACGCGTTGAATGTATCACGCGTGAAGAAGTGTTGGGTGGTGAGGGAAATTGTTGGGTGTGGTGGAGAGTAATGGGCATTTCCACTAAAATTCATCCCCAATGATGAAATAATGCTTGATAACATGGAGGAACTTGATTGGAAGTTATGAGTGAGTGATGGTCACCCCTACCGCCTTATAATTATAGTATTAGACACATTTAAATCATGTATATTCTCAGTTTAGTGTTCTTTAATCTTCTGTGGCTCTTACCCTTGTTTGAATACTATAGCTAAGACCGTTGGGTGTGGGGCTTAGGTTGACATGTGGCGGAGATGGGCTTTACCAGACAACCCAAAAAAAGTGGGGTGTTGTAGCGGCGTGGGTTGGGGGCTTGGGTTGACATGTGGAATTTTTTTTTATATTTTGACATTTATAAAATAAAACACACCACTAATTTAATTTAAATAAAAAGGTTACATAAAATCCTAATAAATTAAAAAAACTTAATAGATCCTAAAGAATTAAAAAAACAACTTAATAAATCCTTATAAAATAAAAAAAAAAACTTCATAATAAATTCTAAAAAAAATATTACAAAGTACGATAAATATTAAAATGGGCAACCCAACGAAATTCCGGGTTCCCATCGTGCCTGTATTCGATTTTGGCGATCTCCACTCGATCGTTGTAGCTTAGGTCACCCACAGGCACATGATCGAATCATGCTTTAAACCGATCCAGGTGCGGTTTTAGCTCCCGCCACTTATGTTGACACGCGTTCAAGTTTTAATGCGCGTTTCCAATATGTTGCTGGTATTTCTGAAACGCTCGTGTCCAGTAGACGGTTTGACCACGTCGTAGCGTTTGTTGTGCGTCAACCATTGACGTCACTAGCGCTAGCTCCTCCTCGGTCCAATTAACCATTTTCGGTTTTTGGGTTGGTTTTGGATGAAGATTTGTGTTTGAAGAAAGTAGGTGTAAAAATTTTGGGGGTTTGGGGTAAGTATTTATTGGTAAAAATTAGTAAAAAATTTTAAAAATTTGATTTACATAGCGGTTACCGCCATGGCCAACGGCTAGCCCAAATGACTATGGGGGGTACGGTCATATTTTGCTAGCCAATCCCAGCCATCCACATCATCTAGCCAACCCGCCTCATGCCAGGCTTCATAGTCACGCCAGAGAGGCAACCCGCTACCCTGGCTTGCCCGATGTGGCTAAAGCTACGTTGGTTTGGTTCTTAGACCATGTGTAGTGGTAGAAGGTTATAATGCCCCCACCATGGGGCATTATACGACACGTGGCGTCCTAGTCAGCAAGGGGCATTATAGCAAAAGTGGTGTAGTGGGTATAATGCCCCATTCAATCATTTCACAATCATTTCACAATTATTTTTTTAAATTTAAAACATAAAAAAACTTCATTAATTTAAAAATAAAATTACATTACTTGAAATAAAAATAAAAAAAAGTGAAAAAAAAAACAGAAAATAAAAAAAAACTGAAAAACAGAAAAATAAGAAAACAGAAAATAAAAAAAAAAAACAGAAAAAATAAAGTTAAAAAAATTAACATGATCTAGAGTCCATATTTTTCTCGAATTTTTTGTTGACGCATTTGCGCAAGGATCAACGCGTCGCCTTGGAGGTGGTCGATCGATTTGGACAAAAACTCAATGTCCTTTTCCATTTGCCTCGCCTCTTGCATCTCGTTAAACTTTTTGGTTTCGGCCACTCGTTCTTGCATAATCTCCCAACGTTTGTAGCCGAGGTCGCGAATGTCTTGGAGACGACGGTTCATCTCCTCGAAATCATCCTTTAACTCGAGATCGGAAGACGACTCAACCGTTTTTTTCCCGGTTCCCTTTCTTCTACCGGTGGGTCGGACCAACTCTTCTTGAATTCCCTCGTCAACATCCACCGCCTCATTTAAATCAACATTGCGGGCATCCGATGTCGGAGTTGACGGGTCAACGGAGGATGATGTTTTTGACCTTTTAGCCCGACGTCTACTGCTAGACGTCATTGGATTAACTACCGCCCACTTTGGACTTTTTCGTAGTAGCTCCCAACACTTATAGTACGTGAAAGGGCATTTTGTCCTCTCGAACTCCTCCAAAGTCTTCGTTAAAACCCAAACGTCACCTTCACCGCTCGGGCGATTATCGTAGTTACGTTGGAAGACTTCTTGGAACGAATGACACTTGTTGTTGATGTCGGTCCATTTGCTAGAAATGGAGTCTTTGTCCCGATGTTCGCCTTGACCCCACGTGCTAAAGAAGAGTGCACGAACCCTATCCCAAAAAACCGGGCCCGTTTGAAAGTTTGCTAAAAAAATAAATAAATAAATAAGTTGTTTGTTAAAAAATAAAGTAACAAAATAAGTAAAATAATATTTATATAAAATAGTTACCGGTCTCTTCGTCCTCCGAAATGTCGACAAACGCCCGAGTCAACGTGTATTCCTCTTCCTTCGTCCATTTGATGATATTTTTTGTACGCCGCGGTGCGTCCTTATCCTTCTTCTTATGCGACCTTTTGCCGCGTTTCGATGTTTCTTGCACCGGTTCGTGTTGCGTCTCGGGTACGACATCCACATCGGGTTCGGCTTCGGGTTGTAACGGTTGAGACCCGCCGGCTTGACCATAGCCGAAAGTGGGAGGAACAAACGGAGGGGCGCCACTCAAGTAAGCCGCGTAAGTTAAAAAGCTCGGGTCCATGTCTTGAAGGTTGTACGGGGTTTGCGGTTGGGTTGTGTTCGGGTTTGCGGGTCTAGCGGGGACACCAAAAGGAGGGCGGTATGGATGCATGATTGTATAAAAATTAGAAGAAAGTGGGTTTTTTTTCTAAAAGTTAGAAGAAAGTGGGAGAGATAGTGAGTTTTTGTATAAAAAATGGTGTGAATGTGGGGTATATATTTATAGTGGGAATATTTTAAATTAAAAAAAAAATAATAAAGAATGTTACCATTTGAGAACGGTCAAAATAGTGGGCCCCATGTCAATTTAAGCGTTATATTTAAAACGCCGGGACGATTTTTTTTCGAAAATAACGCCCCAAAACGCCCCCTATAATGGGGGGTGGGCGTTATTGGGCGTTTTCGGGCAAAAATTAAAAAAAAAAACGCCCCACTACGGGCGGTCTTACGCCCCAAACCCAAACTCACACCCCGTAGTCTAATAAAAATAGTAAAGACTGAATGCAAAAAATAGATATTGTTGTAAAATATTAGAGTTTATTTTTTATAGGTATTCCTGTAACACAAGAAATTATATTTTACTGTTTAATAATAAACAAAAGTGCCTTTAAAAAAAATAAATAAATAATAAACAAAAGTAACTTGTGTGGTGTAATTTTGTTAAATGATAGAAGAACGTAAACGTGTGCATGTATGTATGCAACCAGGTGTTCACCGTGTGGCTTAAACCGCACATGCATTTTTTATCAATGTTTTTCGAATCAATGGGGTCGTTCTTCATAATTTTGGTTTATACCATGGTTTTAAAATTGTCTTATACCAAAATGAAATTTTCACTATATCGAAAAACTAATAATGTGTTGAAACTAATAACGGTAAGTAATGAATCAGTTACATATTAAATGAGTTGAATGTGAAAATTTTGTAATTTTAAATGTGAAGGGGTATGGTCCCAAAAAAGCCGCGCGGAGCAATCAGTTAGCGCGTAGGACCATACTCCTTAAACATTAACCTGACTAAACTACAGACCCTGCGCGGGTTGCTTAGGTGACAGCTAATCCCCGCGCGAGGTCCAAACAAGATTTAAAGCCAGATTCCATACTTAGCATCCTGAATGACAGCCCTCAACTCCTAGACCTTGCGCCGGCTGATTGAATACATGCCAAGGGCCGCGCAAGGGTAGCGGTGCAGGTTCATTCCAGGAGGCACGAAAGGTACGAGTGGCAGAAGAGTAGACCAATCAGCGTCCAACAGGCTGTATTCTATCATGCTCCACGATTAGCAATCGTGCAGGAGACAAAAGGTACACAAGGAAGTCGACGTGGCACCAATCAGGGGGCGGCGACAACTGCCCTATGATCTCCACTCGCCTGCTAATGTCAGAGAGACAACAAGGACGACAACCCGGACACGTGGCTCAAATCAAGGTGCGCCAACATGGAGATCTTCTAGAAGACACTAACGGTCGTCACAAGTGGGACAAATCGGATATTCATTGTTGTCGTCTTCAGGCCCAAGGCCCATCAGCCCATCTTCTTCTGCACTACTCCGGCTATAAATAGGGTCCTTCATACACAGGTGAAACCATTCTGTTCTCCAATCTCTCACTCTTAACACACACTTATTTCCTCAAAACAAATACTTATTCTCACGCCGGAGAGTGGTTAAGAGGAAAACCCCCATATTCCACTCTTAACAAGCTTAACGGGGTGTTATTGTTTTGCAGGAAGGATCATACTCAAGCTCAGGAAGGATTAAGAAGAATAGCCCTCATGTTTGAAATATAAACCTAACTAATAAACTTAAAATTAGTTGCGTGTTTCTTCAAAACGACATATGTTGGTGATTTTTAAAACAAATGAATGAACATCAACTTAAACATTAATAAATATAAAATGAATAATATATGTGCTTGGTTGGTACATAACTTGTAAATATAAGTCAAGTTACGGGTGTTTATCGGGTTAATTTAAAATTCTAAAACTAAATTCAAATATGAATTAACAATTGGGAAACCAATTATAATGGGGTCTGATTTTAATGAACCACATTATGAGAATAGATAAACAGAAACATGTGTTGTGACAAACAAAAAATTATTTAGGACCTGAAATTTGAAAACATGGGTCGAACAACCTAATCAAAATAACAAATTTAAAATTACTTGAAACCCAAATTCCACTAAAAGGGAAAATTACTAAATTCGACAAATTGACCTTTAAGTTTGGAAGAATAAACATCCATATTTAGTCTTTGGAAAAATAGCAGGGGTGGATCCGTAAAAAAAATGGGATGCCCCTAAATTTTTTAGCTAGATCCGCAACTAAAAAATAGATCAAAGTCTTGGAAGAAAATTATTGGAGCGGTCTTACAAGTAGCGGCATGGGAGATACGGAAAGCTAGAAACGAAAGCACCTTTAATGGCAATCATATTCACTTTAACCGAACGGTCGAAACAATCAAAGACAACTCGTTTCTTTGGATATCGAATAGATCAAAATTTTGTACTCTTAATTGGGATAGATGTATTGATCTCAATATCCGCGATGTAGTGTTGCAATGCTGGGTATTCAGTTTCTTGCAGACCCGTTTTTCTATATTTATGTATAGAAGTTTCGCCGTTCAAAAAAAAAACAAAACGTAAAAAGAAAAAGAGCCAACCAGGAGATGCCAAATAAGATTAGATTAAAGTACAATGAGGTCCACATTCTAGTCAATTAGACGGAAACACATGTAAAAAGCGTGAGGTAATAGCCTCCATCTATTTAGCCTTCCCTTTGGGCTTCTCTATAATTCCAAGAGCCAAATATAAATGTCTATTTCTTTGATTTTCAAAGTCAACTTGTTTATTTACTTCACCATTCACCATAAACCTTTCGGCTTATTCATTATTCCAAGGGCTAAATTTGAATGTCTATTTATTCAACTTTGAAGATCAACTTGTTGATTTTTCTAATTTCCCTTGTTAAGTTGTTAAAATCAGTATAGTCGAATTTCATTCTTCTAATATCCTAATTACAATAAATCAAATACCCTAATGTCACTATCACTCGACTTCCTATTTGTAAACCAAAATCAAATACCTATTTAACTTTTATAATCATTAATAATAGATAAATATCTGAAACATGTTTGAATCCCAACCGTTAACCATATCCACAAGGATAAGAGAGCCGCCACAGCAGTGGGCCAATTGGCTGAAAGAGACTGGTAGTGGTTGGATGTTTCTCGTGCAACACCACTTTATGACTTTTAACAATAACAATATATTAATTCATTTCTTTTCAAGTGAAAATTGATTGTAATTTTTTTTAATGAAGAATAAATTCTCTAAATGGGCTACTAGCTAAATTCAAGAATATTTGCTTTTAAACAGGGGAAAACCCTCACCTAAGGACAAAGCCTGTGAACACTCGCCCGAAGGCACGACAACGCGGTTAGGTAAAACTAGCGATCTCCACTTATTCGCTTAGTCTCCCATCATCACCAGGTACCGCAGAAAATAGTGGGGAGAGCAGGAATCGAACTTGGCAGGGGCGCAACTTAAGAGGGGCTGGGGGGGACCCTCCGAACTTTTCGCTCAGTAGTGTTATATATGTAGTTTTCGTACAGAAATTTTTGGGTATATACGCTTTCGACCTCCCAGTTCTATAGAAATTTTTTGGTATATATGTTTTCGACCCCCCGGTTCTATAGAAATTTTTGGATATATATCTTTTCGACCCCCCCCCCCCCCTCTTCATTATCAAGCTTCGCCACTGGAACTTTGGTCCCTTAAAACACCAAAACTCTCCCTTATCACTCCACCACCAACTCATTGGCGAAAATTGCTTGTAACTACTACTAGTACTAGGCATAATATATTTTAACATAATAATAATAACATAACTTAAAAGGTTTTTTATATGATATTCTTTAAACTATTTTTATAGGTTTTGTAAGCAGAAACTATATCATATGCCCAGTGGCTTGTAGGAATCCGTTCGTAAAAAATTAAATAAAAACTTTATTAACTTGAATTACTGAAACAATTACAGAATAAAATGGAAGTACAATACAATTACAACTGGAAAAAAAATAGAAATACAAGAACAGGAAACTCGAACAGACGAAACTGTTCTTGGCTGAGGATCGTGTTAGACACGGGTCCCTTAAAACAAATTTCGTGTCTCCCAGGAGAACACGTTTGTTTCCATGATACAACAGCCGCAAGCAGTTGCACTGCCGGTCTTGACTCCAACCCGAAGGTATACCTTGAAGCTTGAAAGAAAAAGAAGAAATCTGCAGTGGAGAAAAGAGAGAGCTGGTAATTTTCGGTGTGTTTAATCTGGTGAAAGGAGCTTCCTATTTATACACCAGGTTGAACTCGAAACTGAAAAATAAATTAAATGGGATAATTAAACTGCATTAGACGTCTTTAATGCACTTTAATTCGTCACTTAATTCTCAGTCAAACGCATTAACTTTGTCAGTTTCGAATGCTGAATGTAACTGCACTTGCATTAACTGCAGCTGGAAGCTTCTCCGCGCGCGCGCACAAGACACGCTGATGCGCGCGCAGGTCTGCACCCTCACGCGCGGTGCGTCAACTTGGCTCACTCCCATGCGCGCGTGCGCCATACTCACTCAGGTCCATGCGCACCCGTGCGCGTGTGCCACGTCACCTGTGAGCCTCTATGAGCACGCCACATAGTCGCGCCATTTTGGCTCACTTTGGTGCGCCGCGCACGTCACATCAGGCCCATGCACCATGCGCGCCATGTGTACCCCGCGCGCATGATTGCCACGTCATGCGCCATCGCGCGCGGACCCACCAGGGTCATGCGCATGCATGCCTCATCACCAACCACTTGGTCCTTGCAACCCTTGTGCTTCCACCACGTGGTAAAAAATACAAAGGCGGCTCTCGGCGATGCAAGTGTGCGAAGTGCAAAGTGCGCCATCAAAGCGCCACATTGCGCCTCATCGCCCATGCCACGCGCTCGCGCATGTGCGAGTGCGAGTTAGGGTGCTCCGCACCCTTCGCGAGTACACTAGTGAGGGCTTCCATGAAACAATAAGGATGGAGAGTTCCCACTTAAATACCCCTTTAAGTTTCAACTCTCATCCGATGTGGGACAAGGTGCCACTTTCCCACTTATTTCAGCATTCAAGTTTCATACACCAAACTTTGAGCATCGATATCTCATTCATCTTAACTCCGTTTTGGACGTGGTTTAGTTCGTTGCGAAGCTCTTCCGACATAGAACACAAACCCACAAATAAATATATAAAACCCGCTCATTTTATTATATTTATTTCTAGTCCAAAATAGGAAAAAATCATTTTCCTATATTTGTGAAAAATGCTATTTTCACAAAATTTCCAACAATCCCCCACATGAATAGTAATCGATCTATCAAGTTTCAACGATACACGTTCAAAAGTTGAGCATTGCAAGATAGGTAGGTGTAACCTTTGAACCTCCTTTTGTGAAGCATACTTAGCCTCCTAGGGTCTTGTAGACGCGAGGTCTTTGAACAATCCCCCATTTATGTAGGCGACAATATACATTCACACAATACTCTCCCTAGTCGAGTTAAGACCTCATGGTTGTGTCCGTTTATGGTCATGGAACACGTTCCTGGTTCTGCGAGAGCTCTAGGATTTGCGCCTCCCCACAAATCCATTTGAAGCGACCCCACTTCTCTCTAACATAGGTGATTCCTCTGAATCATTAAAAGCATCATGGTTAATTTGGATTTCCTCAAAATCCTTAACCTCAACATGCTTAACCTTTCCTTCATGTCACTGATTGGAATGGACTAGGAAGTATACAACTCCCTTTATTGATTTTTGGGGCACCCCCCACAGTGACTCCCTTTGGGTTTATGATTAAGTTTGCCTATTGAACCTAGATCTTGGGATCTCCAGTCAACTCGGTTAGGTTTCCCTCATATTCCCTTTATCTATGGGCTTTAGTCCCATTCCTCTTGACAACCTATACACCTTATCTGTGCTTAAGCCTTTCGTTAACGGGTCCGCAATGTTCTCATTTGACCTCACATAGTCAACTGAGATAACACCCGTTGAGATTAGTTGTCGTACCGTGTTGTGTCTACGTCGAATATGCCTTGATCTGCCATTGTACATCATGTTTTGTGCTCTAGCAAGAGCAGACTGATTGTCACAATGTATGCAGATCGCCGTCAACGGCTTTGGCCATCTCGGAATATCTTCCACAAATTGACGTAGCCACTCCGCCTCTTCCCCGCTTTTATCTAAAGCGACGAATTCGGAATCCATCGTAGATCTAGCTATAACCGTTTGCTTGGAAGACTTCCAAGCTATAGCTGCGCCAGCAAGTGTAAACACATATCCACTTGTCGATCTATGATCTTTTATATCCGATATCCAGTTCGCATCAGTGAATCCTTCGATCACTGCTGGATCACGGGTATAATGCAATCCATAGTCTTATGTATCTTAGCACCCTCGTGATAGCTTTCCAATGATCCTCGCTCGGATTACTGGTGTATCTACTTAGCCTGCTCATAGCGTACGCTAAGTCGGGTCTAGTACATGTCATTAGATACATGAGACTACCAATGATCCTTGAGTATTCTAACTGAGAAACACTCTCGCCTCTATTCTTCCTTAGGCGTTGGGTATTATCAATTGGAGATCGAGCTATACTAGTATCGTCCGAATTGAATTTCCCAAGGATCTTGTCCACGTAGTGAGATTGACTCAACACAAGACCACTTTGGGTTCTAGTGATTTTTACTCCAAGAATCACATCCGCAAGACCCATGTCTTTCATGTCAAACCTCGCTTTCAACATGTCTTTCGTTGAGTTGATCATCTTATCCTCACTCCCAATGATAAGCATATCATCTACATAAAGACATAAAATCACATAACCTCTTGGTGTGTCTTTAAAATAAACATACTTGTCGCACTCATTTATTTTGAAACCATTGTCAATCATGACATGATCAAACTTTTGATGCCATTGTTTTGGAGCTTGCTTCAAGCCATACAAAGACTTGACCAATTTACATACTTTACCCTTGTTTCCAGGGGCGGAAAAACCCTCAGGTTGTTCCATGTAAATTTCTTCTTCTAAATCGCCATTTAGAAATGCGGTCTTTACATCCATTTGGTGAACTTCCAAATTTCTTAGAGCCGCAATTGCAAGAACCAATCGTATAGAGGTTATTCGCGTTACAGGCGAGTAAGTATCAAAGTAGTCTAGACCCTCCTTTTGTCTAAATCCTTTGATTACTAACCTTGCCTTGTATTTATCAATACTTCCATCGGCTTTCATCTTCCTTTTGAATATCCAACGATATCCAAGTGGTTTACAACCAGGTGGAAGATCTACTAACTCCCAAGTATGATTTTGCAATATAGAATCTATTTCATTCTTAATTGCTTCTTGCCATTGAGGTCCTTCCGCGGAGGTAACCGCTTCGCGGTAGGTATTGGGCTCACCCTCAACCATATAGCTCATGAAGTCTGGACCAAAGGATTTTTCAACCCTTTGTTGTTTACTTCGTCTAAGCTCACCCTCCTCGACCTCAGGTCGTTCATGTCGTTCATCTATCCTCGTAGATGAACTTGGTCCTGCTTTATCTAAGCATGTAGACAAACTTGGACCTGCCTCATCAACCGCTCTTGATGAAGGCGCATGTGTTTTTCCTAACATAGGAAACACATTCTCAAAATATGAGACGACGTTAGGATTTGCCTCCATGATAGTGTGTTTATGTACATCGGGATTCTTGGACCCATGTACAAGAAAACGATGTGCACTACTTTGATGTGCATATCCAATGAAAATGCAATCAACAGTTTTGGGTCCTATCCTAAGAGCCTTAGGAGGTGGTACAATCACCTTAGCTAGGCACCCCCACACTTTCAAGTATTTGTATGAAGGCTTCCTTTTTCTCCATAACTCATATGGAGTTTCGTCCCTATTTTTCAAAGGTATCTTGTTCAAAAGATAGTTTGCTGAGAGAATGGCGTCCCCCCACATTTCTCGGTTCACTCTCGAGCTTATCAACATGGCGTTCATCATCTCTTTCAATGTGCGGTTCTTACGTTCCGCCACGCCATTTGATTGTGGAGAATAAGGTGGTGTACACTCATGTATAATGCCACTTTTTGCGCATAAATCCGCAAAAGGTGCAACATATTCACCTCCTCTATCGCTTCTCAAAGCTTTTATCTTCTTTTTAAGTTGATTCTCAACTTCATTTTTGTACAAGATAAACTTCTCTATTGCTTCGTCTTTACTTTTAAGTAAATACACATAGCAATATTTAGTACAATTATCAATAAACATGATGAAGTACTTGTTTCCTCCACGCGTGGGAACTGCTTTTAAATCACACACATCGGTATGAATTAAATCAAGGGGTTCGGTTATTCGTTCAACCGATTTAAACGATGATCTCGTAAGTTTGGATTCAACACATGTCTCGCATTTGTGATTGAACTCGATATGGAATGTTGGTATCAAGTTTAATTTAATTAAACGTCGTAATGAATTAAAATTTACATGTCCTAGTCTACCAAGCCAAACATTAGAAGACTCAACCATGTAAGTAGAAGTAGAAGTTTCATTCATTTTCTTGTTTTGGTTAACAACCATTACATTCATTTTGAACACTCCATTTAGGGCATAGCCCTTTCCAACAAACATTCCACGTCTAGACAAGACAAAATTGTCCGATTCAAACACTAGACGAAATCCAAACTTGTTGAGCATCCATCCCGACATGAGATTCTTCCGTATCTCTGGGACATAAAGCACATTGGTCAAGGTAAGCTCCTTGCCCGAAGTCATCTTCAAAACGACCGTGCCTTCCCCCTTGATGCTTGCGGTGGCTTTATTCCCCATATAAAGCTTTTCTTCACCCCGATGCTTCCTTGAATGTAGAGAAAAGAGCTTTGTCTCCACAAACATGGCGGGTTGCACCCGTGTCAACGAACCATCCTTTTGGGTTTTCACCCATCGCGTTGACTTCTTCAATCATAGCCGCTTCCTCGGTTATCATTGCAATGAGAGGCATACCATCCTCATCAACCATGTGCGCACGCTCACGCTTAGGTTTCTTGCATTGGTTAGCACGGTGCCCCGTCTCGTTACAGTTGTAACAAGTACCTTGGAAAGGCGCAGGCTTCTTTTTCACAGCCCCCTTTTTCGGTCCAAGGTTGTTAACCTTTGCTTTCCCTTTGTTGTCCTTTTTACCCTTGCCTTTCTTGCCCTTTGAGGACTCCCCAACTTCCACCATGTTTGCTTTAGCCGAAGCTTGCAAAATGGTTCCATTTTGGGCCACCCTGTTTTCTTCTTCTATACGAAGACGAAGAACAAGGTCCTCGACTGACATTTCCTTTCGCTTGTGTTTAAGATAATTCTTAAAATCCAACCAAGCAGGAGGTAATTTTTCGATCATGGCTGCCACTTGAAAAGTTTCGCTAAGTACCATTCCCTCAGCATGGATGTCATTTAGTATAATTTGCAACTCTTGGACTTGGTTCATAACAGACTTGTTATCAACCATTTTAAAGTCCAAGAAACGGGCGACAACAAATTTCTTTGTTCCCGCATCCTCCGTTTTGTACTTTTTCTTTAAAGACTCCCATAATTCTTTGGAAGTCTTGATATTATAGTACACATTATACAAAGCATCCGAGAGACCGTTGAGTACATAGCCTCGACATATAAAGTCAGAGTGCTTCCATGCCTCTACCGCGCTCAGAGCCTGAGCATCGGTCTCCCCTTCCGCAGGTTGGGGAACGGTCTCCGTCAAGAACCTCGTAAGGTTCATGGTGGTTAAGTAGAAGAACATCTTCTGTTGCCACCTCTTGAAGTGGAGACCCGAGAACTTCTCGGGTCGTTCAGCATGATTTGCCACTGTGGACACTCCCACAGTGTTGGCAGGGGTTCCAACGACAACATTAGTGTTGCTCGTGTTCACATTTTCAGTCGACATTCTTGAAAAAGTTTCAAGAAAACAAGTTAGATTCTGTTTTCAAAATAATAAAGACGCTACTTTATTATTATTAGGAGTTCAAAAAATTCAGCCGTGTAGCTTCTAAGTCCAACTTTGAAGACTACAACAATAGGATTTTTAGAACTTCAGTGACAGAAAGGAGTAGAAGCAGATTCTATTTTGACAAAGTCGCTACTTTGAATCAAAACAGGAAGAAAATCTGTTTTTTTTTTTAAACACAACTGTATGAATTCAAAACTGGTTCGAATTCACAACAGAAAATGTTTGTGATTCTATACGAACGGTGTTTTAAAAAAAATGTTTTAAGATTGTAGGAATCCGTTCGTGTAAAATTAAATAAAAACTTTATTAACTTGAATTACTGAAACAATTACAGAATAAAATGGAAGTACAATACAATTACAACTGAAAAAAAAAATAGAAATACAAGAACAGGAAACTCGAACTGACGAAACTGTTCTTGGCTGAGGATCGTGTTAGACACGGGTCCCTTAAAACAAATTTCGTGTCTCCCAGGTGAACACGTTTGTTTCCAGGATACAACAGCCGCAAGCAGTTGCACTGCCGGTCTTGACTCCAACCCGAAGGTATACCTTGAAGCTTGAAAGAAAAAGAAGAAATCTGCAGTGGAGAAAAGAGAGAGCTGGTAATTTTCGGTGTGTTTAATCTGGTGAAAGGAGCCTCCTATTTATACACCAGGTTGAACTCGAAACTGAAAAATAAATTAAATGGGAGAATTAAACTGCATTAGACGTCTTTAATGCACTTTAATTCGTCACTTAATTCTCAGTCAAACGCATTAACTTTGTCAGTTTCGAATGTTGAATGTAACTGCACTTGCATTAACTGCAGCTGGAAGCTTCTCCGCGCGCGCGCACAAGACACGCTGATGCGCGCGCAGGTCTGCACCCTCACGCGCGGTGCGTCAACTTGGCTCACTCCCATGCGCGCGTGCGCCATACTCACTCAGGTCCATGCGCACCCGTGCGCGTGTGCCACGTCACCTGTGAGCCTCTATGAGCACGCCATACAGACGCGCCATTTTGGCTCACTTTGGTGCGCCGCGCACGTCACATCAGGCCCAAGCACCATGCGTACCCCGCGCGCATGATTGCCACGTCATGCGCCATCGCGCGCGGACCCACCAGGGTCATGCGCATGCATGCCACATCACCAACCACTTGGTCCTTGCAACCCTTGTGCTTCCACCACGCGCACGTGGTCAAAAATACAAAGGCGGCTCTCAAGCGGCTCGCGGCGATGATTGCCACGTCATGCGCCATCGCGCGCGGACCCACCAGGGTCATGCGCATGCATGCCACATCACCAACCACTTGGTCCTTGCAACCCTTGTGCTTCCACCACGCGCACGTGGTAAAAAATACAAAGGCGGCTCGCGGCGATGCGAGTGTGCAAAGTGCAAAGTGCGCCATCAAAGCGCCTCACCGCCCACGCCACGCGCGCGAGTTCGAGTTAGGGACCCTTCGCGAGTACACTAGTGAGTGCTTCCATGAAACAATAAGGATGGAGAGTTCCCACTTAAATACCCCTTTAAGTTTCAACTCTCATCCGATGTGGGACAAGGTGCCACTTTCCCACTTATTTCAGCATTCAAGTTTCAAACACCAAACTTTGAGCATCGATATCTCATTCATCTTAGCTCCGTTTTGGACGTGGTTTAGTTCGTTGCGAAGCTCTTCCGACATAGAACACAAACACACAAATAAATATATAAAACCCGCTCATTTTATTATATTTATTTCTAGTCCAAATAGGAAAAAATCATTTTCCTATATTTGTGAAAAATGCTATTTTCACAAAATTTCCAACATAGCTGACCTAGTATTCTTTTACTGGTGTGAAAATGTTTGGCGAGTCAATGTCACTCGACTATCACATACATAAATAACACATAGCAAATGAGTGTCGTATGCTATATTATTAACGTAAAAGTATTTTAGCTGAAAAGGTGAGCTCTAATATTGAAGATTGTAATATTTATTTTTTGGGTTCAAGAATCTCAATATTTGGTTGATCCAAAGTGTTTAAATCACCACAATTAGTGAAAACATCGAGCCAATATTCTGAGCAAAATAAAAAATACAACCCTACTGTATTTTTGAGGTTTAGGCCCATTTAAAAACACTAACACTCTAAAAGTCTATTAACATTGGGCTTGACCAGATTTGGTAGTTGGGCCTCAAGAAGTATATGTCATTTCAAATCAACTAATGTCATTAAATTTGAGCTAAAAAATAATTATATAATGGCCAGATATACCAAGAATATTGGGTTGGGATTTTTGTTTTGGTTTCAACAAAATACGCAAATCACTAATCTACACAACATGTAATTCATGTTCATGTTTTTTTTTAATAAATAAATAAAACTTTAAACCATTAAAAAGAAGTTTCAAAACATCTCTTTTTTCTGAATATAGTTTTACAAATTAAAATGTGAAAACCTAAATCTCCGACTCCTAAATAAACACATATATAAGAAATGAAAAACAAAACATATTTACAGAGCTCATATTAAAAAAATAAATATATGGCTGGCCGACCTCTTTTATGCAAATAATGCTTATTAGCTTTTGTGGTACATCAGCTATTGATTTAACACTACATACCTAACCACATTCTATAAAGAACAAGAATCCACTAATAAATAGAAGAAAACGGCATCAAAAAGGGACAAACCGCCAAATTTCGTTTCAATGATGGATCTATCTCATTGCCATATAATTCAGTGGCGAATCTAGGATTCGCGCCAAGTGGTAACGTTTTATAAATAAGCGGTAACGAAATCGAAAAAACGACAAATTTTTCCAAAATTTACACTAATTTTACACTACCGTCGGAACGCCAAGCCATAGCGGACGCCACCCCTTACTATAATGTACATCCGCCCCTGATATAATTGATCCAAATTTTAAGCCCATGTATGTCTACTTGTCTAGCTTACACCTAAATGTTTTCTTTTTATGTGTTTGTATTCTACTCTTAAAACCAAGTGACGAATTAGGTCTCACTCGTTATTTGAACCAATAACACTAAAGAAAGAATGTCAAATCCATCATCACCTAACTTGAACTAACCTCGCCATGCATTAAGGTAATTACACCATGACCAATACGTACGATCGATGCTGCCTAGTATCGTTGGGAATCCATGTTTCGCTTCATGCGATCATACAAGTTTTGGATGTCACTCTATTATGGCTCCTCTTTGCATTCATTAACACGTATCCTAACTTTTGAAACCAATGTTATTATATACACCTACAACCAAAAAAAAGAGCATCTATCATGAACGGATATGAAAAAGTATATCCAAATTAGGAGTGTGCATGGGTCGGTTTGGGTGGGTTTTGAACAAAAACCATAACCATAACCGCGATGTCGGTTATTGGATAACCATAACCATAACCGATCGGTTATGGTGGTTATGATTATTCGGTTTTGATGGTTATAGCGGGTCGGTTATGGGTGGTTAACCGTGTATTTAGCTTAGCTAAAAATAGCTTAATTTTTTTTAACATGGAATAAATATTTATTGCATATTTGTATATATTAGTATATTACATAGTATTAAAAAATCCATATAATCTATAATATTAATACCAATTATTATCGAATATTCAAATAAAGTGATATGATACATTTCATAAATTCAAATAAACATTCAACCAAAACCACAAAATGATATGAAAAACCCGTAAGTACTAAAAATCTTCAGTCAAAAACATCAAATATTAAAAATATGGTGAAAAGTCTTAAATCCTACAAAGATTTAATACATGTCGGTTCGGTTCGGTTAAGGTGGGTATGGAAAAAATGATAACCATAACCGACCCGCTACTTTCGGTTTTCAAAAAAACCATTAACCGACCCACCAGTTTTTTATTTGGTTCGGTTTTTTTGGTTCGGTTTTGTCGGTTAATTCGGTTATGGTTCGGTTAATTCGTTTTTTTTCACACCCCTAATCCAAATATAAGCTTCTAGAGCTTTAGGTAGGGAGCACTTTTAGTGGAAAATACTACTTAGGAATTTTGGATCCTCTGTTCCCGGTCTAGAAAGATAACGAAGGAAAAAAGAGATTTGAACATTTGGTGGTGTTACAGAGTTTTCCTTTGGACCAAAAATAATTCGATGAGGATATTTTTTAGTAAATTATCTTTATTTTTATTATTATCGAGCCGAGGGTCTTACCGAAAGCAGTCTCTCTATTTCTACAGAGTAGAGGTAACGTTGTCTACATCTTACTCTCCTCAGACCTTATCTTAATTTTGCTATTGGTGTGATTTCCTGAGTATGAGTATGATGATGATCTTTATTTTTATTGTTACCTTTTTAAGTTTTGGAAAGTTTCAAAAAGGAAAGAAACAAAAAAGTTTATAATTTTATCTCAACTAGGAATATTACCCGCCGCAATGCGGCGGGTGGCAGTTTATATATATTATGTGCAGCCGAAGACATATGGTTTTTTCTACCATCCACATCATGCAACCTACCTAGCTATGTTATACAAAAGTTTCTCCGGTAGGTATGCCACGTAGCTAAGTTATATACAAAAGTTTGTCAAGTGGTCATGCTGCCGAGTTATATTACTAATAGGCTATATTACTAACAGTAAGCCTATATTACCAACAATATGCTTGTTAGTCGAATAAGTTGACCCAAAAGTTATATTCTGATGTGTTGTTGCTACCATGTCTTCCAAGTCTTTGGCATTTCCAAAAGGGTGGTTCTACCATATTATGCCTCCTCTCTTCGCAGGCTGGGTAGAGTCTGGAGCAGGAAAAAAAAGATTAGTATAGTTAGTCAGCAGTTTTCTACGGTGATGAATTGTTAATCTACGTACAATTGGCGAACATCTTACGCACCGGATACAAATTTCATTGTAAACAAAATGTAAGTAAATATAAAGTCATATACCTGGCGAATCAGGTTGAGTCCTCTTTGCTAGGTTGATTTTTTGGTTAGGGGTGGTTGGTGGCAATGCCAACATGCATTGCTGACCACTACAAGTCTAAAAACAGAAAGACACAACTTGTAATAAACGCTAGGTAATATAAAATATCCGACTAAATGTATAAGTTAACAACAAAGTCATGCAAAGTAAAACATACCTGAAATGCAAATAGTATTCTATAGCAGTTAGCCACAAATGTAATGAAATAACAAACGACTGTTACACAAAGAAGGGAAAAAGATAGTTTAGTATAGTAGAACCTTGAAGGCTCATGCTCATTTCTTTTCATCTTTCAAATATGAAAAAAAATAACCAGTTAGTTTAACTCAGGTTTGAAATTTGTTAGATTTATTTAAACTTTTTAATAGAAAAATAAAATATTACTGATGGATCATATGTAGGTTTGTTCAATGTTGTTAAGGAGTGGAAGAGGGACGCCACATTTGCAGTTATGATTTCAAATTTTGACCTACTGTGCACAGTTATGAAGTTGACATGTATAATTCAGCATAATATGAAATTCTTATGGGACCAAAACAAATTGTTTGCTTGCTTTGACAAATGACATTTATTTTTCTTTCTTTTCATGAGCTCAGTTACCTTTGAAGAGTCACCTTTAATTCATTGATCTCTGTTTTCTATTCCTGATTATATGATGATTAATTATTCATATAGTTTTGGATTCTCAATGAAGTTACAATAGTTTATTGAATAGTCCACGAACTTACACATTTCGTTAAGTAATTGCGCATCAGTTTAGTTCTTATTCGTATAAAAGTCCCACTTCCCAAACAAATGGCATTCCTAATTCTATGTTTAATGATGTTAATGTCATGAACGTAACATGTGTAACGAAGTAAAAAACGTGTAACGACGTGTGCGGACACAACACGTTAAAGCCATCATCATTATGCGTATAACAAAGTGACAAACGTCATGTTGCCGCTGCAACGGGCGGCACGGGTCAAAATTCTAGTTGATACCCATTTACTTATAAATTAATTTTTGAGCCTTTTTTTAGTCTCTTAACCGCTCAACCTAATCGATTTTGAGAGCATGCTAATATACTATTAAAACACCTAATATATCTCATCAACTTATAGGTCCACCTCTTTCAGATTGTCAACTTCCAGATCACACAAACTACTACCAGGTCCCTCTCTCTCTTTCTCTCTCTCTCTCACACACACACGCGCACACACACACACCGCCTTAATGAGTCGATTCTCGTTTTTGCTAAATGTATCAATTTGACCCGTATGGAATAAAATACATGCAGGCGGCTGGTGGTAGTTACGGTGGAGCTTACCGTGCTCGCTCATAGGGGATACTACTAAGTAATAAGCAAATAAACTTGTTTAATGCTTCTGTCGCCTTATTTATGATAAAATTGCCTTTAGGACCCTCAATTTCATGCAACAATCGGTAACCTAAAAATAACCAAAGTTCATGATTCCCCTAAAAGTAAAACCAATCTAGGTTTACAATTTTTACTGAAACGTTAATCAAAGATGGGCTGAATTTAAAGTTAAGACTGAAACAATAAAAAACCATGTATTTGACAACATCGAAGAACACAGGTCAGCAGATATCCAATAAAAACATACCCTAACCTAGTTCGTACGATAAAAACTAACCTGGTTTCGAATTCTCCGACTCAAGCAACGATGATCAGTGTCGCCGGAGATGAAGGTGAAAGACGGTTGTCAATGGCGGTGTAGGGAACCCAGTTTAAAGGCTAGCTCGGATTGGAGATGGAGAGAATGGTGAGAGAGAGGGGTGAGAAGATACTTTTGATGAAGACGGGTGTGGTGGGAAGTAGACAAAAGGTTTTTTTTGGGAAACAAGCCAAGCTTATGGTACAACCCATGAAAGCATAAAATGGTTGCTTATTTATATAGGTTTTAATAATTACTCTAACTAAAATATATTATATAATAAGTGTGCTATTATAAAAACTTAGAGCTTTCTTTAGACGATGGGTAATGGTTAAAGTCCCTCAAGGGGCATTTTTTGCCACATCACCATCAGAATGCTTCATATAATGGTTAAAGCTTCATAATGCCCTTTCATTTATTAGTTTCCTTGTTTTTCCTCCTTATTGGGCATTATTCTAGAAATGCCCATCCATCTTCATCCCTTATAATGCCCATGAGGAATGGTGTAAGGGCATTATCAAAATCTTTCATGCCCTTGTAAAGCCCCATTACATATGGCCTTAGTGATATTGTAAATTTTGTTTAAATGTTTAAACCTACTGACTTAAATGTACATAAAATAAACTTATAACTATTTAGTGATTGTCATTATTTTTTTAAGTTACATGTTGAAGAAACACTAGTTCAATGGACCGGAATCGAATGAACCAGGGGTTTAGTTCTGCATAAAAGGGTTAGGTCTTCTTGTTTGATTCAGGGTTTGGCTAAGCTCCTTCTTCAAGTGATAACTGCAAAACGAACAACCGTTAGACTCGCCACGGGGAGAATGGGGGTTCTCTCCGTGACCACCATCCGGCGTAAGAATAAGTATAGGTTTCAATGAAGAAGAAGAAGTAATAGTGAAAGTGAAGTGAAACTAACTTGAGAAATGATACCTGAATTGTCCTTATTTATAACCGAATTTGGGCGGGAAAGTTTGTTGACAGAGAAAGGAACGGAAAGCATTTTCCGTGAACGGTTATTTCTCCACCGTTAATCACTAACGTGATGCATATGCACACGGATCGTGTGCATGATCAACGGCTGGGGAGGTGCTACGTGGAAAGTGGGCAAGTGTGGATCCTTCTTCGATTTAGTGCCATCATCGTGACTTTGAGGGGTGCTCCGGATGATGCCACGTGGCCATTCGGTTATAACCGAATGGTTGTGCACAAAAGGGCCTTCTAGATAGTTTACAGCTGTAATCCTATGTGGCTCTGCCTTATGCAAATTATGTTGTAACAGAAAGGTTACTTTCTATTTAAGTCTGGGTGATATCTGCACGGGGATGTTATTAACTATCCTGACATATGAACTTGCGCAAGGACATGTTATTGGTTTTCTCAGCGCGCGTATGTTGAAGGCTGTTTTCTTTTAAGCTCTCCTTTAGAACCGGTACGTAGCCGTGCAGGGTTTCTTAAAGAGGGTCTATTGTGGTGAAGTTGTGGTATGGTCCAATGTGTCTGCGTGAGGTTTTTGAGACCATACCCCTTCACATGTAACATGATATGTTTTTGAAAAAACAAACAAAAAAATAATTAGTTTTAATAATATTTCCATCATGGTTCATAAGTTTTAATAACAATTAGGGGTTGTTTGTTTACCTCTTAAGAAGGCTCTTAATGGTTCAGACCTCTTACTGGTTCAACACTTAATGGTTCATATTGTTTGTGTAACACCTCGAAAATTCGTGTTCAATAAAATAACGACACGTGTCATACAAGACAAAAGTGTTATAAACCCGGATCTAATCAAAGATGTATGGTAGGATTTAAAGCGTCGACGTGTTAATCAAACACCTCTGAACGACCAAATTATAAATCCCAAGATCCTAATATATATTATAAACATCTGGTATACTCAAATCCGGTGAATGCTGATGTGTGTAAAATGCAACATATAAATTACATCAAATAAGGCATAAAACTAACCCTTTTTAAGTACTAATATTGGAAAAAGAGTGTTTTTGTCTTCCTTTTGTATTTTCAGGATTAAATGAGCTCAAAAACGCAAAAGAAGCAAAAAGACAGCTAAATCCAACATAAATACAAGAAAAGGAACATTAGTGGACTGCCCGACCCCTCAACGGCACCTTCCAAAGCAAAATGGAGAAGTCAGAAGACTGAACACGCCTCGTGCTCAGCCAGCACGGGGCCGTGCCCAAGAAGCAGCAGAAAAGACAAACCTATAGAAGCTTCTATTGCCCACCACGGGCCGTGCCCAGCGGACACGGGGGCGTGTCGAAAGTACAGCAGGCGCATTTATTGTAATTGCGAATTACAATTAATGAGGAGAGAGAGTGTCAGACAGGCACGGGGCCGTGCCCAGCTCTCTGTTCAGCCTATAAATAGGAGTGCTTGGATTCATTTCAACTCATCCCTTGGCACACCACCTCTCTCACACTTCATCCACCACCCACCACCATCACAACACCATCATCCACCACCATCATCCATTGTCCATCGTAGAGTGTGTGAGTCGTCTCGGGATCCAAGATTGATCGTAAGAGTTCTTGACAATCAAGGCCATGTTTGCCTAAGTCTCTTACATCACTTGGTGAAGACAAAGTGTCTAATTTAATACTTTTTATTTCTAATCTTTTGCACTTTTTATTTGGTTTTGTATTAATGACTTTAATAACTAGTTACTTATGTTGAAGGTGATATTTCCTTATCGTTTGTCCGTGGTGTCTTGGCATTATTTTACTGTCTATATAAAATAAAAGATTTTCACCATTCATATCTCCACGGTCTATATGGAGGTATGTTGGCTACCTGGTCGGGGGTTAAGGGAACGGTTTGGTAAAGGTCTTGCCATTGTTCAGCGTTTAGAGGTCCTGCAATGGACCTGGGTCAAATTTAGTAGGACCTCCTTCAATACTTCACGGTATTGGATGGCGGGGGTCCAAACTCTTTGATCCCCTCATAAGTTAACTACTATTAATACTATAACCCGGCTATTTAGGACTGTATCCCTGCTGACTCAGACTACTTAGTCGAGGGTAACGTCACCGCCAAAAGCGGGGCCTACCATAATACTGCATTAATAACTTAATTCATTATCTTCCAATAATCCACCCTTTTAGGATTGTATCCTTGCTGACTCAAACTACTGGGGTGAGGGTAACGTCACCTTCAAAAGAGGGGTCTACTACAATAACTAAGATAATCTCTTAATTATGTGCAAAAGTCGGAAATAATCAAAGGTTATACTAGATACGAGTCGGAACCAAGTGATTCATCTTGTCTATCTGTTTTTTTTTCTTTTTATTTTCAGCATTTTAGTTAGTTTTTATTTTTCTTAGCTTAAAAACATTTTTCTAAACTTTTTATTTTGATTAGACGTTGAGGATAAACCGGTACTAAAAGCTCTTGTGTCCTTGGACGACCTCGGTATCTTACCAACACTATACTATGCTCAACGATGGGTGCACTTGCCCATATGTGTGTTTAGTATTAGTAAAATATCGTGTTTTATAAATTTAAAACTTGGCTAAAATAAGTGTTAAAAAGGGCTTAAAATATACACCTAATATATACGACACTTTATCGCACATCAAGTTTTTGGCGCCGCTGCCGGGGACACAAGGATTTTAAGAAAGTTAGGAATCAACGGCCTAATCATCTTTTATTTTTCTTTTTAATTTTTTAGGATTTTCTTAGTTTTTCAGCTTCTGCAGAGCTCAGCACGGGCCGTGCCCGCTGAACACGCCCCCGTGCTAAATCATTGGAACTGGCAATCCTGTTTTACGTCAGACAGTAAGCTGAACACGGGGCCGTGCCCACTCAACACGCCCCCGTGCCCAAGTTTCAGTTACTGAAAACAGAACCGTAAGATCCCAGCGGTTGGTAATTTCTGACATAAACATGAGTGATAGTAATTGTTTTTACTTTCGGCACTCTTATGGTACGTGGTGTCAATTATGTGGTGGCAAACATGAAGAAGTAAAATGCTACTTTCTAAATTATAGGCCCCACTACATGGACCCACCGACTTCTTACAACCTTAAGAGGGGCGAAAGTAAAAATAAGCACTATTTCTCCCTCGAATGCGCCCAGCCAGATATTCTAGGGGAAATGTGATGAGTTTTTTCAACTAGAAAAGCTAATTCTGAATTGGTTAGAAGAGCTTAGGAAGGATTTTATTGATCCACCCCAAGACGATAACCATGAAGAAATGTTGGAACCGCATTCCGACAACCTCGTTGCTCCCGAAAATACCTTCGTTCCTAGCAAAGACTTGGACGATAGTCGTCCCTGTGTCGATTGTGCCGTGAAGGACTCTCCATCGACTTCGTTCGGTGCATACATAGACCTGAGCGATTCGGCATACACCTTCTTTAACAAGAGCCCGGGAAAGGGTTGGACTTGTCCACCTAGAATGAAAATAGGAATTACCCTCACCGACAACCTCTTGCGTTCTCGCCTTAGTCTAGGACAATTAAGGTATCTTAGGCACTTTGGGGTTGTTCCAACCAGTAAGGAACCACCCGATTTCGACGAGATCCTTGAAGTAGCAAAACTCCATAAAACAGCCTCCAGACACGGGGTCGTGTCCAGGTCAACACGCCCCCGTGCTCACCAAAAAGATTCTCTGCTGATTTGGTCAGAATACGAACAAAATGTGTCAGGATTTCCTCTGAACACGGGGCCGTGTCCAGTCAACACGGGGCCGTGTCCAGTGCGCTGTCGTTTTCTTTAAATGCAGCCTGATTCCTGCTCATTTTGACCACTTCAATTGACAGAGATTCCTAGGATTTTCACTCATACCATCCTAGGTAAGTGCTAAAAGAAGGTTCCAAAGGACCCTCTTGTCCCTTCCACTTTTATTCATTTCCTCCTCTTTCAAAATTTTTTCAAAATTTCCTCCATGGAAGCTTGGAAATCCCTTGATTCCAACCCTCTATGTGAAGTTTGTAAGATTATTTGCTAAAGATTCTTGTTTAAAGTTAGTTGTATAACTTTGTTTTAAATTATCTGAGCTTAAAACCCAGATAAAAATCATGAAAATAATTTAAAACTCCAAGATTCTTTAGCCAAAAATCCTGCAGACAAATGGACACGGGGCCGTGTCCAGGGCTCTGTTTTGTAAAAATTTAGCTTTCTTCAGTTTCCTTCACAGAAAATGGCAAGCAGAACAAGCGGATCATCTTCAAGAAGTAACCGACAAGGGAGGAGATCTTCAACAGCAGAAGACTCTCTTGTAAACTATGTTTACGCTCTAAGGGAGGCTATTGATGAAATGACGGGAGTGGAGGAAGCATTGGTCGACCGTATCAACCATCTTACAGTGGGGCTGGAGGGCTGTCTCCATGAAGTAAACCTCTTGCACCAGAGGTTGAACCTTCTCGCCTCCCCGCCTTTGGTACCTATAATAACCCAAAGGGCGTGGAACATGGTGCCCGAAGTTGTCATTCCAGCCGAATAGTACGCCATGCACCAAGAGCCTCCGCGAAGAGTGGTGCAAGGAGTCCCGGTGAATGTTCCCCCTCAACCACCAGCTACGGAGGAAAATGAAGCCGCATTCTTCCTTCCTAGGGAGATCGAAGAATGGCTTTAAACAACATTTAGGGAAGAATCCATTCGGCTAAAAGTCCTACTATATCGGGAAACTATTCTCGAAATTTTCTTAAAAATAGTAGAACTCCTTATGATAACCTCATGTACCTGCTGACCTATTTAGTTAAGTTTTAATTAGGTTTATGTAAGTTCTCTCTATGATGAAATGAAATGATGGTTTTAAAGTTTGGATGATTTTTAATGAATAAAACACACTCATGGTGGTAAATGATGAAAAGGGGAACGAGAAAAATGAACTCATGCACAAGAACAAGGCAACCCGACAATTCTCTCCAGTTCAGAAGGTTCAACACGGGTCGTGCCCAACCAACACGGCCCCGTGCTGAACCACCTGCAGAAAACGCCCAGTTCAGGTAACTGGACACGGGCCGTGTTCACCCAACACGCCCCCGTGTCCAGACTTCTGTTTCTCTTGTTTTAATTTTGTTACTGGCACTTGAACACGGGGCCGTGCCGGGACAACACGGGGCCGTGTTCAGCGCCCAGTAACAGAAAATTTTTGCTTTTTACACCATTTTACACATCTAATCAACCTAAAAGTTTATTTTTGGGACACATTGAGGACAATGTGTAATTTAAGTGGGGGGGGGGGGGGGATGCTAAAACCTTGAATTTTGCAAGTCCTAAATACAAGCCTTACACAAAACTCTATTGGAACCGCTAATCACCCCAAATTTTTTTCAAAAATTTCATTTTTTTACTTGTCTAGGTTTAACTCGGGAAATTCAAGTTCTCAAAAAGGTTATATTTTTACGAATTTACAACCGATAGCGTAGTGATAAAAAGAACCAACATAAGAAAATTATGAAAAGGCATGACAAACTTAGTTAAAATTTGATTATATATACTTGATCACATAAAAACCCATTCCCACAAAAGTGAGTTTTGAGCCTTTATTGAGCATACAAATTTACATCTTTAGACTAAATGCTCATTTTTCGTTTCTTGTGTGAATAGCCGCTTGGTTCTTACAACTCTAGAACTTGCCATGACGATACATTCCCGGTCCTTATCAACTTAAACCCGAGTAAGTAAATGATGGAGGCATTAGGACTAACCCTTTTTTTTTTCTACACCTACCCAAAAATCCCCCTAGTTAGCCCCTTTGAGCCTAAACCTTTTCATTTCATCACCCAAACCAAAAAACCCTTTTACCCACCAAAACCTTTTTCATTTTTTTTACCCTTTGTTTTAGTAACAAGTTCGGTTTTTTGTAAAAAAAAAAAAAAAAAATGTGTGTTGTTGATGAAGCAAAAAGAAAATAAACAAACAAGTTCATCAAAAATAACTTTGTTTGAATAAAAGCTTCATCAAAATAAAAAGTTGAAAATCTTACGAAAACCGACACTTGTTACGCTTTTTCGCCCTTTTTCTACTAACCACTAACCACTATCCCAACCACCTACCTTTAACCCAAGCCTAACCCTTAACCCACAAAGTCCTCTTGATATTTACAAAGGTATAAAAGTTAAAAAGGAGGAGGATTGATTGCTTGGCAAGCTTATGGTAGGAATAAGTTCCATGCCGCTCTCGAGTGATTCACTAAAAATACACCTTCGGCCGAGTGTGAGTGATTTCTCCCGTGAGGTATGTGAACTTGTATATAAATGGAATTTTAAAAAGGCATGTTATGCCCAATTAAGTAATTTCTCCTATGAAAAGTTCTAAATAAATCATTACGAATAGGAGTGTAAATAAATAAAAATAAAACCCAAAAAGATCTTGGATATCCCGACACTCTACGACAAGACAAAAACCTTCTCTTCTACCTATTCCATTTGGGAGTGTAAGCCACATATTAAAGAGTTTTGCTTGAGGACAAGCAAAAGTTCAAGTGTGGGGGTATTTGATGTGTGTAAAATGCAACATATAAATTACATCAAATAAGGCATAAAACTAACCCTTTTTAAGTACTAATATTGGAAAAAGAGTGTTTTTGTCTTCCTTTTGTATTTTCAGGATTAAATGAGCTCAAAAACGCAAAAGAAGCAAAAAGACAGCTAAACCCAACATAAATACAAGAAAAGGAACATTAGTGGACTGCCCGACCCCTCAACGGCACCTTCCAAAGTAAAATAGAGAAGTCAGAAGACTGAACACGCCCCGTGCTCAGCCAGCACGGGGCCGTGCCCAAGAAGCAGCAGAAAAGACAAACCTATAGAAGCTTCTATTGCCCACCACGGGCCGTGCCCAGCGGACACGGGGGCGTGTCGAAAGTACAGCAGGCGCATTTATTGTAATTGCGAATTACAATTAATGAGGAGAGAGAGTGTCAGACAGGCACGGGGCCGTGCCCAGCTCTCTGTTCAGCCTATAAATAGGAGTGCTTGGATTCATTTCAACTCATCCCTTGGCACACCACCTCTCTCACACTTCATCCACCACCCACCACCATCACAACACCATCATCCACCACCATCATCCATTGTCCATCGTAGAGTGTGTGAGTCGTCTCGGGATCCAAGATTGATCGTAAGAGTTCTTGACAATCAAGGCCATGTTTGCCTAAGTCTCTTACATCACTTGGTGAAGACAAAGTGTCTAATTTAATACTTTTTATTTCTAATCTTTTGCACTTTTTATTTGGTTTTGTATTAATGACTTTAATAACTAGTTACTTATGTTGAAGGTGATATTTCCTTATCGTTTGTCCGTGGTGTCTTGGCATTATTTTACTGTCTATATAAAATAAAAGATTTTCACCATTCATATCTCCACGGTCTATATGGAGGTATGTTGGCTACCTGGTCGGGGGTTAAGGGAACGGTTTGGTAAAGGTCTTGCCATTGTTCAGCGTTTAGAGGTCCTGCAATGGACCTGGGTCAAATTTAGTAGGACCTCCTTCAATACTTCACGGTATTGGATGGCGGGGGTCCAAACTCTTTGATCCCCTCATAAGTTAACTACTATTAATACTATAACCCGGCTATTTAGGACTGTATCCCTGCTGACTCAGACTACTTAGTCGAGGGTAACGTCACCGCCAAAAGCGGGGCCTACCATAATACTGCATTAATAACTTAATTCATTATCTTCCAATAATCCACCCTTTTAGGATTGTATCCTTGCTGACTCAAACTACTGGGGTGAGGGTAACGTCACCTTCAAAAGAGGGGTCTACTACAATAACTAAGATAATCTCTTAATTATGTGCAAAAGTCGGAAATAATCAAAGGTTATACTAGATACGAGTCGGAACCAAGTGATTCATCTTGTCTATCTGTTTTTTTTTCTTTTTATTTTCAGCATTTTAGTTAGTTTTTATTTTTCTTAGCTTAAAAACATTTTTCTAAACTTTTTATTTTGATTAGACGTTGAGGATAAACCGGTACTAAAAGCTCTTGTGTCCTTGGACGACCTCGGTATCTTACCAACACTATACTATGCTCAACGATGGGTGCACTTGCCCATATGTGTGTTTAGTATTAGTAAAATATCGTGTTTTATAAATTTAAAACTTGGCTAAAATAAGTGTTAAAAAGGGCTTAAAATATACACCTAATATATACGACACTTTATCGCACATCAATGCTAACAATAATTGATTCGAATTGCACAAGAATGGGATCCTACGAAGAAATGCACGATAAACCTTCGTTTATGGCTTTCGTTAAAGTCCAAGACATTATTGCAACATGGAAGGGTGTACTTAACTATTCAAGCATGATCTAAGGGCCCCAAATTGAAAATTCATGACCCAAATTCGTAATTACATGGTTGCCTGTTCGGAGCTTGAAAGGCCAACATTTTTAGCCCTGATGAATGGCTTACGGACGGTAAAGGTCGACCCTTACGGTCCGTAAGGAGACCCCAGCGAGCAGAAATTCGACAGCAGCCTGTTTAAACGTTGCAACCGACTTAAAAACGATTTTTCACATCCATGGGCGACCCCTAATTGTTCCTAGGCCTTAAGGGCACTTGTTATTGATCAGAATCATCCCTTAGACTTAGTTGTCATCATCATAATGAATCAAGAACACTATAAAAGGCCCTCATGTTTGCAACATTTCTTGCATTCATTCCATCTGCATTTCTGGAGCTTTTGGGAGTTCAAGAGCAGACCCTAAGCATCTCAAATCGTGCATATGACTTCTATAAGTATGCTTAACCTTCCTTAATTGAGTTTTCACTTAGTTTTAGCTTAAAAGTGAAACCGTCGTAATTACCGTTTGACTTAGCGATTAATCATTAATGGTCCAGTGATTAGTCGAATTGAAGGTAGTTATAAGTTGGTAATTATGTGGGCAATAAACCCTTAAAAGGGCACCCACTGATTCCCGTTCTAACTAGATCAAATGTCGGGTCAAAGTTGATTAGAAAAAGTCAACAGAATGCTAATCTTCGAATTAACGCCTAATTAACAATGTAGAAGGAATGTAACATATTTTATCACTCATATAACTTGGTAATAAGTATAATAACTGGCCTAAGCTTGTTCGATCCGACAATTTTCTGTTTAGACCCGGTTCGGAACCGAAAGTCGCAAAACTTTGACTTTTGCTTTGACTTCAGTTCTGACCCGATTTAGTATGATTTGGAAATGCCTTAGGACTTCCTTAGGACCAGGTTACATGTTAGTATAACCCTATGTGGTTGATTCGTTGATTTTCCGATTCGTTTACACTTTTCCGTTAATTGCTTAATGTTGACCATAATGCCCTTTTGACTATAAAACGAGAAATTAGAAATGTGAAAGGACAATAATCTTTATTACTGATTTATAAACATGTCCCTAAAACTTCACATCAGTTGGAGGTCTAGATTAGGAGTTATGCTCATTAGCGTAATTATAACGCCTTTTAGTAATTAAACAGTGCAATTAGCATAAAGCCTATCTAAACCCAATTTTTGACACCAAACCTTTTACCCACTGATGTAATATAATATTTTGAGATTTTTAAAGATTTTTAATTATTTTTAACCTGCTCATAACCTAAGGTTATGACGTTGATTCGGTAAATACCGATTATACCCTTTTCGGTCATAAAATGAGTTCTACATAATATTTTGACACCAATCCAATTGCTACTGATTTTATATAATAAATAAAGTATTTTGAACTTTATAACCTGATCAGAAAACTCAGATTTCCTGTATAGCCCGGAAATCGCTTAAAATGACTTTTTACGCGTATTAAACGCATAGTTTGGGTTTAAAACCATTTTGCCATATAAGACCTATTACCAACTGATATGACCTAATAAAATAAGTTATTCTACTGATGTATTCGGACCCGAATCTCAGAATTTTAATTAACCTCTTTATAATCTTTAAAATGACCAAAATACCCCTACGGGGCTTATTTTGAGATTAAACTCGTTTTGCGCATAATGGAAGGTATCCTACTGATATCACAACATATTTAAGGCATATTAACTTAGGAAACCTGTATATGACCTATATGGTTACCCGTTACGCCTCTTGCGCGTTCGGTTCGGTTATGTAACTAGTTTGCATAAATTAGCCGAAACGGGTCAAACGTTATCGTTTTTATCTCAAAATCTAGAATGTGTTTAGTTTACACATATTATACAAGTCTCCAAACTTGTCGGGTCTAAACCACATTCTATTTCGGTCTTCGCTTAATCATGCGTTTTGAACCGTAAACTTTTCCTTAAAACTAACCGGTCTAAGTTACGACTTAAATAAGACCCGTTAGGAATCTAATAGGATAATAAAACCTTCGTTCCAGATTGAGAGCCCCAGTAGAAGTACTTGTGCTTGCTGATTAGAATATACGGCTGAGTATAAATTGCGTTTGCTAGCTCAGGTAAATACTTTTAACTTGTTTTCCCTATGCGGGCTTGGGATACGGTATTATAAAAATACCGCTTGGTCGGGTATTGAATGTTTAGTCGAATTGTGATTAAATTATTGAGGTAACCCGCTTTAATCTGTATTGTTTGAAATAAAAGCCTTTAGGGGTTAATGACCATGTCCCGGATATCCTTGACATCATTGTATTATAAAATGGCTACGTCTTAAGCACGAGGTGTAGGCATACACCTGACAGTTTGCATAAGGGAAATGGTATCTCACTCTCATGTGGGCCTATACTTGTGGCGTGTCTGTTAATCATGACTCGGTTTCTACATCGGGCCCTGAACGTACAACGAACATGTAAATCTGTATACAAGATTATTTTTATATAATTGTCCCAAGTTATAAAAGATATTTTTGTGCCTGGTGCATTCAAATCAATTTTCAAACTCTTTTTAAAATGAGTCGGTCAATTGTATTTACCAGTGTAAACTGATGTATTTTCCAAAAAGGTTAAGTGACAGGTACTGAACGTAATTGGCTGGAAGCTCAGGGCGTTAATAAGGAATCTTGCAAGTTCTAGGCGTCTAAAGTCTATTGAACAGGTTTTCCGTTTATTTGATCCGTCTGTGGATCCTTTACCTTCCGTTGTAATACTTTGACATTACTTTATATTCGGAATGTAATATATTTATCTTTTGCTTCCGCTGTGCATTTATAAATTGTGTTGTTTGACTATGATGATATCAACTACGTCACGATACTCCCCACCGGGCCCACCGGTAATACGTGGAAATATCGGGGTGTGACAGTTTGTTTAACGAACAGATGTCTGAATGGCTCAGACATTTGCCTCTGAATTGTTAAGTATTATACAGAATCTGAATGGTTAAGACCTCTAATATGAATTGGTCAGACGTTTGTCTCTGAACTGTTAAGAATTATACAGGTTCTTAGGGTGGAGGGTATAGTCAAACACCTTAGGGTGTTTGAGTGAAATCCTAGCCAATAATATTATGCCATGTCAACTCCCCATTCCACTCCACATTTTGCACTCAATCACAAGGTATGGTCAAACACCCCTCAATTAAAAAAAAAAAAAAACTTGATTGGTTGAGCCCCTCTCTCCTCTTTCCTCTCCTCTCATCACTCTCCCCCTTTTCGGTGAAAGTTCACCGATTTCCTTCTCCTCTCTCTTGGTCACCGAATGCAATGGAAGCCATGGTGTAGTCACCGAATCGGTGACTTGAGTCACCGCACACATCCCCGCTTATTATACCCTCCACCCTTATTGGTTCAAATCTCTTACTGATTTAACACTTAACCATTCAGATGTTGCCAAACAGCCCCTTAGTGGGCTAATTGAAATATTGTTAAACTGCGTTACACTTTCAAGATTAGAAAAAAAAAAAAGTTTTCATCTATTTTTCTTTTCTTTTCAACCAAGAACATAAAAACGAATCACACTTATTTTTTGGTTTTTAAATTTGATTATTTCTATAGAAATATGATTGTGTATTTGTGGGTTAGATACTGTATTATCATTTACACATATTAATTATTAAAAAAAATTGTTGCACTTGAATTGTTCATTTTTTTCCCCAACGACCTATTGAGATGGAAGCATAAAATTTTCAAATTTATAGTCTTTACAATAAAAGGGGAAACAAAAAGAAGACCGAAAACTCCAATTGTTCGTCACGTTGTCAAACATCAAAAGTGTTTCGATTATTTTATTATTTATTTTGAGTTGTTTTCAAAGAAATTTATAGCATCTATTTTGTTGGTAAACATATGAATTAATTTTAAATATTAGATCAAATGTTACATTAAACTTAATACAAGGAGAGTTGTAGGATGTTAAAGATAAACGTGGCAATGCTACTACTAGATACATATTTTTTTTACTGGTGTCACTTTTTTAAAAAATGTTCGTTAAATTAGTATCACTCGAATATATGATAACATGTACATAAAATCCTTTAGGGTGAAACTAACAACATAAAACCACTTGTATTTTTGTCACCTTGGGTGCCAATTTAAAAAAAAAAGTCATATGCTTTTTTTCTCCCTTTGAAACGTAAATTATAATGTATTGACCTAGTTTTATGTGTTGCAGCATGTTAGACCATTTCAAAGCTTTGAATTAAGAAATGTACTTGGATATCATTTTCAAAAGGATTTATGTGTTTGTCATTTTCATAAATAAATAAATAAATACTAGTATGTGTAAAGTAGGAGAGTAAAAGGGAATGAATTTTGACATGTCGAAGAAAACGGTAGAGAGTAATACTATTGATAAATTATAAATTATAACAAAGTAGTAGAATTTGAATGAGACTCAAATATTATATACTTTTTTATGAACATAGACTAGCTTACAACCTCGTGTATTACACGGGTTGAATGACAAAAAATGTAAATTATAAACTTGTATATAATTCTTATTAATGAAATAACTTATTTAGATAAAATAATAAAACAAAAGAACAGTTATATTTTCGTTAATTGTACATGTGATTTTGATACTTTATTAGTAATTATTGTTTATATCCAAATAATATATTTTATCTTAACAAATATATATGGTTAGGGTAAAATGAAAACTTCTACGAGTTGTGAGAACTTAGAGAATTCAACCTTACAAAAGGGTTTTTGAATTTTTTTACAGAGGGTGTGAATGAGCGGTTAGAGACTCAATGTGTTAAACTTTTTGATTTTGGATTCAAGTGGTTAAAACCACTAAAACATAGGGACTCAAAAAGTAATTTACTATTAATTAAATTTGAAATTATACGTTTGATCTCTAACTATATTAAATAATATTATACTTATTATATTATTTGATACATTTATATTTGTTATAGATAATTATTAATTAAATTTGAATTTAGACGTTTATCTCTAACTATATTAATTAATATTATATTATATTTTGTGTATAAAATTAATATGTAATACTATTATTAAAAGGGAGGAGGCACTAGAGAGTGACACGTGTACAAAAAGATTTTCATTTATTAGTACTAGCGGTAAGACCCGTGTGCAAACACGGATCGTTTCTTAGAAAAACATGCGTAACACATATTGATAGAACATATAGATACATGTATAGATATTGTACGAAAATGTGTTATCTATTATAGCTTAAAGACAACTATAAGTAAATATAAAAGATATTTAACAAACTTAATAAAAGATGTCTAACAAACTTAATAAAATTCATCAGTTACATATGATTATTTCCATTCTCTTTTCAAAAGAGAGAGTATCCACCCATTGACAATGTAAATTGTTATAAACATAAGTACATATAAAAGATGTCTAACAAACTTAATAAAATTCGAATACAACTTAACTTTAATAAACATTAACTAAGAACATACGATCACCTGCCTAAACAACACACATCAAACCTCACTCAAGAATTTGTTACGCAGCAACATGTCCTTTGCTACATGTTGTGATCTGGTTAAATATGCTACTGCAAACAATGTAATAGCTGCTGATCCAACAATCTCCCTATACAACAGATGATACGAAAGCCCTTCTTTATTACTGATTTTTATTTTTCATCAATATCTCTCTGATTTGTCCTTTGAATTGTAGTTCAAAGTCCAGGGAGAACATGTCTTCTTCATCACCCCTCTCAAGTTGAAGGTCCAACAAATCTTGGAGATCGTATGCATTCAGATTATATGCACTATCCATTTTAATCTCTTAAACACTATCATCAGATCTGATCAAAGTCAATAATTGGGTTTTTGAGCATGGCTTCCACTTTACTATTTTTGGATCAGTTGGTTTTCTTGGGCAAAGTATTATTGAAGATGAGTTTGGTGATTGTGGTCTGCTAACTAAATTTGCAATTGATTCAGACAAATCAGATGATGAGAGAAGGTTTTTCGGAGTACCGATTTTTAGAGACAGAGCAACAGTTGTAGGATAGACTGGGTTTTGAAGAACATTTGAATGTTCAGCTCTAACTTCTTCCAGCTTTTTGTAGGTCTCAACTATCTTCAGTTTAGACCATCTGGCAATGGATCTAACTGGACCATAACCAGCAGCCACAAGCTCTGCTCTCATTCTTTTAAACTTCAATACCTCATCTGAATCCACTGTTTTGATTTTCTTCCAATTAGGTGGAGTTGGCTTTACCAGAGGATCATTGTTCATTTTTGTGATTCTATCAATATGAGTTTTTCTCTTACGTGTGGAAATGATTTCCGGTAAAGGAGAATGTTTTGGTAGTGAAGATGAATGTATGGGAAATCTTTGTAACGTTGGAGATGGTTGGATTGTGGTTGGTGTAGTGAAAATGAACATGGCAGATATTTGACAAACTTCTGCTGAAACAACTGGTGTCTCAGCAGCTGTTTGGTAAACATCTGCTGATACTTTTGTGTTCCCAGCATCTATTGACAAAATGGGTGATGATGGTGTGGAAGGTATTTTTCTCCTTCTTTTGTGGTGGTTTTTTTTGGAGAAGGTTAGGATTTAGGTTGAGCAGGGGATACAATTTCTGTAGGATTAGCTTTTGAATCTGGTGGCAACTTTCTCAGTGAATCTTTCTCCCCCTTTTTGGCATCATTATCATCATCATCATCTTTTTCAAATATTGATGTAGAGGTAGAGCCAGTAAGTTTCAACAGATGTTCCTTAATGTTCATAATGTCTGCTTGTGTGTCTTTATATCTGGCATCAACCAAATTTCTGATAAATTCCAAACTGAAATTGCGGTTACTTTCAGCCAAATTCCTCTGAGCTTGAAGGATGGGTTGTATAGAATTCCAAAGCTCATTGGCAATTTCCTGTCTGGTAGGTTGACTTTTAAAAAGCTCTATCATCTGCTTAATCAATTCTTTCATTTCAGCAACATCTGTTTCAATGGTAGACACTCCAACCGTCAAATCCTTATAAATTAATTCATCTGAATTCTCACCTGTAGTGGTTGTATTTGTTTTGATAATAGGAGAAGTCTCCATATCATCAGAAACAGATGCCCCTTTTTCTTCGTTCTGGGGACTTCCCACTGAAGCAGAGATTACAGTTGTAACCTCATCAGTAGTTGCCTTCATCGGAGTCTTAATGATGTAACCACTGTCCAACTGATCACCAATGGGTTCAACAGTTGTAGTGGCTGCTCCACTTGAACTACCACCAAGAGTTTCCTAATACTCAACGGGGATAACCTCCTCAACTGTTTGTAGGATAGGAGATTGAATTGGTTCAGACACAGTCATTTGTTACGATCTACTCTCAGTAATGTGTGCATTAGAGGAACTGTTTTCTTTCTGAAATTCAATTGCTTTAAACAGATGTAATATTGTTGATGGAACTTGAGTCGAGGGTTGTGGTGTAGAAAGCGTGATTGCCCTGGGAGAGGGACTTTTAAACATACTTTCATATGAAAGGTCTACTTCATGTTGTGGTGTCCCTGTACTTACAACATGATCCTTTTGTGAGGATACATGAGGAGTTTGGATGGGTTGAGATCTTTCCAACAATTGTGAGGAAGTAGCAGCAGTGGTTTCAAGTGACATTTGTGTTGTCACTGCATTAACCTCTGGGATCTCATCTTCCATAGGAAACTTTTTATTTTGTTTGGTTTTGGTGGGCTTTTTGGATGTGACAGCTTTCTTTTTACGTTTTCCTGGTGTGTGTTTCACAACATCGGTTGTGGTGTCATGATCACCAGCAGTAGTTCGCTCAACAACAGAAGTTTGAGCAACTGATGCGAACGCATCTAAAACAGGCTCATCCCCCTTTGTTTCAGTTGTTGAAACTTTTGACTCTTTATCCATAAGTTTAGTAAAAGTTTTACTTGTAAGACTATTTATTTGAAAAGCTACACCTTGTTCAAAATCTGTTTATGACACTTGTTTTCGTAGGTAGTAGCTTAGAAGTCTTGGATACAACAGAAAAGTATTACTACGAACACCTTTTTTTCAAAATTTTCACATTTTTCACATTATTCAACAAATCAGAAAGCAGTGCTTGTGATAAATTGTAATCAGATTTTTTTTTAAAATAGCATAACCCAAATATTGAATGTTCAAAGGTATCTCATTAAATGCGGTGGTCTTGGCTGAGAGACAAGTTAAAAGAGTATGAAACAAAAATTTCATTGGTGGAGGGAAGTTTGGTTTGTAGATAGTATCTTCCTTTAATTGTGCATCTTACCCTCTTTCAATGAACTCTGTATGAAGTTCAAGTTTTTCAAAGTTGTTCTTACCTCCAAAGTCATCCAATGCAAATGTAGTGGAAATTGTAAAGGGAGAAATTCGTACCACACTTTCCTCGACCTTAGATGTGATGGCAACTGGATTATTATCTTAAGACTCTATTTTAGCATTAAACCAAAATTGTCGGAGTGTTTCTGTATGAACCGGAGCATCAGCAGTAAGAATTGATTTGTATTTTGATGACGTTAAAAGGTCAATTATTGAGTGATAGCTGGTATTTTTGTTGGTTTTCTTGAAGATGGGGAGGTAGTTGTGAGGGTTTTTTATGTTCAGAGACATGATCGGAGAAGAAGGTGATTTGGGGATGAAACAGGGTTTAAGTTGGAGGGTTTTTAACATGTTGGAAACTGTTTTTGAGAATTTTGAATTCGAGACGGCAGGGGTAGAACGATTTAGGGATGAAACAGCTTTTATATAGAGAGAAGAAGTGAATGCTGACGTGGCAGTAGTTACAAATATTTGATGGCTAAGATCTGTCCACGTCAGAACCTCTCTTGCGACAACCGATGCCAGTTGTTTGGAAACCTCTGTTGGTCATTGGGAACAATGTGAGTCAAACAGTCGTTAGATAAACAGAAGTTATGTGAACAGATGATAACTTTCAGCAATTGTTTTATTTTTAGCTAACATTTGTCCACGTCAGAACCTCTGTTGTCATAATGGATGACAGTCAGCAGTATAGTAAATCAACAGTCATTAGGATAAACAGAAAGTACGACAACAGACGGTACGCTTTAGCAGTGGATGTATTTTTAGGCAAGCAGAAGTTTAAAAAACAGTTGTTTTTAATCGGTGTAACTCAACAGTCGTAAGTCTAACATCTGTTATTAGCCCAACCACTGTTAGTATCAAATCCTCTGTTAAGCATTTTAAGATTGAATATCATTTGTTGACCCATAGCAGACCTTTGCATCTTCAGACATTTATTCATCAGCAGATGATCTCTTTTGTCAGACTTTAGCTACAACACACCTTTTATAACAGTAAAATATACCGTAAATTCTTCCAAAAAACTGTTATTGATAAACAAAATTATTTAATAATACTTATAGCAGACATTATATAATAATACTTATTCATCATTATCCCAACCACTGTTAGTATCAAATCCTATTTTAAGATTGAATATCATCTGTTGTTCGTTAACATCTGTTGACCCATAGCAGACCTTTGCATCTTCAGACATTTATTCATCAGCAGATGTTCTCTTTTGTCAAACTTTAGCTACAACACACCTTTTATAACACCAAAATATACGGTAAATTCTTCCAAAAATTTGTCATTGATAAACAAAATTATACAATAATACTTAGGAATGACTGAAATAATTAAAATGAAGATTCGACAACAAAGATTAATACTATTAAAATTTATTCATTTAGTCAACAGTGGTAAATCAACACTAACACTTGTATTAACATTGGGCTTGACCAGATTTGGTAGATGGGCCTCAAGAAGTATATGTCATTTCAAATCAACTAATGTCATTAAATTTGAGTTCATAAATAATTATATTATGGCCAGATATACCAAGAATTTTGGGTTGGGATTTTTGTTTTGGTTTCAACAAAACTAGGTTAGTTACCCGTGTGATACACGGGCTAAGATAATATATTATGTTAATCTATTTTTTGAATAAAACTACATGGAAGATTGATTATATATGTAATGTGTTATATTAGTTTAATTATTATCAGGGTGTGAAATTCCTTGGATGATAATTTGATGCCGGAATCGGCAAAAAGATGATCCATAAATATGACATGATACTACATAGTGGTGCATAAAAAACCTGAACCCGGGAAAAAACCCCGGAACCGGGTATTATAAAAACCGGGTTTTCTATACCCGAACCCGACCCTACCCATAAGGTAGGGACCAGGTATTCATATTTGATCTAAAACCCGAACCCGAAACCGGTTTTTTTATACCTGGTTCATACCCGAAACCCGGTTTTTATAAATACCCGGAACCGGTTTTTATAAATACCCGGAACCGGGTTTTATAAATACCCGGAACTGTGTTTTTTTATACCCGGTTATATAGCTATTTTTTTATTTATGTTTTTTATCTATGTTATTTTATCTATGTTTTCAAGCATTAAGACTTCTAGTTCTTATGATTTAACAAAATTATGTATGCACTTTGATGTAATCTTGTTTAATTATTAGGTTTCTAATGATATTTGAAGTATTTGGTCATTATTCCCCTCTATTTGCTGGAAAGATCGATTGGTGTTTGTCTAATACAAAAAAATGAAAAATTGATGGAACTTGGTTAAAACATAACATAGCAAATAAAATATATTGTTGTTTATGTAAATCCAAAAGGATTCAAATCAGGACTATTCCTTCGATCTAGCACTATCGAATTTAAATTTAGAAATGTGATTAAAATTTCAATAGGCACCATCCACTAAAACATATAAAGAAGCATTAATACCCGGTCGGATTTTTTTAATACCCGGTGCGGGTTTTTTCCCAACCCGATGCATACCCGAACCCTACCCGATGAATACCCGAACCCGAAAATAGGGTATTATAATACCCGGGTTTTATAAAACCCGACCCGAACCCGGGTATATAGGGTATACATTTTTGGTAGAAAACCCGGACCCGACCCGGTTTTTAAAAAAACCCGATTTTGTAAAACCCGATCCTACCTGAACCCGGTTCCATACCCGGAACCGGTTTAAAAAAAAAACGGATTTGTGCACCACTAATACTACATTACATTATAGGGATAGTTTATACAGCCTTCAAAACTTGATGTGTTATGCTTACTTAAAACAGTCATAATATCAGTTGTATTTATTTTTTTTAAATTTACGACAATAATAGTATTTTTAACATACTAAAATTTGGAGAAATGAATAGGTATTTAGGTAAAACAAGTGTTAAATTCAATTACAATGCAAAAAGTTCCAACAAAAAACAAATTAGAAAACAGATAATTTTTTTTTCTCTAAAGCAATGTCGAAGTTAACCACGGAAAAGTCAAACGTTCCAAGTAGCCCAATTTGCTTCACTTCCAACCCTTGTCCCTTGGCATAGTTTGGGTCTTTATCAACTTTTTAAACGGCACCACACATTGCACCCCCACTATCAACCCTTGATATTGTATACTATTAACAGTGGTAAATCAACACTAACACTTGTATTAACATTGGGCTTGGCCAGATTTTGTAGATGGGCCTCAAGAAGTATATGTCATTTCAAATCAACTAATGTCATTAAATTTGAGTTCATAAATAATTATATTATGGCCAGATAGGTAAAGGATCCTGTACAAAGTCCTACTTTTGTAAGAAGTGTGAGAAATAATTTGGTGATGACAAGTGTCCTTTATCTTAATTAATTCAAAAGGGTACATTAGTAATTTACCTTTCTTATCAATTAATTGTGTGTAACTGTTTTGGAGTTAATTTAGGAGATTATATCATCAGAATCAATCATCTTTAACGCAGCAAGGTCCCTCCATCATTGAATTTTCATACAGATGGCTGCTGAGTTGTTGCAGAACCACCGTACCCTCCGCCGTCGAAGTCCATATCCACAGTCTCCGGCCATCACGTACGCTTTGCATGGTTTTCTGGGCCAATAATACTAATCATCAATCACTCATGCATTGCGTACCCTCAAACTACCACCAACTGTTTCATTTTGAGAGATAAGTCATTTGAGTGGTACAAAATTTTATTTTTTTTAACGGCAAATAATGTTAATACAATGCAAGTTATAACGTATAAATAAGAAATATATAGTGTTTTACATGTAGACATTGTTCATGGTGTGGTGTTTTATCTGGAGAGACTGTTCATGGCGTGGTGTTTTAAACATCTGGAGACATTGTTCATAGCGTGGTGTTTTATCTGGAGACAGTGTTCATGGTGTGGTGTTTTATCTGGAGACATTATTCATGGCGTGGTTTTTATCTGGAGACATTGTTCATGGCGTGGTGTTTTAAAACACCAAACACCACGCCATGAACAATGTCTCCAGATAAAACACCACGCCATGAATAATGTCTCCAGATAAAACACCACACCATGAACACTGTCTCCAGATAAAACACCACGCTATGAACAATGCCATGAACAATGTCTCCAGATAAAACACCACGCCATGAATAATGTCTCCAGATAAAACACCACACTGTCTCCAGATAAAACACCACGCTATGAACAATGTCTCCAGATGTTTAAAACACCACGCCATGAACAGTCTCTCCAGATAAAACACCACACCATGAACAATGTCTCCAGATAAAACACCACGCCATGAACAATGTCTCCAGATAAAACACTACGCCATGAATCTGATTACAGTTCTTCTAAACGTAAAACACCACGCATTGAATCTTATATAAAACAAAGATGCTTCCAATTTAGATCTTGGTAATTAATTCCGATATTTAAGGAAAAAGGAGTGAATGTAGGTGTTTTTGGTTGTGTAGAATACGGTTACCATATTTGAAATATTGAAAAAAAACACTATTGCCCTTCAATTTTACATAAGGTCCCTCTAATTAAAACACAATTTACATTTTTATACCCTATTGATCTCAACCATTAGATCAAATATCCAATGGTTTAAAACACTTCTTACCCTTCTCACATTTTAAACACTTTTTACCATATCCCTACCCTGGCCAGATATACCAAGAATTTTGGGTTGGGATTTTTGTTTTGGTTTCAACAAAATACGCAAATCACTAATCTACACAACATGTAATTTATATTCATGTTTTTTTTAATAAATAAATAAAACTTTAAACCATTAAACAGAAGTTTCAAAACATCTCTTTTTTCTCAATATACTTTTACAAATTAAAATGTGAAAAACTAAATCTAACCACATTACATACCTAAGCACATTCTATTAAGAACAAGAATCCACTTATAAATAGCAGAAAACGGCATAAAAAAGGGACAAACTGCCAAATTTCGTTTCAATGATGGATCTATCTCATTGCCATATAATTGATCCAAATTTAGGCCCATGTATGTCTACTTGTCTAGCTTACACCTAAATGTTTTCTTTTTATGTGTTTGTATTCTACTCTTAAAACCAAGTGACGAATTGGGTCTCACTCATTATTTGAACCGATAACACCAAAGAAAGCATGTCAAATCCATAGATAATGTGACGCCATAGCTTTTAGCATTACTATCTGATATCCAAGATCACCTAACTTGAACTAACCTCACCATGCATTAAGATAATTACACCACGACCAATACGTACGATCGATGCTGCCTAGTATCGTTGGGAATCCATGTTTCGTTTCATGCGATCATACAAGTTTTGGGTGTCACTCTTAGGCCATGTGTAGTCATAACGCCCTTTTGGGGGCGTTATGCGACACGTGTCGTGCCACGTCAGCAAGGGGTTTTATGGGGCGTTATGCAATTTGAGGCCGTAGTCATAAAGCCCCTACCCATCATTACCTATTTAATAATTTTAAGTTTTATTAATTAATATAAAAAACTCTTCTATTTTTTGATTGGCCAAATGAATTAACCAAACAAAAATAACGCCGCGAAAAATCTGGCGCCCTCCCCCCATTTTTGAAACATAGCGCCCGGAGTTTTGGTGTGGCCGGCGTTTTGGCGGCGCTATGGGGGGTTATACCGCCCCACTACGTATGCTCTTATTATGGCTCCTCTTTGCATTCATTAACACGTATCCTAACTTTTGAAACCAGTCTATTATATACACCTACAACAAAAAAAAACATCTATCATGAACGGATATAAAAAGGTATTTCCAATTATAAGCTTCTAGAGCTTTAGGTTTTTTTTTGGAAGGCAATTTTCATTAAAACAAACCAGCAGGGAGCTGGAAAAAGTACACAAAATCAAAACACAGAACAAACAAAATTAAGAAAAACATGACAAGGGGGAGCGACACCAGTTTTGCCAACACAATGACTTGTGCTTTGTTCTGTTAACAATCCATGTGAAGATCTGAGCGAAACAATGTAGGGAGCACTTTTATTGAACATACAACTTAGGAATTTTGGATCCTCTGTTCCCGGTCTAGAAAGATGACGAAGTAAAAAAAGAGATTTAAATATTTGGTGGTGTTCCAGAGTTTTCCTTTGGACCAAAAATAATTCGACGAGGATAATTTTTAGTTAATTATCTTTATTATTATTATTATTAATATCAAGCCGATGGTCTTACCGGAAGCAGTCTCTTTATTTCTACGGGGTAAAGGTAACGTTGTCTACATCTTACCCTTCTCAGAACTTACCTTAATTTTGCTATTAGTGGGATTTACTGAGTATGATGATCATATTTATTTTTATTATTACCTTTTTAAGTTTTGGAAAGTTTCAAAAAGGAAAGAAACAAAAAAGTTTATAACTTTATCTCAATAATTACTCTAACTAAAATATATTATATAATAAGTGTGCTATTATAAAAACTTAGAGCTTTCTTTAGACGATGGGTAATGGTTAAAGTCCCTCAAGGGACATTTTTTGCCACATCACCATCGTAATGTTTCTAAAGCTCTTTCATTTATTAGTTTCCTTGTTTTTTTATCCTTATTGGGCATTATTCTAGAAATGTCCATCCATCTTCATGCTCTTATAATGCCCATGAGGAATGGTGTAAGGGCATTATCAAAATCTTTCACGCCCTTGTAAAGCCCCATTACATATGACCTTAGTGATATTGTAAATTTTGTTTAAATGTTTAAACCTACTGACTTAAATGTACATAAAATAAACTTATAACTATTTAGTGATTGTCATTATTTTTTTTAAGTTACATGTTGAAGAAACACTAGTTCAATGGACCGGAATCGATTGAACCAGGGGTTTAGTTCTGCATAAAAGGGTTAGGTCTTCTTGTTTGATTCAGGGTTTGGCTAAGCTCCTTCTTCAAGTGATAACTGCAAAACGAACAGTCGTTAGACTCGCCACGGGGAGAATGGGGGTTCTCTTCGTGACCACCATCCGACGTAAGAATAAGTATAGGTTTCAATGAAGAAGAAGAAGTAATAGTGAAAGTGAAGTGAAACTAACTTGAGAAATGATACCTGAATTGTCCTTATTTATAACCGAATTTGGGCGGGAAAGTTTGTTGACAGAGGAAGTAACGAAAAGCATTTTCCGTGAACGGTTATTTCTCCACCGTTAATCACTAACGTGATGCATATGCACACGGATCGTGTGCATGATCAATGGCTGGGGAGGTGCTACGTGGAAAGTGGGCAAGTGTGGATCCTTCTTCGATTTAGTGCCATCATCGTGACTTTGAGGGGTGCTCCGGATGATGCCACGTGGCCATTCGGTTATAACCGAATGGTTGTGCATAATAGGGCCTTCTAGATAGTTTACAGCTGTAATCCTATGTGGCTCTTTCTTATGCAAATTCTGTTGTAACAGAAAGGTTACTTTCTGTTTAAATCTGGGTGATATCTGCAAGGGGATGTTATTAACTATCCTGACATATGAACTTGCGCAAGGACATGTTATTGGTTTTCTCGGCGCGCGTATGTTGAAGGTTGTTTTCTTTTAAGCTCTCCTTTAGAACCGGTGCGCAGCCGCGCAGGGTTTCTTAAAGAGAGTCTATTGTGGTGAAGTTGTGGTATGGTCCAATGTGTATGCGTGAGGTTTTTGGGACCATACCCCTTCACATGTAACATGATATGTTTTTGAAAAAAAAAACAAAAAAAATAATTAGTTTTAATAATATTTCCATCATGGTTCATAAGTTTTAATAACAATTAGGGGTTGTTTGTTTACCTCTTAAGAAGGCTCTTAATGGTTCAGACCTCTTACTGGTTCAGCACTTAATAGTTCATACTGTTTGTTTGACGAACAGATGTCTGAATGGCTCAGACATTTGCCTCTGAATTGTTAAGTATTATACAGAATCTAAATGGTTAAGACCTCTAATATGAATTGGTAAACGTTCGTCTCTGAACTGTTAAGCATTATACAGGTTATTAATGGTTCAAATCTCTTACTGATTTAACACTTAATCATTCAGATGTTGCCAAACAGCCCCTTAGTGGGCTAATTGAAATATTGTTAAACTGCGTTACACTTTCAAGATTAGAAAAAAAAAAGTTTTCATCTATTTTTCTTTTCTTTTCAACCAAGAACATAAAAACGAATCACACTTATTTTTTGGTTTTTAAATTTGATTATTTCTATAGAAATATGATTGTGTATTTGTGGGTTAGATACTGTATTATCATTTACACATATTAATTATTAAAAAAAATTGTTGCATTTGAATTGTTCAATTTTTTTCCACTACGACCTATTTAGATGGAAGCATAAAATTTTCAAATTTGTAGTCTTTACAATAAAAGGGGAAACAAAAAGAAGACCGAAAACTCAAATTGTTCGTCACATTGTCAAACATCAAAAGTGTTTGGATTATTTTATTATTTATTTTGAGTTGTTTTCAAAGAAATATATAGCATCTATTTTGTTGGTAAACATATGAATTAATTTTGAATATTAGATCAAATGTTACATTAAACTACAAGGAGAGTTGTGGGATGTTAAAGATAAACTGTTATATATGGACGTGGCAATGCTACTACTTGATACATAATTTTTATTTTTACTGGTGTCACTTTTAAAAAAAAATGTTCGTTAAATTAGTATCACTCGAATATATGATACGGATGTAACATGTACATAAAATCCTTTAGGGTGAAACTAACAACATAAAACCACTTGTATTTTTGTCACCTTGGGTGCAAAATTACAAAAAAAAAAAAAAAAAAAAAAAAAAAAAGTCATATGCTTTTTTTCTCCCTTTGAAACGTAAATTATAATGTATTGACCTAGTTTTATGTGTTGCAGCATGTTAGACCATTTCAAAGCTTTGAATTAAAAAATGTACTTGGATATCATTTTCAAAAGGATTTATGTGTTTGTCATTTTCATAAATAAATAAATACTAGTATGTGTAAAGTAGAGAGCAAAAGGGAATGAATTTTGACATGTTGTTGAAGAAAACGGTAGAGTATGTAATACTATTGATAAATTATAAATTATAACAAAGTAGTAGAATTTGAATGGGGCTCATATATTATATACTTTTTTATGAACATAGATTTCTTGTTTGTTCTATATGATGCAGTACGTACTAGATATATGTTGGATAGGGGTGGCAAAATCAACCCATACATTCAATTTTGGGTTAGGATGGGTATTATTTTTGTAGTAGATGGGTTGAGTTGGGTTAACAAGAATTGTTAAATGGGTCAAGATGGACAACTTTAAAAAATAACAAAATAACATGTGGGTCAGGATGGGTTTTCATAGTATTTGCTGTAAGATTAAATATATTATGTTTAATATTTAATCTATAGCCATTATAATCATTTACATAATAAAGATCAAAATATATAATAACCTATTATTTAAATTAGTTGGTAATTGTTGATGGACCATATTATCCTTAGTAACTAATTAGGTTTCCTCCTGGGTGCTTATATAAGGAAAATTAAGTGGAGGTTAAAGGGTTACTTAGTTACACACCCCATAAGCATAACATCAAATTCGTCCTCCATCTCCTAACCGATACCCTTTTCGGTTCTCTAAGCCCCATCATCAGTCAGCACCCTAAGGAGGAACCAGATCACGATGACAAGCATGTCGAACTCCATTACTGGATTCTCCACTGGACTTTCTGCTGTGACAGGTATGTTTTACTGTTTTCCCTCATGCTCAAACAGAACTGAACCAACATGTGGTATCAGAGCATATGTTGATTAGTCGGTTCTGTTTTCGTATCCATAATTCTGGGATTGAAACTTGGAAAACGAAAATTTTGAAACCTTATGAATTAACAGCCGTTTTTCGAGTGGGTATATGTTCGAAATCCCTGTTTTCGGAAAAGGAATAATCATATGTTTACTCGAAATCAAATGGGTTTATGTTTTACAACCGAAATCTGTTTAGAAGTATTAAAAGTTTCAGGTTTCGGGTTCCAGAATTTTATTTTTATGTTTAGGGTTCATCACATGTTCTTAGGAAATTCGAAAATTCTGTTATGATTTGGAATATGATTTGGATTATGAAGTGTTTTTTCTGTTTTTGATCTATTTTGTCCTTAATAGATTTTCGAAAAAACTGTTATTAGATAAACATATCATAATTTTTCGAAATATGTTGATAAAATTAGATCATCTTAAAACAGGAAACAATATCTCATAATCCCTTAGATTTCGAATTTCAGTTATGTTATCACAAGAAACAGCTATCAACAGTGGACTCGAGACCATCAGGTTTCGACTCGAGACCAAGATCTCGACTCGAGACCACAAGGTCTCGACTCGAAATCATAAGGGCTCTCAAAAGTTTTCAACTCGAGACAATGGTCTCGACTCGAGACCATAACATGTCAACTCGAGACCACTGAGGATTCGACTAAGGCCATTAAACCATTACAACTCGAGACAGAGGTCTCGACTCGAGATCATTAGATCTCGACTCGAGACCATAACGTGTCAACTCGAGACAAAGGTCTCGACTCGAGACAACAAGGCTGTGACTCGAAACCTCATTATTTTTAAGCTGTTTAACGTGTCAACTCGAGACAAAGGTCTCGACTCGAGACAACAAGGCTGTGACTCGAAACCACCCGTTAGTTCGATCCGCGCTAACGGGTGGTTTGCTATTAAATAAATGGTTTTGTAATTTACTTAGTTAATTTAATCAGAATCAGATAATGTTTTGCAAAACCTGAATAGCTTAACTTGAATGAACTTTTGATATATCATTTCTGGCCCAAGCTGACTTGATACATCTACTTATCGTTCAAGTATTACGAAAGCTATGTTGTGTGTGCATCATAAGCATGAATGTCTTAATTTCTGGCCAAAGCTGATTTAATTCATTCATAGATGGCATACTCAACAAGTGCATAACTAAAGTGATTGTTTCAATTTCTGGCCAAAGCTGATTTGTTACAAACACTTTGCACATATGCTTAAATGATTACACTTTTGGCCAAAGCTGTTTTGTCTTCGTTTAAGTAGAATTTTTAGCTAAGTCTATTATTTTGATGTTAGTAATAGACAATTTCACAGCTTCATAATGTAAAATGGTCATTATTTATGCCTGCCTTAGTTTAACGTGCCCTTAGATCACATTAGGACTTCTTCATTTGTATCATAACTTGCTCATCTTATTTCCACTATCAGCACCCAATTGCGGGATTCCACTTTTGACTGGTGAAAACTTTGCTGCATGGAAGGATGCCCTCATGCTTACACTTGGAGTGCTGGACTTTGATTATGCTCTAAGAGAGGATAAGCCAGCGGACCTTACTCCACAGAGTACTGCTCCTCAGCAGTTACTTCATGATAAATGGACTAGAAGTAACCGCATGTCTCTCATGTTCATGAAGCAGTCCATTAATCACTCTATCAGAAGAGCTATTCCTGATTCTGACGATGCTAAAACCTACTTGGCTTCTGTGGAGGCTCAGTTCAAGGGGACGTCTAAAGCACACGCTAGTACTCTTATTCTCAAGCTGGTGACAACTAAGTATGATGGGAGGAGTGGCATTCGCGAGCACATCATGATGATGGATGACATGGCCAATAAGCTGAAGGGGCTGGAAATGGAAATCAGTGATGGTTTCCTTGTTCATTTCATCATTACTTCACTTCCTTCGTCCTTTGAAGCATTCAAGATCAAATACAACACTCAGAAGGACAAATGGACGATGCGTGAGCTGGTCGCCATGTGCGTACAGGAGGAAGAGCGTATGAGGATGGATCGCCATACTGATGTTGCAAACTTCACTACCTCCAACTCTAAGAAGAGGAAGAACAATTATCAGAGGAAGGATGCTTCAAAAGTACAAAGGCCTAATCCTAATCCTAATACAAGTGCACCTTCCAGCTCTAAGAACTCCTTAGGCAGTATCCGCTGCAAGTTCTATAAAAAGACAGGACACATGCAGAAGGAATGCCCTGACTTCAAGGAGTGGCTGGCTAAGAAAGGTAACAATTATTTTATGATACTTGAGTCCTATAATTTAAGTGTTCCTGCTAATTCTTGGTGGTTTGATTCTGGTTCTATGGTTCATGTTACCAATTCTACTCAGGGATTCCTTTCAATCCGGAAGCTGGAAAGAAACCAAAGAACGCTTAAGGTTGGGGATGATCGAGAATTAGAAGTGAAGGCCATTGGAGCATTACAATTAGTTATGAAAACTGGTTTATGTATTAAACTTTATGATACCTTATATGTTCCTGAGGTAACTCGGAACCTTGTATCAGGACCAAAGTTAGACATGGACGGTTTTATTGTTTCCCATGGTCATCGCAAACTCTCTATCCTTTATGATTCTGTTCTTTATGGTACTGGTATTCTGGATGGTGGTCTCTATAGATTAGAACTAGAAGATAACTTTTCCAAATCTTTGTTGTCATATAATATTAATGAATCACTCACAAAGATGGAAGAGAAACGAGACTTAGAAACTTCATCCATGTTGTGGCATCAGCGTTTAGGCCACATTTCAAAAGAACGATTAAATCGTCTTGTGAAGGATGAAGTCTTACCTCCTCTCGATTTCTCTGATTTTGGAACATGTGTCAAATGTCTTAAAGGTAAAATGACATTAGCGAATAAGAAAGGTGCCACTAGGAGTTCTAATTTATTAGAACTCATTCACACTGACATTAGTGGTCCCTACCAAATCGCTGGCATAACAGGACATACTTCATTTATCACTTTTATTGATGATTATTCTCATTACATGTACTTGTATCTTATTAAGGAAAAGTCTGAATCTCTTACAACTTTTAAGGATTATAAGGCTGAAGTTGAAAAGCAATTAGATCGTCAGATTAAAGTTGTGAGATCAGATAGAGGCGGTGAATATTATGGAAGACATACTGATGCGGGTCAAGCTCCTGGTCCATTTTATGATTTTTGTAAGGGCCAGGGGATTGTGAACCAATACACCATGCCTGGTACACCTCAGCAGAATGGTGTCGCTGAAAGAAGAAACCGTACCCTTATGAACATGGTGCGCAGTATGTTAGCCAACACTAATTTACCATTATTCCTCTGGACTGAAGCGTTAAAAGCAGCTGTTCATATACTCAATAGAGTTCCTTCTAAGTCTGTCCCTAAAACTCCTTATGAACTTTGGACAGGAAGGAAACCGAGTCTTAAATATATGAAAGTATGGGGCTGCATTGCTGAAGCGAAACTTTACAATCCTTTCCTAAGGAAACTTGACCCTAAAACAGTTACCTGTTTCTTTATCGGGTATCCTGAGAACTCTAAGGGTTATCGTTTCTATTGTCCTTCTCATGTCACCCGTATTGTTGAAACCAAGCGTGCCGCGTTCCTGGAGGATTTCAAGGTCAGTGGGAGCAGTACCAACCCTTACGAAGAATTGCAAGAAGTACAAGACGCGGGGGGGAGAGACTCGTCGCTTACCATTACTCCGATTACTCCTCTTGTACCCAATGCAACTACTGTACCTGAAGCTACTGCACCAACTCCAAATTCACCTCTACAATCAGAACCCATTATACCTCATGACGAAGGCACATCAAACGCTCAAAACCAAGACAACGCTGAACCCGATAATCCACTCAGGAGGTCATCTAGGCAAAGAAGGCCTACTAATTGGGATGATTATGTTACCTACCTGACTGAAATGGATGCTGGAAAGCTCAATGATCCTATCTCTTACAATGAAGCCATTAGCAGTGATCAGTCTTCTGAAAGGAATAAAGCGATGATTGATGAGCTTGAATCCATGAAGAAAAATGACGTTTGGGATTTGGTAGAATTACCCAACGGAGCCAAACCCGTAGGATGCAAATGGGTATTCAAAACAAAACTGGATCCGAATGGGAACGTTGAACGCTACAAAGCGAGATTCGTTGCAAAGGGCTACACTCAGAAAGAGGGAATTGATTATCAAGAGACGTTTTCACCTGTCTCTCGTAAAGATTCATTAAGGATCGTCATGGCCCTAGTAGCTCATTTTGATTTGGAGCTGCATCAGATGGACGTTAAAACCGTTTTCCTTAACGGAGATTTGGACGAAGATGTTTACATGAAGCAGCCTGAAGGCTTTAAACCTGAAGGTGAGAAGCATCTAGTCTGTAAGTTGAAGAAATCCATTTACGGGTTAAAACAAGCATCACGTCAATGGTACCTCAAGTTTGATGAAGTCATGAAGAAGCAAGGTTTTATGAAGAATCAAGTGGATCACTGCACCTACCTCAAGATGAGTGGGAGCAACTTTACTATACTTGTCCTTTACGTAGATGATATTCTATTGGCAAGTAATAGTTTAGATATGTTGCATGAGTCGAAGCGGTTACTTTCGCATAACTTCGACATGAAGGATCTCGGAGAGGCTTCTTACGTCATTGGCATCGAAATTCACCGAGATAGACACAAAGGGATCTTAGGATTGTCCCAAAGGGCCTACATAGATCGTGTCCTTACGCGTTACAACATGCAACAGTGCAAACCCTCCGTCGCTCCAGTAGTTAAGGGAGATGTTTTCGGTTCATTCCAGTGTCCGACAACAGAGGTTGAGAAGGAGCAAATGAGCCAGATACCTTACGCGTCAGTAGTCGGGAGCTTAATGTATGCTCAAGTCTGTACTCGTCCAGATATCGCTTATATTGCTGGAATGTTAGGCCGTTATCAGACTAATCCTGGCCTAGATCACTGGAAAGCAGCTAAGAAGGTACTTCGATATCTGCAAGGGACGAAAGACTACAAACTGACTTATAGAAGAAGTGATCATTTAGAAGTGGTGGGCTATTCTGATTCTGACTTTGCCAAATGCAAAGATGACAAGAAATCCACTTCGGGCTATATCTTTATGTTAGCAGGCGGCCCTATCTCATGGAAGAGTCACAAACAACAGTTGACCACAACTTCCACAATGATGGCAGAGTACATTACTGTTTATAACGCAACCTGTCATGGAATGTTGCTTAGAAATCTGATCACTGGACTCAAAATCGTAAATTCCATTTCTAGACCATTGAAGCTTTACTGTGATAATTCAGCTGCCGTTAGTTTCTCGAACAGTAACAGTTCGACTGGAGCTGGCTTATATCTCGATACAAAATATCTGTTCGTACGTGAACGAGTTGAGGAAAATAATCTTTGTATCGAGTATATTAGTACTAAGGATATGCTTGCGAATCCGATGACTAAAGGTCTCCCTCCTAAGGTTTATGAAGAACATGTTCGTAATATGGGATTTTGTAAAGACCTTATTTGAGCATATTGTACTAGCTTATGTTTTATGTTAATGAAATTTCCTCAGTTTGATTTTGTATGTCTCTTAGAATATGTTCAACCGGTATAATGGCATATAGACAAATAAAGTTACAAATCAAACAAAGGGCTTACACGTATTTTGATCATGACGATTAGGTTTTAAATTAAGGCTATAGTATGATTAATGGGGGTCCTGAGTCGCATAATGATTCAACGGCTGTATTTCTCTGCTATAGTACTTGTTTAAGGCTAAAATGAGTGTTAACTCCTGATCAGGCTTATCTAATACTCATAGTAAATGATTACTCGGCTAAGTGGGAGAATGTAAGATTAAATATATTATGTTTAATATTTAATCTATAGCCATTATAATCATTTACATAATAAAGATCAAAATATATAATAACCTATTATTTAAATTAGTTGGTAAGTGTTGATGGACCATATTACCCTTAGTAACTAATTAGGTTTCCTCCTGGGTGCTTATATAAGGAGAATTAAGTGGAGGTTAAAGGGTTACTTAGTTACACACCCCATAAGCATAACATCAAATTCGTCCTCCATCTCCTAACCGATACCCTTTTCGGTTCTCTAAGCCCCATCATCAGTCAACACCCTAAGGAGGAACCAGATCACGATGACAAGCATGTCGAACTCCATTACTGGATTCTCCACTAGACTTTCTGCTGTGACAGGTATGTTTTACTGTTTTCCCTCATGCTCAAACAGAACTGAACCAACATTTGCCCCATAATCCAAATTTCAAAACTGGAGTATGCTGATTTCATTATTTACGTTACCTGCTACCAATTCATCCTCCCTCTCATCACCACCATTGATATTCATATTCCTTATAGATCCAAACACAACTTACACACTACGTATATATCTATAACTTATCTATACACGTATAGCAACATGAAACTTCTATTCATTTTGCTGAATTTATTTCAATTTGATTGGAGTTGAGTGATAATATGGCATCGGAACAGTTAATCTCCGGCTGAGCAACCGGATCTCAAATCACCCATGTCACCACCATCCTACAACCTCCATTCCACTGCTTCTGCTCCGATCATCGCCCAAATAAGAAAAACGGGTTTCGGTATCTGTGGGTTCGATCGAGGTGGATGCGGTGACGGAGGCGAAGCTGAAAGAGAATGGGTTCATGAGCACGCGGAGGACGAAGCTGGTGTGCATGATACCGGTTCGGTTCGGTACCGTACCCGGTACCAAATGAAATTTATCGTGACGTACAATCCTCAAAAAGCGTTGAACCTTTTTTTTAATTTTTTAATTTTTTAATTTTATTTATTTATTTTTTAATTTTTTAATTTTTTTTATTTATTTATATTTTTAAGCTATCATGATTCATGACTAAATCCAAACTTGACAAAAACCCATCTTGACCTAAACCCATCCTAACCCATTTCTTAATAAACCCATCCTAACCCATACCCATCCTAACCCATTACCCAAACCTACCCAACCCACCCATTTTGCCACCCCTACTGTTGGATATGATTTCATCATTTCAACTTGTATAAATATCATACAAAAACTTCTATATATCATTGTGTAGAATGTCTACTTGTAGATGTTTGAAACTGCGGTTCGACCTTTGTGTTTGCAACATATCCATACATATATGTTGCATATACATGTGCCTTTTGTGTATAATATGAGATAGAAATATATACTGAGAGAGAAGTGTGGCTGTTAGGAAAAGCCAAGAAGAGACCCTTGTAGGCTTATAGAATGTGGTTATTTCTGTAGAACCGTTCGCGTAAAAAATAAAATAAACAAATTTTATTAACTGATTACAATACAGAAATAAAGAAAGCTGGAAAAACTAAAGTAATATTACAACTGAAATAAATCAAATACAAGACTTGGTGTAGAAGAAGAAGAAAAACGATGACTGAGGCACGTGTACACACGCTTCCCTTAAAAAAAATTCTGAGTCTCCCAGGAGTACTCGTTTTGTTTCCCAGCGTATAACAGCCGGAGCAGTAGTACTGCCGGAGATGGCCTACAACCCGAAGGCTACCTGAAGAGAGCAGGAGAAGATCTGAATTCTGTAGAGAGAAAGGGTAAATTGCTGTTGTGTTGCTGGTGTTCGTAGTGTATCTTCTGCCGTGACCAAGAGCTGTATTTATACAGCTCCAGATTCGAAACTGTCAAAAAGGAATTAAAGGAGAGGTTTAAATTGCATTAAACGTCTTCAATGCAATTTAATATGTCATTTAATTGTCAGTCAAAGACCATTAACTCGTCAGTTTCGAAGTTGAAAAGTAACTGCACTGTCATTCAATGCTGGAAGCTTCTGCGCGACCGCAAGAAAACACTGGTGCGCGCGCGCCCAGGTCTGCACGCTCATCCGCGGTGCGTCCTTTTGGCTCACTGCCATGCGCGCGTGCGCCACACTGACTCAGGTCCATGCGCGCGTGCGCCACGTCACCTGTGAGCCTATACGAGCACGCCACACAGTCGCGCCGTATTGGCTCACTCTGGTGCGCCGCGCACGACACATCAGGACCCATGCACCATGCGCAACCACGCGCCTTCGTGCCACTTGTACCCGCGCGCGGACGGCCACGTCACGCGCCTCGAACTTGCACGCCACTTCACCACTTGGTCCTTGCAGCCTCTGTGATTTACCACGCGCACGTGGTCAAAAATACAAAGGCGGCTCTCAAGCGGCTTGCGGCGATGCGAGCGTGCGAAGTGCGCCATCAAAGCGCCTCATCGCCCACGCGCTACAGCCAGGGGCGGACCTATAGTGTAAACGGGCGTATCCCGGGCTACGGCTCAAGTTTTTACGAGTAGTGTAAAATTTTTTTTTTTCCGATTTTTATACACAGGACACCCCTAAATTTTTTTGGGATACCCCTGAGTTGAAGGTCTAGTTCCGCCACTGGCTACAGCGCATGAGGGTTAGGGTGCCCTTCGCGAGGACACTTAGTGTGTGCTTCCATGAAACAATAAGTATGGAGAGTTCCACCTTAAATACCCATTTAAGTTCCATCTCTCCTCCGATGTGGGACAAGGTGCTACTTTCCCTTTTGTTTCAGCATTCAATGTTTCAAACACCCAACTTTGAGCATCGATGTCTCATTCATCTTAGCTCCGTTTTGGACGTTGTTTAGTTCGTTGCAAAGCTCTTCCAACATAGAACACAAACCCACAAATAAATACATAAAACCCGCTCATCTTATTATATCTATTTCTAGTCCAAAATAGGAAAAAATCATTTTTCCTATATTTGTGAAAAATGTTATTTTCACCTATTTTCCAACAATTTCCTCTTGTATAAGGGACTAAGGGTCAACCATTAAACGGGTCACAGCCCGATAGGCATGGCTCATATTGAGGGTAACGTTTATAAGTTGTACCGTCGGATGTGTACACTTATCCCTTTTTGATTAAGATTCTTTTATTTCATATATCCAATCACCATCATTGTATCATTCGATAAAAACCAGATATCCATCATAGTGCGGTTTGTATTCCCGTGTGTATCTCAAGTACCGAAGTAGCCTCGTTGTAGTACTTTTCCATTGTTCAAAACTATAATTAGTAGTTTATCTACTTAGCATCCTTATATTATATAGTAAATGTTTTTTTTTTTTTTTCAGATATATGTTGGTTGATGTTGCTTATTTGACCAAAATCCTGACTTTGAATTTTTCAAAGATCTTATTCACATGAAGTTCATTTAAGATTTAGTTTTAGACATCTTTGAAGTGGTGTTATGGCATATGAGAGAGAGCTACAACCCAATATCCAAAACATTGAAAGAAATAAACACCAAATTAAAATAGAATTATGAGGGTTAAAGAGTGATTGCAAATAAGTTAGTATAACATCCATTCCCTTTGTTTAGTTTATCATCCACATTGGTGAATTAATAAACAAATTAAACCGTCGCTCAAAAAAAATAACTAATATATATATATATATATATATATATATATATATATATATATATTATTAGTGAGGCTTGATGAATAGTGTTTGTAATTGATAGATCAATTAGTGGATTTTTTTTTACATCTTAAAATATAGTATATATATAAATTTTCTATACATAAACTATGAACAAAGTTTGTGATTTGTCTATTGGTTAATCTATTGAAGTTGCATCCATAAGGTTACAAGTTCAATTTTAGTTCTACACAACCTTTTTCCCATTTTTTAACCCATCTTCTCTTCTCATTTTATCTATTTCTTTTTTTTTCTTTGTTTTCATGTTATTTTTTATGTCTTTTGGCTTTTTCTTTATTTTGTTTTCCTTTTCGTTGTCGTTTTTAGTGAGCAAAGAATTACCTACGTATACAAAAACAAGTTTGGGGGAATAGTGCCACACAGCTGTGTGGCACTTCCCTATTGGATCATACCATTTTTAATTTAATTTTATTCACAATTTAAAATTACGTTTTTGTCCTTCGTTTAAATTTACGTTTTTCCCCTCAGCTCAAAATAAAATTATAACTTTGCCCTTAGCTCAAAATTACGCTTTTGCCCTCGGGTCAAAAACTCTTTTTTTTTTTTTTATTTTGTTCCCAGTTTAAAGTTACGGTTTCGCCCTCCGTTTAAAATTACGTTTTTGCCCCCAGCTTAAAATAAAATGTTGTTTTTTCCTCTAGCTCAAAATTACAATTCTGCCCTCAGCTCAAAATTATGTTTTTGCCCAAAATTATGTTTTTGCCCACAGTTCAAAATAAAATTATGTTTTTCCCCGTAGCTCAAAATTATGATTTTGCTCTCAGTTTAAAATTATGATTTCGCCTCCAGTTAAAAATATAATTACGATTTTGCCCTCTGTACAGACATACATGTTATGAGAGAGAAATATTCGGTTTATTGCCCCGCAACGCGGGCGGAGCAAAATACATAGTTTTTGTTTTTAAAAATTCCTTTTTCTTTTTTAAATCATATTTATCATTTAATTTTTTATTTTAATCATTCCTTTTTATTTTTTAATCATGTTTCCTTTATCATTTAATTTAATATTTTAATAATTTTTGTTCGTTAACTTTATCTAAAAACTATGTACGTAGTTGTGCTTAATTTTTTTTCTTCTACATTCCGGTTTAATTTTATTAAAACGAAGTTGTATTCAAAATAGAGTATTTATTTGGTATCTTAAAACAGTATGATGATGAATTGAGCCAAATCGATTCTGACGGTTTGGCTTTCTAAACCGCAACACCCTTCGTTTTCAAATAACGTTTATTTTACATTATCATTTGCTTTGTTCCGCCGCAACGCGCGACTTCAAAAAATCTAGTAAACGTTTAAACTTTAAAAAAATTTAAATTATGAAAAACGAGACATGCAATAGACGAGATGAGAGTCACTTGGAAGTATATTGTTCATAAAATAAGAGAAAAGCACTCTGAATAGTGTTTCATTCTACTCATTCTTTTTTCTTTCCCCACAATTGATAAAACACGCGAAAACTTGGTGTTATTGTTATCTAAAGCTTGTGAGTGCATCTACAATAGTTAATGTTCTATTGTTGTACATTAAGAAATGGTTTTTAACAAGGGTGAAAACGAGTCGAGCGGCTCGCGTGTTATTCGAGATCGAATCGATAAAAAGATCGAATGAGCCGAGCCTTTTCAAGCCCGAGCTTGAAATAAATATCGATTGGATTTCGAGCCCGAACTCGAGCCTTGTATGTGTAGCTCGTTTTAGACTTGTCGAGCCTTATCGAGCTTAGTATACTTAAGGGTTTAAACTATCTTTGAGCTTCTACTCCCCTTAAAATTACCCGGCCCAAGTTTATCCAGCCCATCCATGTACTTATTTTATTTTTAACACAAAAATATCTTACATACAAATACTTAGTTTTAAATTTTAGATCAATCTTTTGAGGTGAGCCTGCACCACAAATACTTAGATGGAGCTTTCGAGCCGAGCTCGAGTAAGGTAAGACTCAGGCTCGGCTCGTTTGCACCCCTAGTTTCTCACGTGAACGAAAATCTATTTTAGGGGACCGTGTCAAAATGTGAGTGCATCTAAAGACGTTGAGAAAGTTGTTTAGGTGGTGTTTGTTTTTCTAAAAAAGATCTCCGCAGGCTTTTCTGTCTGCGCCGCGCAAACATTACCATCTGTAGACTGTTTGTTTTTTCGAATACGTTTCATTAAAAAACGTGTGCGCAAGCTCTTTTTGGTGCAGACTTGGCCCAACCACTTTTAAGATCTTCTAAAGCCTGTAAGGGTTAAACACCACCATCCACCACCACCACCACCACCACCACCGTCCACCACCATCTACACCACCGTCCACCACCCACCATCGTCTACCACCACCATTACAACCCACCGTCCACGTCAACCACCCACCACCACCACCCATCGTCCACGTCCACCACCCACCACCACCGTCCACCACCACCACCCACCGTCCACGTTCGTACACCACCACCAGTTTATTTTAGAAGTCTACATACGTTAAAAACAAACAGAGTTCTTCTTCCAGACTGTTGAGGTTTGGTCCATCTCTTCTTCTATATACTAGTAGTAAGACCCGTGAGAACACACGGGTAAGTTTAATAACGATCAAAATCAAATACTAAAAAACAGATTATAAATATATCATTTAAATTGTTTGTGTTTAGTTACATATGTTTATAAAACAATGTTAAAAACAGTATGTGTTAGTATTATAAGTATAATGATAAAAGTTTTTGTCTACATCTATATGTAAAATATGATGTGAAATTATTTAATGAATTTACATTCGCATTATACTTATGAATTGATGACAACATCAGGCATAAGTCATAAGTGAAGCTACAGTACATTCAGAAACAAAGGTCATCTGTCTCTGTTTCAAGCCAATAATTAACCTTAAAACCTGTCGCAACCCCCGATCCCTTATTCCCGGGAACGGGCGGACGCGATCTCAGTTGTGGTGGTATCAGGTTATTAAATCTTGCAGCGGAATTTTCATCAGGACCGTAGTTAGGAAATGTTTATCAGAGTAAAACCACCATATTTTATATTAATAATCACATGGATAAAATCCAAGTTTCTTATTACAATACAATTATAGGGATAAACCCTATCTTATTTAATTTAAAACATCGTTTATTCGGTAACTTTTATAGCCACATTATCCCCAAGCCTTTAGTGCTCTCCAGCTGGCTTTCTACTCGTTGGCTATCACATTGGGTTACCTGAAACGCGTTTTAAAAACATTTGTCAGTCGGAAATACTGGTGAGTGAATCCCAGTTTAATCAAGAAACATTTTATAGATTAAAACAGTATCGAGGACGATTACAATGTTTATGTCTACACAATTACTCCATTTGGTACTATCAATCCACTGACTTGTGGGTCATATTACACATTGGCTAACTCATTGTCCCAATGGTAACGTACTGTCATCCATGACTTACTACTCACAGTGTAGTAAATTTTGTATACAAAACACCAACATACCGGCAGTAATAGAAGACTACAAAGACTCAATCACCGCTTAATCACATTGTAAAACAATTAAGATTTTGTAAAAACTATTAATAAAAAGGAGATTACTCACTTTGCTATCTTAGGCTTCTTGTAAGGGTTTCCTGGGTATAATCTATAATTTATACAAATGTACATTGGTTAGTATCATAACCCTTTGAAATTATTAATGATACCCTCCCCGAGACGGCATTCCAACAACTACGTAGGGCAGAACCACGACAGTTGTTACGGAACCCTAAATCAATCGGGCAGCGTAACTATTATGAAACTGGGGTTATAATACTTACAACGGAGCAGAACCTCTCTAATTAGGGGTATAATACCCGTGTATTATAACTTTTCTACAGAAATGGTGATTTGAGATTGAAATGTGAGCGACGAAAAACGTAAACTGATGAGTTCTATATATAGTGCTGATATCTGACTTCCAGGCGGCTCGCGTGAGACACAAGCCAAGGTTACGCGGCCCGCGTCAACCTTGGTCAACACCATAGCTTGGCCCGGTCAGCTTGTAGACTTGCCACGATGTCGACACGTGTCGGCATCTGGTGTATCCGCATTTCATGAGCTCTCGCGGCCCGCGTCGATGTAAGCTTAAGCTTACGCGGCCCGCTTTAACTAAAGAAATCAGCGGATTCAAAGTCCAGTCTTGATACGGCCCACGTGAGCTTGAGGTGGGATCCTACGCGGCCCGCCTCAGCTCTAAATTCAGATTTTTATTTTATTTTTATAAACTATAATGTATTTTGGGCTCCGTTTTCACATACGGGGCATAATATAAGACACATAAGGATATTTTAAGATATAATAGGGTATACAAAATATAATGAGGGTGTTGGTTTTACCGAGGGTTGTTACATTCTCCCTACCTTGTTTTAGAGCTCGTCCTCGAGATCTATTGAAATAAATGCGGGTATTTCTTTTGCATTTCTGACTCTAGCTCCCATGTATACTCAGGTCCTCTTTTGGAGTCCCACTTTACTTTGACTAGAACTAGTCTCTAGTGTTTTAGATTCTTGACTTTTCTGTCTTCAATTTGTAGAGGTCTTTCTACAAACTTGAGTTGTTCATTTACCTCTATATCCTTAAGAGGTACTATCAATGATTCATCAGCTAAACACTTTTTAAGATTTGATACATGAAACACATCATGTATTCCTGCCATTTCCTCTGGCAGTTGTAGCTGACAGGCTACAGGTCCTATTTTTCTAATAATCTTGAAGGGTCCAACATACCTGGGACTTAGCTTTCCCCTTTTCATGAATCTTACTACTCCTTTCCAAGGAGAGACTTTCATCAATACTTTATCTCCTACCTGAAACTCCAAGGGCTTGCGTCGGTTATTGGCATAACTCTTTTGTCGATCCCGTGCGGCTTTCAGTCATTCCTTGACTTGAATAATCTTTTCAGTTGTTTCTTGCACTATCTCAGGTCCAGATAGTTGCTTTTCCCTAATTTCTGCCCAACAGACTGGGGTTCGACACTTTCTTCCATAAAGTGCTTCAAATCATGCAGCATTGATACTTGTGTGATAACTATTATTATAGGAAAATTCTATTAAAGGTAAGTGATCGTCCCAATTACCTCCAAAATCAATTACACAAGCTCTAAGCATGTCCTCCATTGTCTGAATTGTTCTTTCACTTTGTCCGTCTGTTTGAGGATGATAAGTTGTGCTTAACCTTAACTTGGTTCCCATTGCCTTTTGGAAACTTGACCAAAATGAGAGGTAAATCGACTATCCTTATCAGAAACAATTGATAAAGGAATACCATGTAAAGAAACAATTTCATTTACATACAATTTAGATAATTGTTCCATACTAATTGTTTCCTTCATTGGTAAGAAATGAGGTGACTTGGTTAGTCTATCTACAATCACCCAGATTGTATCATTTCCTTTCTTAGTTTTGGGTAATTTAGTAACAAAATCCATGGTTATTAATTCCCATTTCCAAACTGGCATTTCTAATTGCTGTAACAAACCTAAAGGTTTCTGATGTTCAGCTTTAACTTGTGAACAAGTTAAACATTTAGAAACATAAGCTGCTATATCCTTTTTCATTCCTATCCACCAGAAATTTTTTCTTAAATCCAGGTACATTTTATCACTTCCTGGATGCATCGTATACTTAGATTTATGGGCTTCTTCTAATATGTCATGGCGTAGATTTCCTAATTTAGGTATCCACATTCTCTTTTCATGGAATCTCCAAATTCCATCTGTTCCTTGTTTTAATTCTTTTAACATACCTTTTAGCTTTTCAGTATCTTCCTTGATTACTGACTCTTGTGCTTCTCTTATTTGATTATGTAAATCTACTTGCAGATTTAATTTAAGAGAACGTACTCTTCTTGGCTTTTCATGATACTTTCAGCTTAAAGCATCTGCCACTACATTTGCTTTTCCTTCATGATACTGGATATCACAATCATAATCACTAAGCATCTCCATCCAACGTCTTTGTCTCATATTCAACTCCTTTTTCTTGAAGATATACCTTAAACTCTTATGATCAGTAAATATGGTAAACTTACTACCATAAAGGTAATGTCTCCAAATCTTAAGAGCAAAAATTATAGCTCCTAACTCTAAATCATGGGTTGAATAATTTTCTTCATGACTCTTAAGTTGTCTAGATGCGTAAGCTATAACTTTCTGACGTTGCATTAATACACATCCATAACCTAATTTAGAAGCATCACAGTAGACTATAAAGTCTTTAGTTCCTTCTGGTAATGCGAATATGGGTGTATGGGTCAATCTTTTCTTAAGGATTCTAAAGGCTTCTTCTTGTTTTATTCCCCATTCAAACTTAACAGATTTACAGGTTAGCTTACTTAAGGGAATGACTATTCTAGAAAAATCTTGAATAAATCTTCTATAATAACCGGCCAATCCTAAGAAACTTCTAACCTCGGTTGGTGACTCAGGGGTTTTCCATTTAGTAATTGCCTCGATTTTTGTTGGATCTACATGAATTCCTTCATGATTGACTAGGTGTCCAAGGAATTGTACCTGTTCTAACCAAAATTCGCACTTAGAAAACTTAGCATAAAGTTTTTCCTTTCTTAATAGACTTAAAAGTGTTTGCAAATGCCTTGCATGATCTTCTTTATTCTTAGAATAAATTAGAATATCATCTAATTGTTTCTTTAGCTCCCGCATTTCAACAGGTGCCAACCGATAAGGTGCTTTGGCAATTGGTGATGTTCCTGGTAGCAGGTGAATTCTGAATTCAACTTCTCTTTCTGGAGGTAGTCCTGGTAATTCTTCTGGAAAGACATCTGAAAATTGAGATACTACTGGAATATCTTTTAGTTCTTTTCCTTTAGTGTTAGTGACTATAGAAATCAAATACACTATAGAACCTTTTCTTATACAACATGCAGTTTTCATCACAGAGATTAATTTTGTGGATCTAAACGGCTTATCTCCTTTAATTGTGATCGTTTTACCTTTTGGTGAATTTACTTGAATTAACTTTTGATCACACAAAATATTGGCTTTCTTGGCTATTAACCAATCCATTCCTAAAACAACATCGAATCCTGCCAGATTCATGGGATAAAGATTTGCAATAAATTTCTGATTTGAAATTTCTATACTTGCTCCCTGCAAGATTTCAGAAATTCTAACGGTTTCTCCATTGGCTGTCTCTACTAGACATTCTTGTGGTAGTTTAGTTAATGACTGAGTTAGAATTTTGCAAAACGAAGTATTAATAAAACTTTGGTTTGCACCAGAGTCAAATAATACTTAGCAAATATATCATTAGCTAAAAACGTACCAGCTATAACGTCTGGGATCATCTTGGCTTCATCTGTAGTTAGAACAAATGCTCTAGCATTTTTAGTATTCTTGTTGTTTGCAGCTGGGGCCAATTTTGGACAGTTTAGCCTGATATGACCTTTTTCTCCACAGTTGTAGCAAAATCCATTACTGGATTTCCTCTTGCAATTTTATTCCTTGTGTCCTGGCATCTTGCAGTAGTTGCAGAGATTTGAGCATTTTCCCGAGTGCTTTTTCTTACAGACTTTGCAGTATGGTGCAGAGGTAGAACCTGTATTCCTACGATTGTAATTCCCCGAACGGAATTCTTGAGTAAGCCTTTGGGTTAGGTTTCTCCTCTGGTCTTCTTCTCTAGTACGGACTAACTCATCTGTCAAGGTATTGGCTAGTTCTACAGTTTCTTCTATAGTTTGAGGTCTAGCTGCCTTGACTACATGTCTAATCTCTCCAATTAATCCCAAATATAACGGGAAATTAACACTGGTTCTGGTGAAGCAAGAGTTGGTACTATTCTAGCATATTCAAAGAATAACTTCGTGTACCCCTTACTATCTACACCAGTCATCCTAAGGTTTAGGAATTTGTTGTGGAATTTAGAATGAATAACACAAACTACTGTTAAGTCAAACAGCTGATGGAAAACTTTTAAGCACTGCTAGAGAAGTAACTATAAACAACAGTCACCTTAAAAAACAATGTAAAACTGATTGTAAGACTAAAATTCCTATACTCATCTGAGATTGCCTTCCGCTCCACATCTTAATTCGTCTCTTCACAACTTCAATTGTAAAGAAAAGGGCAAAAATCAAATACATGACTAAGACAACCTCGTTGAAAGTGGGACTGTAAAGGAGTACCATACCAAATAACAAAAAGGGATGAAGCATAAACTTTTGGGAGGGTATCACCTATCAACAGACCTGGTATCACCTTTCACATTTCCAACTCCTCAACAATCGTCCGGCAAAGGTTGCTTCTAATCAACAAACTCTATAAAAAAAAATATGTGAGCATAAAATCTATATATTCTGCTTGGATTGCTAGAATAATAGTATGAAAGTTGAAATAAAAACAGAGGATCAAGAAACATAGGAGCATAAAAAATTACTAACATGGGTGAATAAATCAACAAAAAAGCTTGGGAAAGACATAAACTACAAACATATCAAAATCAGTCTACTCGTAATCACATGATACAACAAAGCAAGCATCTGAATAAACAATAACAAAGGAAAGACAAAATCAAAAGCTACAAACAGAGTTATTCATAAATTTCAGATATATACAATAATAAAAAGATTATTAGAAGATACCAGGGCCACCGATTAAGAGGAGCTTGTACAAAAGGGTTCATTGAGTACGATAAGAAACCCTAGGAGATCTGCTTCTTCTTCTGAGGGTACAAAAGGGTTCATCATGTTCAGTATGGGAAAATAGATAAAACGAAATAAAATTTCTGAATGAAAAAATAGATCTTACATGATTATTCTCTTCTTGAACCACTAGACGGTACATGATTTAGGGTTTCAAACGCAGATGTTTCCAATAGAAGTAACATCTGCCGTACGTTGTTGAGTAGATGAAAATGTGAAGAAGGAGAAGGATGAACATCAGAGAGAAAGAGGATCTGAACATCGATCGGAATAGAGCAGAGCAGAGGAAGAGAGAAAGTAGGAAGCTCTAAATGAGTAAATGAGGGAGGATATAAATAGAAGAGGACAGTGATACTGTTGGGCGGGAAAAGAGGAAAAACGACGCCCTAATTAAGTGACACGTGGCCCAAATCACTTTTATTTATTATATATATAATATATAATAGATTATATAGATATTTGAGGTTAAAAGAAGTTTATTTTAGAAATCAATACCCTTTGTTTTCCTTTTCCTGTACTTAAGGCTTAAAAGAAAAAAACCCAACTATGAAAGAGTCGATCTTTGTAAAATATTTGATTCCCCTTACTTCTATGACTCTTTTAACGTTTTCTATTTAAAAAGGTCAATGTAATAAAATATCAATCTTGGTATTTTTTTAATCATACATGTCAAAAGTTTGAAATACATACAAACCTTTTCATTTAATCCCATATATTCCTTTATTCTTTCTCACCCCATAATCCCATATTTGACTAGTAACATGAATAAGTGAATTACAAAATGGCCCCTCGATGATCCTTCAACCTTCCTTTTCCACTCATATAAATTTGGTTGTAGAAAAATCGAACGATTGTTAAATTGCATTTCAACCTTCCTTTTCCACTCATATAAATTTGGTTGTAGAAAAATCGAACGATTGTTAAATTGCATGACGAGAAGTTTATATCTATATATATATATAAATGAGATGTGATTTGGGCTAGGTGGCATGGGATTTGGGACATTTTTGCTGATGTGGCAACCTCATTTTTGGAGTTTAGGAGGGAATTCTCAAAAGCAATAAGCTTTCACGATTTGAAGAAAATGGAAGCGGGATCCGGAATGTTGTGGGTCGGGTTTTATTATAATTCGGATCCATATAAAAGTCAACTTTCTCCCTTTTTTTTTCTTTGTAAACCCTAAGAGACACTTCATCGCCGCTTTCATTCTTCTGAATCCATCTCTGTGTTTTCTTCACTCCATTGAAGCCGCTTATTCGATTCTTTGAAGTATGTTTATCCCCTACGTATTTCATCCTGAATTTAACCTAATATTTTCGTTGTCATCTACACAATCTGATACTACCATTGTTATTTACCTTTAGTTGTGTAGGAGAAACACGGGTTTCTTTCATCGATTCATTTGCAGGTACGGAATCTTTCTACATTATTGTTGATTATAACGTTTAATCCATTGTATCTACTTTGTTTTTTTTTTTTTTTTTTTATTGTTAATGTTTGAGTTTTCGATCACCAACATCCTACCAGAATTTAGGTTCACCATTATGAGATTACTTAGATGATGTTCTTCCTTCAGCGATTCGTCAATGTTCATCAAAGGTATGTTCTTCGTTTTTAATCTTTGATGTTTTTGTTATATGAATCTAATCGTATTTTTTGTTTTTGTTCTTGATATCATAAACCCTACACGTCCACATACGGTTCTTCATTCTGTCGCAGTTCTTCAATTGGTAACACAGCTATGCCAGGTATGGGTACATTGGCGAACTTTGTTAAGCAAATGCCGTTTGACCCAACTGCATCTATGTTGATTAGAGTTTTTTATGCATGTCTTGATTATAAACATGAGAGGTTTGGGAATTGGGCAGCTGGTCGTCTTAATGATTTGAATCCATCAGTCCCATTTAGATTTGAACTCATGGATCATAGAAGAATGGCTTGAAGGATCAGCGAGTTGTTTGGTTGAACGTCTGATTCTCAGGATATACTGTTGAATGAGTGTTTGGAGGTGATTATGATTCTCAGAACATCTGATTCTATGGTTTTGGGTGACTACAAAGCGAACCAGCCGGGTTGGGTGACGTTTAACGGTTCGGTTTGATGGTTTGGCGCTTTAAACCGATTTTTTTAGTTTTGTTCAAAATCATTAGTTTGTTTTAAAAATTTTTAAAATGGTTAATGAACACCCGACTTAATCGTAAAAACCATCAGACTGCTAAAACCGAACCATTTGGGATCTCAAAACGGCCGACTTTTTTCGGTTTGGAGTGTTCGGTCGGTTTCAACGGTTTATGATCACCCCTTACTTCTGATGCAACTGCACATTTTTATCCACCAATGCCCATTTTTTGTCCATTATCCGTGGGCTCTTTAGTTTGATTGCAATAGAGATGAACAATAGTTGATTTGATTATACTCTCTCTAACTTGTGTGCGTTTCATATTAGAATTTTAAAAATTAGCCTTTGTACCAGTGGCATAACTGGATTCAAATGTTTTGGTTTTGCTTTGCTGCATATGGCTGGACTTTTCCTGAGAGTGGAACGAGTATTGATGTTTATGCGTTTTGTTTAGTGATTGTTTGAAATGAAGAAATATCCGATCGGAGCTGAGCATTATGAGCTGTATAGGGCAAGGTGTTAGTGCTTCGGTTTACCGAGCAAACTCTTCTTCTTTTAAATATGATTTTTTTAAAATAAATTATATATCACCATCACCTAGCATCAATAATAGTACGTAGCATACTGAATAATTAAAATCTATGGAAATGTTTTGTACCTCCAAACATCTAGATCCTTTAGTTTTTGTAATTTATCATAATATAGTTACAAGTTTGGGGAATTACTTACTGATCAAACATTTAATGATTACAGAACTTGTGGCTTGCGGTCTTGGTGTCAAAGGCATCATTTTATCTACGCAATTGTAAGTTCTTATTCTTAATACATACATTATTTCATCATTTCCTTTATAATTTAATGTCATTCTTATGAACATTATTATGACACGTGCAGGCACAGAAACCAGCATCCACACGATACCTGAGGAATTCAAGGCAGATGGTTTTGGTATCAGTGCAGAACTGCAGATGATGCAAGCTCCATTGTTGTAATATTTTCTTTGAACAGTTTGCCAGGCTTGGTTGCTTGATGTGCTTAAGATGCATAAAAGACACATTCACATCCGATGAGGGATAGAATAAAGATCCGAAGAGGCTTTATGCACCCGGTTGCCTTTATCACATCGTAGAGAGAAAACCTTTCGGGTATAAGATTGCTACTTATACCATTTTTTATAACTAGCCAACATTATTCCATGTGTGATGTTCAAGCCGGAAAACATGTATTGAACAGATTTGTGTTAATTGTGGTTGCAGATGTGGTAGGTTTCCACCAGTTGTAAGGAGAGTGGTCCCTCTAAATGGGAGATTTGAGCACATAGTTTCAGCCATGACAATTAACAAGGGAATAATTCTCGGATTTGTGCCTTCCGCTGATTCTCAAGTATGATCCTCTCACACGTGCGCGATCTATTAATTTTTTTTACGTTGAAGCATTTGTTTTCTTTAGATGATACTTTAGATGTTAAAAGTGTTATTTTTTTACTTTCCAAGGTAATCAAATTTGTTATCAAACTATTTCTGTTGTATTTTTTTTTTCCACTTGGCATAAGATCCTATTTGTTGAATCTCAGGCTTCTGAGAGAAATCAACACCGGAGGCTTGCAAGCAGAATGCGAGAAAGGTATTCAACTCAAAATATCATAATAATTATTCAATTCAGTATAGTATTTTACTTTTTTTTTTAGGTTTGAAGCTTCTTAACAGACCATGTTTTTATGGCTTGTGGATTTGTCAATATGGGATAGAACCTCCATGGGGAAATGCTTGTAGGTGTTGTCACTTGATTCATATTTTACTAAATTTAACGCAATTTTGTACTCTTTTAGGGGAAGATTGTTCCTGCAAGAGGACCAAATAACTTTGGATGGGATCCCGCCTTCCAACCTGATGGCTACGAACAAACGTAATCCCGTATCTGTGTTTATTTTTAAATTATAATCTTCATTGGAGTTGGCAATATCAACCAATTTACTTATCAACCGGTTGGTTTCTGTTGTTTTTGTCATTTCAAACATGTCAAATAAGTTGAAAGACACCTCGACTCTATTTGTAATCCGTACATCCTCCTAAATTGTTTTTGTTTATAGATATAGATAATTTCATGTAATAATATAGTTTTTACAAGCATAATTAACACATATATTGTTTATAAATTTTTAAAAAATGAACGAAGTTGTTTGTAGGAAACATGGCATGGACTATTACGACTTTTGACCCATACTAAAAAAAGGTCCATTTGAACTAGAGCCTGTTTTGACCCGTTAGCCAGCTTGCTTTACTTGGGCATATTGCCACCTCTAATCCCATGATATTTCTGCTTGCATGCATAATTAATGATCATATGACTAAATATTGAATTAATATTATGCCGTTTGTTGTTTCAGTTATGCTGAAATGCCCAAGGAAGAAAAGAACAAGATCTCTCATCGCTCAAGGGCTCTTGCATTGGTAAAATCCCACTTTGAAGAGGCTGGGTATGTGTTCGATATATAACTCAGAAGTTATATCCATTGGTGTATCTCATTTTGGATTCATAACCTACATTTAAACTTGTAACTCTAGATGGTAGTTTGTGGGTGTCTTATCAATTTGCATTACCTGAAGGTAAAGGCAGCAAAGTTGAAAGATTTTAATATGTTACAGGCTGGAAGTTGCATTGCTTCTTATTGTTTATATTGCTTATGGGTACTCTCAAGGAGGTGCTGTTTCATACGTTTTGCTGACACTTAGCAGTTGGTTTCTGGTGATTTCATGGTTGTTTGCTCCTTATATCTTCAACCCATCTGGTTTTGAATGGCAGAAGTATGCTTCTTTTTACCTCTGTTGTTGTTAGTAAGGATCAATGTTTTTAGAATAGAAGCTTATCTTACATTTTATGATTTTGGTACCGTGTGAGCAGGACTGTTGAAGATTTCGATGACTGGATAAACTGGCTTCTGTATATAGGCGGAGTTGGGGTCAAATAAGAACAGGTTTGTTATTACATTATTCCGGATTGTTAAAAAACGACAGTTTCTTTATTCTGGAATTCTTTTTGGATCATGGATTATGATACTATGTTCTTATTTTAACGTTTATTCACTATATTTGATTCTCAGGCGCATATCCAAACGATCAGAGAGGTTGGATACTTGAAACTATCTTGAGTCTATAGTTTACAAACTTGATCTCACAGGAAAGAGTACATCTGCTTCGGTACAGTTTTACATCGTGCTTTATTTCAAATTTAATTATTATCATTTACTATAAAGTTATTACGTATATTTGGACATTTATGATTACTTCTTGAATTAAAAACTTAGAAATTATCTTGAATCTGTGAACAGATGTATGGTCTCTCCTGGGTGGTGTTGGCTGGATTTGTCATAATATTCAAGGTTGGTACTGTATTTTCTTTCTTTTTTTAATTATTCTTTTAATCACTCACTTGATTAGATTGTAAACATGGGTTGTGAATTGATTTGCAGATTTTCACTTTTAACTCAAAGAAATCTGGCTTTCAGTTATTTTTGAGATTTATTCAAGGAGTTATAGCTCTGTGCCTTATTGCTGCGGTTATCCTCTTCATCATACTCACAGATTTCAGTCCCCGACTTATTTGCCAGCTTCCTTGCTTTTGTTGCTACTGGTTGGGTCATACCAAGCGTAATTTTATTACATTATGTCGATTATATGCTTGCTTTATTATTGTGATTGTTAATTGTCATTGGTCAAAATGGATCCAGTTCAGGTTACCCTTATAAACATTTATTGTGCCAAAAGTTTAAATTTCGTAACAAATATATTTCTTCCATTGGTCTGAAACTACAATTTGGACAGCTTTTGACCCGTTCTACACATTTTTTTTTTTTTGCTAATTTACTTGATTTTATGCAATTGACCAAGTTAGAGATGAAAACATAACCTTATTGACTTTTTTTTTGTTTGAAAATGAACAGTTGGCGGTGCCATGGAAAGGAATTGTGAGGAGTTAGGACTATGGGAGTCAGTGAGGGAATTTGCAAGAATGTATGATACGGGCATGGGCATTTTAATTTTTGCACCAATTGCTATGTTATCATGGTTCCCATTTGTCTCCACATTCCATTCCCGTCTTCTGTTTAATCAAGCATTTAGCCGTGGTCTCGAGATCTCTCTTATCCTCGCTGGCAATAAGACTAATGTTCAGGTGTAATTTTATCTGGCACATGGATTGACGTTTAACCCTCTATGTTTAGCTTTGTTGTAGACTTTGTAATATTTTTGCGTATTTGATGTAAATGAGAAAACGAGACGATGTTTGAAGGGATCTTTGTGAATATATAGTGAGATGTAAGATTATTTTTTTGTCTCAGTGTTAATTTCTGTTTGTTTATACGTGTTTTGACCTAATCGGGTTTGCAGTATTTGAAAAACCCTGCAAAATTGATCACCATCTCTGATGTTTGGTCATTGACTCATCTCTGATTTTGTTATATTTTTTAGTTCAGTATCATTTTTATACGTTTATATTTTTCATTACAAAGTTCATCTCAATGCCAGTAGATATTATCAGCTGGGAAGTTCCACTTACATTTTAATGTTTGTTAAATTTTTAGATACCTGTTTTGTTTAGTTACTTATAATATTTTGATTGATCTTGATGATTGGCGAAAATTAGGTTTAGCTCACCAGTCCTCTCACCTGCTTCATCAACTTCACATTTGGAGTCTACGAACTTGGTATTGTTTTTGTTTGTACCTTTGTTTAAAGTTTAATTGTGTCTAAGTTTTGTTGATATTTTAATTAGGATCAAAGGAATGTTATACTTATTGTTGGGTGCTGTTTAGTTATCAAAAATTTCTGCTTTTACAGGTTTGTGTGGTGAGGGTGGGGTATACATGGTAGCACATATAACCTTACAACAGGTAAAAATATTTAAGATATCATTTTCTATATACATGGTGGTAATGTATAAAAGACGTACTGAACTGTTCGTCAATGTGTGTATTATAGATTTATCTGAGCTTACTGGATATTATATCATCTTACTGGTGTATTTATAGGCCTTGAGAAGGAAGGCACGTCATTCAAAGAACTGCATCATAACCGATAATAGCTGAAGCAAGTTAAATGATTGTTGTATAAACTCTTAATTGCAATTGTTTTACTCATTGATCTGACGCTCTACTTCGTCACCTGTTACTCATCAACATTTGACTTGCCATCTAGGTCCGTTTTAAGCGACTTTTTTCGATCAAACCTCATTTTTTATTTGAATTTTTAGCTTGATTGTAATTTTTGCATAGATATGTTGCTGAATTTAAACTTCTAATTTGTTGTTTGCATTGGTATTAGTAGATTCGGAAGTTATCTCAGCATTCAGTAGGTTCGGAAGTTACCTCAGCGATATGATTCATGGAGATGCTACATTTTCATAGAGATTTAATTTCATTTGATTTTCATGTACTGGAAGCTTTCATGTATGGCTTAAATTGTAGGGTATGAGATTATTTTGTCATGGTTCATGCAAGAAGTTCATATAATGATTGCTAGATGAACAAAGTTATTAGGGGAATAAGGAAATGTCTATAGTCTTATTCAATAGAATTATTTATTTGGCATATATGTAAACATCCTTGATTAGCGTATAGATGAATCTCTTGAATGATCGATACAGTTTTTACTTGCTATTAAAAGATTTGGTTTGGATTATTTAAATCCGATATCTCTTTTAAAAATGTATATACACTTGTGTTTAATAAAATTTAAATGGTCTAACCCGCGAAGTTCGCGGGTGATAACCTAGTATATATATATGGGGTAAGATCAAATAAAAAGTTAATTTTCCCTAAGTAGGATGAGAAGGAATCTTAACCATTTATTTTTCAAATCAATGGTTAAGATGAAAATGTAGGAGAAATGAGGAGTGCAAGGGTATATTGGGAAAATCATATTTATAGACTTTCTCTCTCCACCTGCAAGGCACATGCATATTTCACCCCAATTTTTTAAACGTTCATAACTTTTTTATACGACATTATTTTTTTATAAAAAATTCACCATAAAATCAAGCGTCTTTTTATCTTTAATTTGAGTACCATATTGCAATATAAAATATTGATACTAAAAAAACCACTAAAATGTGTTGTATTTCTATGTTGTATAACATTTTTTTGTGCTGGATTTTTGTACTATATTTTTGTGCTAAATTTTTTGTGCTATTTTTTTTTGTACTACATTTTTTTGCGGAATTTTTTCGTGCTATATTTTTTTGTTCTAGATTTTTTTGTGCTATATTTTTTTGTACTACATTTTTTGTGCTATATTTTTTTGTACTATATTTTTTGTGCTAGATTTTTTTGTACTAGATTTTTTGTGCTAGATTTTTTGTGTACTAAATTTTTTTTGTTGTATTTTTAAAAAACAAAAGGGGTGCCACATGTCATTTTCACTCATATTTATAAGGTCCAAAATGCCCTTCATTCCTACTTATTAGGAGTGCCACATGTCATCATCACAATCCTTCTTAGGCTACTTAGGCAAAATCCACTTTTTAGTGGATCCTTCCCCATATATATATATATATATATATGGGGAAGAATCCACTAAAAAGTGGATTTTGCCTAAGTAGCCTAAGAAGGAATCTTAACCATTCATTTTTCAAATCAATGGTTAAGATGAAAGGGTAGGAGAAAGGAGGAGTACAAGGGTATCTTGGGAAAATCCTATTTATGGACTTTCTCTCTCCACATGCAAGTCACATGCATATTCCACCCTCTTTTTTTAAACGTTTCATAACTTTTTTATACGACATTATTTTTTCATAAAAATTTCACCATAAAATCGAGCGTCTTTTTATCTTTAATTTGAGTACCATATTGCTATATAAAATATGAAGACTAAAAAAACCCACTTAAATGTGTTGTATTTCTATGTTATATAACATTTTTGTGCTGAATTTTTGTACTATATTTTTGTGTTAAATTTTTTGTGCTGAATTTTTTTTTCCTCAATTTGTTTGTGCTAGATTTTTTTGTACTACATTTTTTGCTAAATTTTTCCGTGCTATATTTCTTTGTACTAGATTTCTTTGTGCTATATTTTTTTGTACTACATTTTTTGTGTTAGATTTTTTGTGCTAGATTTTTTTGTACTAGTTTTTTTTTGTTTATATTTTTTAAAAACAAAAGGGGTGCTACATGTCATTTTCACTCCTATTTATAAGGACCAAAATGCCCTTCATTCCTACTTATTAGGAGTGCCACATGTTATCATCACAATCCTTCTTAGGCTACTTAGGCAAAATCAACTTTTTAGTGGATCCTTCCCCTATATATATATATATCAAGTTTTAATTTGTATTAGATTTAACTTTTAATGTTAGAATAATACAAATAACTAGAGTTATCATGATTGAAATGAAATAACAATTATTATGGTACAATTTTCGGGTAGTGTAATAATAATTACTCTAGTTATTTATATTATTTATTCATCACCCCTTATTTATCCCTCCCGATGTCAATATAAATATTATTTTATATATATTTAAAAAGATTGCTAAATCATTCGTTAAATTACATTTGTAAACATTCAATAATCCCTATCTTTTTATTACCTTGATTAATGTAAGTTGTTTATGCACATATATCTTTTATTTTATGTATATTAGATATATTTCCTAATTGAAGCCAAATTAACTCATAGATGAGAGACTATCACCTCATTTCTCCCTAAATTGAACCGGATGAACACAAATTAACTCGCCGATGAGATAGTGTCACCTTATTTTTACCTAAACTGAACCCGATGAACCCAAATTACAGAATGCACTCGAAAAACGAACTGATGAACCCAAATTTCATTTTCCCAAATCGTAACAGTCATCTCTACGGCTTCAACATCAAGTTCACTATCAAGAATTTCCAATCCGAATCCTATCCTGTGCCATTTGCCACAACGTTACCGTCCAACTTGATGAACCCGAACCCCTATCCCGCTCCCTTCACCTATAATAATAAAAATAGTTAAAGTATATCTTTTTAATAAATGGCTGACAATCTAAGGACCATATTTGTGACTTGTGACACCTTAATATCCTAACCTTCTAGCTTGGTCCACCAACCGGAGTGTGTTAACACTAAAACTAGACTCACCCATATCGTTTCAACCATGGTCAATTCAACCCAACCACGGTTAGATGAAGATCCACCCCTCTTCCTTTTTAAACACCCCACCCACTAACAAACTGGCTAATTCCTGGAGAGAGAAAATTCAAGTGAGAGAAAAAACCGAAATCCGTTACAACTTACAACAACAAAAACATTCATCCACCAAAATCAATCACACAGTAAACCTTAAAACAACCTTAAACAACACGAACATGGCGTTCTACACCGATGAAGAACAAGTCTACAAATGTCCAAAACACCCCTTAAAGCGCAGGAGAACAACGGGCATCTGTCCTACGTGTCTACGTGACCGGCTCGTCACACTCTGCCCGGAGTGTGCCAACACTCGTCCATGTTCATGTTCTCGGGTACGAGAACATGAACATGGACATTCGACATCAACTTCTTCCTCTTCATCCTCCTCATCATTCTCTCTCTTCCAGTATTCCCGTGGCGGGTCCCGCCACGGGAATAGAGAAGTAGGTCGCATCTCTAATCTTATAGAGAGCGAACCGGCTTTTCGGAAATCGAGATCGCTAGCGATCCCGTTTCTACGGTCGCGATCGCGGTACGGGTTGGACCAAGAGTTTGTTGAGGTGGAGAATAAGAAGCCGGCGTATGTTAGCAGGAGTAAAATTAATTTCTGGTCGGTTTTTAAGATTGGTAAATCTAGTAAATGTGATTTACATGATGATGGATCGAATAAGAGTGTCGAAGATTATTCGAGGATGTTGAGATCCAGATCGGTTGCGGTTGGTGCGGGTGACGGTTTTAGTCCCGCGACGACTAAGCGTCGTGGATGGTATTTTCCGAGCCCGTTGAAGGTTTTTCGGCAGTCGAAGACGACTAAATTACATATGCATGAACAGTCGTCGATGCATAGAGGCTGAGTTTATGGCAGCAACGCGGTAGATAATTACTTAAACTCTTAAAATAATTAAATTTGACGTTTAATTTTTTTAATAGGGTATATGAAAAATATTGTATTTGTATTGGATTTTTGATGAATGCAATAATGTTGGTTTTTATTTTGATTGCTTAGAATTGAATAAATTTATGGGGTTGTTGCTTGATGTTTAAAAAGTAGTACGATTGTGTAACGTGGTTTGTTACTTATTGTTTGTTTTTTGGATGGAATCTTTTGCACATATTGAATTATTATTGGAAAAAGGTATTTGATGGGCCAAATGTGAAATCAAGTTTTATTTTTTGTTGGTTTTAATATTTGAAGTAATTGGTGTCTAATATTTTGGGTATTTCTTAATTTGTTTTTGGAATATATTATGTTGTTTTGTAAGAGTTTGAAGACATAAAAACGATAAAATAGTGTAAGAAATGTGTGCTTATTTTGACTATGATTAGTATTAAATTGTGACCAAAAGGGGATTGTTGGTAGGGATGTAGTATTAAATTATGCCATAGGATCTAAGAATGATATAGAGGGGGTGTGGCTAATGCTAAAAGGCCATAACCGACTCCTGCTTCCTTTGACTTATGATCCAACTAGAAGTCATACCCGCGCTTCACAACGGGACAACGCTTTTTTAAAGTTGCACGTTAGGGTTGGTTGTTTATAAAATTTAAATGGAGAAATAACGCACTTAACAGCTATAAAAGCACAAAAATATATGTCGTAAAAGTGTATGCATAGAATACCCAAAAATAAATTCAAAGGAAGCCGTGTATCATTTAATTTGACTCGACTGGTTTCTAGAAAAAAAAATACGTCAAAATGTAGACCAACTAAAAGCATACATAAAATAAGCACGAAACGTATTATATATGATTTGACATATTTTCGAATAAAATTTCCATCGATACATAAACAACTTAAATTTATACCGACATGTACATAAAAATAAGCTCGTAAGAAAACAATTTTCTTTTTTCTAAGTTAAAGAATAGTACGGTGCATCGCGGCGGTGTCAAAACACAAAATGGATCAAATATATACCATCTAATGAAAATGCATTAAATTTAACTTGACTCGTTTCCAAACGTTGACCTACTAAAAACATGCATAAAAATAAACATGAAAACATATTATTTGATCCGACTCATTTTCGAGAGAAAAATAAAATTTACGTTAAAACGTAAGTTGAATTTATACTGACACGTAAATAAAACTAAACACATAAAACTCGATTACAAAGTCTTTAGAAAGTTAAAAGATTGTAAGTGTTAACGTTGAAAGTTGAGAAAACACAATAAAAATTACGTTGAGACATAAATCAACTTGAATTTATACCGACTCGTATATAAAAATATACACGTAAAACTCGATTACAGAAACTTTAAAAAGTTATAAATGTCAATCCTAAAAGTTAAGGATTAAAAATAAAAAAAGCAAAATTACAAAAGAAAAGTCAAATCACTGTTCACACAAAAGACGAAAAGAAAAACACTATTAACAAAACTTGCATTGTTATATAGATAATATTTTTCTTCTCTCCCTAGATACCTCTAACATAAGCGTTAAGACCGTGGGGTATGGTAGGGCGGGGAGTTGGGAGCATGAGTTGACACGTGGAGTTCGAGCCCCTCAGCCGGTGAGTGACGTGTCCGTGGGGTATGGCGGGGCGTGCCTAGCCCGCGTGGCTTGACAGTTTATTAAAATAAAAATAAAAAAAACAAAAATTAAAAAATACACACAACATTAAAAAAAAAACCTAAAATTTTATTAAATTCCTAAAAATTACAAAATTCATAAAAATTACAAAAAAACCTAAAAAGGATTACAAAAAAAAAAAAAAAAAAAAAAAACCCCCTAGAGCGTAAGGTAAATTTCGAAAAGAGCGAGCTTGTCGAACGGCTTCCGCTCCTTGCCCCGGAACTCGATGTTCGCCACCGCCACCCGGTCTTCGTGGCTTATCTCACCGCTCGGAACGGTTTCGTAGTAGGCTTTGAAACGTTCGAGCTTCGGTCGTAGCTCGCGCCATTTTTGTTGGCACACATTTAAATTGTGCCGATCGTTTCCCACGTTATGCCGGTAGCTAGCAAAAGCTTCCCACCAGTAACGGGTCTCACCGGGTTGGCGGCCCTTCATTGCGTCAACGACGCTCGTGACAAGAGCTAGCTCTTCCTCGTGTGTCCAAGAGGCCATCGATCTAGTGTGTGTGGGCAGTGGGTTCGATCAAGTGTGTTTGGGTTGGGGTAGCGGACAGCCGGTGGGGTTGGGGTTAATATATATAGCGATGTTGGGTGGGTGAACCGCTTGGCTTGGCCAAACGGTTACAATTTGAAATTTAAATGCCCCCCGCTATGACCTAGCCAACAAGAGAATAGGAGCAGACCACATAGGATCGCTAACCCCGCCCCACGCCCGGCTTTAAACTTCCGCCCCTTGGGCCACGCCCAAATCCAAGCCCACCCGAGGTGATGGCTTGGGCATTTTCAGCCAACCCACACCCCAACCCCGCCTCATACCCCACAGTCTAAAGAAGGGTGTGGGTGGTCTTTTGGTCAATGGGTTTGTTTGAGTGAACGGATTTGTATAGCATTCGTTGACCATTCAATAAAATAAATAAAAAGATGGCAACATCTAGAAATCTACTAGACAAAACTCCTAAAACTGTTATATATACATCCTCTTGTGTGAGTTAAAACCTAAAAACTCAGACTAAGAGAAGATAATTCATTTAGGCATTTGGGTTTATAAGTATGACCACTCATGATAGTCAAGTGAATGTGGAAAAAATGTGTTAGGGTATCCGGGGCACTCTCGGGGAGAGGGTTCGGTGACCACATTCCCCGATCGGGAACACCGCCGCCATCATCGCGGGGACCCGATTCGGGGAGGGTCTTCGGCACTTCTTCACCGCGTTGAATTGGCACGAGGTTTGAGGAACGGCTATTTTGCAACGGTAGAATTTAAAAAAAAAAAAATTCACTTTTTAAACAAATATAAATAATCACACCCACTTCACTAATTTTTTATACTCTCAAACCACACCCACTTCACTAATTTTTTATACTCTCAAACCACTTCCACTTCAAACCGAGCAATGGAGAACCAACCCCGCGAAGCCAAGAAAAAAACTAAGGGACGGGGCAAGCAACCGTCTCGTGGTGGTTCGAGCGGTGCAAGTGCACAATCACAACCCCCTTTCGGATATACTTCACAACCCCCGTTTTTTTTTTCCAACAACCTTTACACCCCTCCTTTTACAACACCCAAGCAACCAACCTTCAACCCAATTTCGGCTATTTTCAAAATTTGTTATCAATGGATCCACCTCAATCCCTTGCCTTCGACCCATATGGTTTTCGTTCCCCACAAGTTCCATCTACACGAGGAAATGTTGAACGTCTTCTACCTATTTACGACGACGAGGACGGGAAAAATGGAGAGCCAAAAATGGACAAAGGTCCAAGAAGAGGTGTTGGCGAAGGCGTGGGTACATTGCTCTACCAACAAAAAGATGGGCAATCAACAAAACCGCGATAGTTTTTGGCGTAAGATTTTAAATCATTTTAACGACACCGTTGGTGGAAGTAACCGGACCGTGCATCAAGTACGGTCTAAATGGGGCCCGATGATGACGAAAGTAAACTATTTCAACGGCCTATACCAACAAGCGGTAAAAATTATATTTTTTAACGTTGTATATTTTTTAATTTTGTTTACTAATATGTAAAAAATTATATTTTTTAACACTTGTTATTTTATAATATGTAGGATCGTACACGAGGAAGCGGGTGTAGCGATCTCCACGTGATGAAAGTCACTTTAAAGGAATTTAAAGAAAAATATCCGAACGGTTTTCAACATGTCGAGGCATGGGAGGTCGTTCGAAAACACGACAAATGGGCCCAAGTCCCATTGTTGGGTGAGGAAGGGGAAGGTTCGGGACAAAAAAGAAAGCCCGTTGAGGTGGACCCTTCCATACCCGATATGAACGAAGACCCCTCGCCACAAAGAACACAACGGCGAGACAAGCGTCAAGCGACATCGTCCGAGGGAAGCTCGGCCGAGTTGGCGGCACAATTCAAAGAGTACACCGCCATGAAAGAAAAGAAGCACGCGATGGAATTGGAGGCGATTGAATTGAGGAAGAAAAGAGAGTCGCAGGCTCTCGAGCTCATATCAGAACAACGCGAGACGATGAAAAACTACAATTACGATCGAGATATGGAAACATTCCTCAAGCCGCACGACGATGCTCCGCCAAATATGTTTCCGTTCATCCTCGCCCGAAAGCGCGACATCGCTAACAAGTACGGGTGGCCGTGCGATTTCTAAAATTTTTATTTTCTAGTTTTAATGTAATTTTTATTTTCTAGTTTGAATGTAATTTTAATTTTCTAGTTTGAATTTAATTTTTATTTTATTTTCTACTTTGAAATGTCTTTTGTTAAATTTTTATTAATATTTTTTTATAAACATGCATAATTACAACAAATAAAAAAAAACCAAGTCCCCTAATAGGGGAGTGCCGCCATCAAATTAGGGTGTGAGAGGAGTTTAAGAGGGGAGTTGACGTGGCATAACGTAATTGGGTGTGCGTAAGAGAGGGGACTCCCCTCTCACCCTTATCTTAGTAATTAGTCTAAGGCCAACATGAGGGAGTCACAGAGAAAAATCATGTATCCCAAAGTAAATCGGGTGATGTCAGGGTTTGATCACTAGAGCACCATCGTGGGACTGATCACCATCGTGAGCAAAATTCACGTTTTGTGCATCTATTATCCATCCCATGGCCATCCCCACGCCTCACCAACGCCCCTACCGGCGCGGTGTGCAACTCCCTTTTAAGCTAGCTAGTGTGCCCCATGCCCACTCAACCCATCCACTACAAATGGTCGATGTTGATTTTTTCATATTAAAATATATAGTTTGTAAATGAAATATTGAAGTGAGACTAAATAAGATTTTTCATTGAATCGAAAGGTAATTTTTTGAGTTAAACATGAATGCTAAGTCCAATGATTATAACATTTTTAACTAAGAAATTGAATACATACCAAAGAGAAAACGGAAAAAGAATATCGGGCTAATAAAATGATAACATGTGACACAATCATATTTGTTAAGTATAGACGTGACTAGAAATTCGGTATATGTGTGTGAATTTCATGTAAGTAGGCAATTATTGTTAGGTGCCGTATCATTTGAGACTCTCCTTCAAATCTTTATATAGATTCATTTGATGCGTGCGGCGGACCCATAACTTTCGACATTAGTTGCACAAATTAAAATAATTCTGGGTCATATTGGTTCATTGCTTACTTTTTTGGCTTGTTTTACACGCGCTCATTGAGAAAAAAGTTTTATTCGTGAAAGTGAAAACCATACGAAATCAATGATTTAGTTAGTTTATGAGTTGTAAATTTAAAGTTATGAATATGACAAGTGAGAACCTATGAAATTTAGTTGGTGAACTGTCGGGGAAGACAATAACATCCGAGTTGTGTAAGATTAAATATATTATGTATTAATATTTAATCTATAGTCATTATAATCATTTACATAATATAGATCAAAATATATAATAACCTATTAAATAATTAGTTGGTAATTGTTGATGAACCATATTACCCTTATTAACTAATTAGGTTTCCTCCTGTGTGCTTATATAAGGAGAATTAAGTGGAGGTTAAGGGGTTACTCAGTTACACAATTAGACACAACCCATTAGCCATAACATCATAATTTCGACCTCCTCTCCTAATCGAATCCCCTATTCGATTTCTAAGTCCCCATCATCAGTCAGCACCTTAAGGAGGAACCAGATCACGATGAAAAGCATGTCGAACTCCATTACTGGATTCTCCACTGCACTATCTGCTGTAACAGGTAAGTTTTATTGTTTTCCCTCATGTATAAACAGAACTGAACCAACATGTGGTATCAGAGCATATGTTGATTAGTCGGTTCTGTTTTGTATCCGTAAATCTGGATTAAAATTGGAAAACAGAATTGAAAACCATAATAAAAATCGTTTTCTGTCATCCGAAATACCATCTCGGATGACATGTTCATTCGTGATTAATGTTCCGAAATCTGAAGTTTCCGAAATATGTTTATATGTGTTATAAAATTCCAGATTTCGGATGAATGTTTGAGTATTTTTTATTTAGGGTTCATCATGTTCTTAGTTAGAATTCAAAATATCCCTTATGTTTTGGAATATGATTTGAATTGTGGAATGTTTTTCTTGATTTTGATCTAATTCTATCTAATAAGTTTTCGAAATCTGTTAATAGGATAAACAGATTACGATTTTCGAAATTTACTGATAAAATTAGATCAATGATAAAATAGGAAACTCTATCACAATCCCAAATTTTCGAATTTTCAGTTATGATTTCGCATTAACAAGCTTGCAGAACACACTTCGGATGGTCATTACGGATAAGCATTCCGGATGAACATTGTTCACCCATTACGGATCAACAACTAAGCATTTCGGATGAACACTTGTTCACCCATTACGGATCAACAACTGAGCATTTCGGACTAAGCATTCCGGATAAACACTCGCTCACCCATTACGGATCAGCAACTGACTGATCATTCCGGATGAACACTTGTTCGTCTATTACGGATCAGCAAATAAGCATTTCGGACTAAGCATTACGGATGATCAAAAGGACTGACCATTTCGGATGAATTTCGGACTAAGCATTATCATCCGAAATCATCCGAAATGCATCACGGATCATCAAGAAGTGACTATTTCGGATAAATTTCGGACTAAGCATCATCATCCGAAATCATCCGAAATGACTACACTTACACATTTGTCGACTCGAGACAACAAGTTCGATCCGCGCTAACGGGTGGTTTGCTATTAAATAAATGGTTTTGTAATTTACTCAGTTAATTAATCAGAATCAGATAATGTTTTACAAAACCAGAATAGCTTAACTTGAATGAGTTTTTGATGTATCATTTCTGGCCAAAGCTGACTTGACACATCTACTTATCGTTCAAGTATTACGAAAGTTATGTTGTGTGTGCATCATAAGCATGAATGTCTTAATTTCTGGCCAAAGCTGATATAATTCATTCATAGATGGCATACTCAACAAGTGCATAACTAAAGTGATTGTTTCAATTTCTGGCCAAAGCTGTTTTGTCTTCGTTTAAGTAGAATTTTTTAGCTAAGTTTATTATTTTGATGTTAGTAATAGACAATATCACAGCTTCATAATGTAAAATGGTCATTATTTATGTCTGCCTTAGTTTAACGTGCCCTTAGATCACATTAGGATTTCTTCCTTAGTATCATAACTTGCTCATCTTATTTCCACTATCAGCACCAAATTGCGGGATTCCACCTTTGACTGGTGATAACTTTGCTGCATGGAAGGATGCTCTCATGCTTACTCTTGGGCTGTTGGATTTTGATTATGCTCTAAGAGAGAATAAGCCAGCGGACCTTACCACTACCAGTACTGCTGCTGAGCAGTTAACTCATGACAAGTGGACTAGGTGTAACCGCATGTCTCTCATGTTTATGAAGCAGTCCATAAGCAATGCAATCAGGGGAGCCATTCCTGATTCTGAAGATGCTAAAACCTACTTGGAACATGTGGAGGCTCAGTTCAAGGGGACGACTAAAGCACACGCTAGTACTCTTATTCTCAAGCTGGTGACGACTAAGTATGATGGGAGGAGCGGCATTCGCGAGCACATCATGATGATGAATGACATGGCCAATAAGCTGAAGGGGCTGGAAATGGAAATCAGTGATGGTTTCCTTGTTCATTTCATCATTACTTCGCTTCCTTCATCCTTTGAAGCATTCAAGATCAATTACAACACTCAGAAGGACAAATGGACGATGAGTGAGCTGGTCGCCATGTGCGTACAGGAGGAAGAGCGTATGAGGATGAATCGCCATACTGATGTTGTCAACTTCACTACCTCCAACTCTAAGAAGAGGAAGAACAATTATCAGAGGAATGATGCTTCAAAAGTCCAAAGGCCTAATCCTAATCCTAATCCTAATACTAGTGCACCTTCCAGCTCTAAGAACTCCTTAGGCAGTATCCGCTGCAAGTTCTGTAAAAAGACAGGACACATGCAGAAGGAATGCCCTGACTTTAAGGAGTGGCTGGCTAAGAAAGGTAACGATTATTTTATGATACTTGAGTCCTATAATTTAAGTGTTCCTGCTAATTCTTGGTGGTTTGATTCTGGTTCTATGGTTCATGTTACAAATTCTACTCAGGGATTCCTTTCAATCCGAAAGCTGGAAAGAAACCAAAGAACGCTTAAGGTTGGGGATGATCGAGAATTAGAAGTGAAGGACATTGGAACATTACAATTAGTTATGAAAACTGGTTTATGTATTAAATTTTATGATACCTTATATGTTCCTGAGGTAACTCGGAACCTTGTATCAGGACCAAAGTTAGACATGGACGGTTTTATTGTTTCCCATGGTCATCGCAAACTCTCTATCCTCTATGATTCTGTTCTTTATGGTACTGGTATTCTGGATGGTGGTCTCTGTAGATTAGAACTAGAAGATAACTTTTCCAAATCTTTGTTGTCATATAACATTAATGAATCACTCACAAAGATGGAAGAGAAACGAGACTTAGAAACTTCATCCATGTTGTGGCATCAGTGTTTAGGCCACATTTCAAAAGAACGATTAAATCGTCTCGTAAAGGATGAAGTCTTACCTCCTTTCGATTTCTCTGATTTTGGAACATGTGTCAAATGTCTTAAAGGTAAAATGACATTAGCGAATAAGAAATGTGCCACTAGGAGCTCTAATTTATTAGAACTCATTCACACTGACATTAGTGGTCCCTACCAAATCGCTGGCATAACAGGACATACTTCATTTATCACTTTTATTGATGATTATTCTCGTTACATGTACTTGTATCTTATTAAGGAGAAATCTGAATCTCTAACAACTTTTAAAGATTATAAGGCTGAAGTTGAAAAGCAATTAGATCCTCAGATTAAAGTTGTGAGATCAGATAGAGGCGGTGAATATTATGGAAGACATACTGATGTGGGTCAAGCTCCTGGTCCATTTTATGAGTTTTGTAAGGGCCAGGGGATTGTGAACCAATACACCATGCCTGGTATACCTCAGCAAAACGGTGTCGCTGAAAGAAGAAACCGTACCCTTATGAACATGGTGCGCAGTATGTTAGCCAACACTAATTTACCATTATTCCTTTGGACTGAAGCGTTAAAAGCAGCTGTTCATATACTCAATAGAGTTCCTTCTAAGTCTGTCCCTAAAACTCCTTATGAACTCTGGACAGGAAGGAAACCGAGTCTTAAATATATGAAAGTATGGGGCTGCATTGCTAAAGCAAAACTTTACAATCCTTTCCTAAGGAAACTTGACCCTAAAACAGTTACCTGTTTCTTTATCGGGTATCCTGAGAACTCTAAGGGTTATCATTTCTATTGTCCTTCCCATGTCACCCGTATTGTTGAAACCAAGCGTGCCGCATTCCTGGAGGATTTCAAGGTCAGTGGGAGCAGTACCAACCCTTACGAAGAATTGCAAGAAGTACAAGACGCGGGGGGGAGAGACTCGTCGCTTACCATTACTCCGATTACTCCTCTTGTACCCAATGCAACTACTGTACCTGAAGCTACTGCACCAACTCCAAATTTACCTCTACAATCAGAACCCATTATACCTCATGACGAAGGCACATCAAACACTCATAACCACGACAACGCTAAACCCGATATTCCACTCAGGAGGTCATCTAGGCAAAGAAGGCCTACTAATATGGATGATTATGTTACCTACCTGACTGAAATGGATCCTGGCAAGCTCAATGATCCTATCTCTTACAATGAAGCCATTAGCAATGATCAGTCTTCTGAATGGAATAAAGCAATGATTGAAGAGCTTGAATCCATGAAGAAAAATGACGTTTGGGATTTGGTAGAATTACCCAACGGAGCCAAACCCGTAGGATGTAAATGGGTATTCAAAACAAAACTGGATCCGAATGGGAACGTTGAACGCTACAAAGCGAGATTGGTTGCAAATGGCTACACTCAGAAAGAGGGAATTGATTATCAAGAGACGTTTTCACCTGTCTCTCGTAAAGATTCATTAAGGATCGTCATGGCCCTAGTAGCTCATTTTGATTTGGAGTTACATCAGATGGACGTTAAAACCGCTTTCCTTAACGGAGATTTGGACGAAGATGTTTACATAAAACAACCTGAAGGCTTTAAACCTGAAGGTCAGGAGCATCTAGTCTGTAAGCTGAAGAAATCCATTTACGGGTTAAAACAAGCATCACGTCAATGGTACCTCAAGTTTGATGAAGTCATGAAGAAGCAAGGTTTTATGAAGAATCAAGTGGATCAATGCACCTACCTCAAGATGAGTGGGAGCAACTTTACTATACTTGTCCTTTACGTAGATGATATTCTATTGGCGAGTAATAGTTTAGACATGTTGCATGAGTCGAAGCGGTTACTTTCGCATAACTTCGACATGAAGGATCTCGGAGAGGCTTCTTACGCCATTGGCATCGAAATTCACCGAGATAGACACAAAGGGATCTTAGGATTGTCCCAAAGGGCCTACATAGATCGTGTCCTTACGCGTTACAACATGCAACAGTGCAAACCCTCCGTCGCTCCAGTAGTTAAGGGAGATGTTTTCGGTTCATTCCAGTGTCCGACAACAGAGGTTGAGAAGGAGCAAATGAGCCAGATACCTTACGCGTCAGTAGTGGGGAGCTTGATGTATGCTCAAGTCTGTACTCGCCCAGATATCGCTTATATTGCTGGAATGCTAGGCCGTTATCAGACTAATCCTGGCCTAGATCACTGGAAAGCAGCTAAGAAGGTACTTCGATATCTGCAAGGGACGAAAGACTATAAACTGACTTATAGAAGAAGTGATCATTTAGAAGTGGTGGGCTATTCTGATTCTGACTTTGCCAAATGCAAAGATGACAAGAAATCCACTTCGGGCTATATCTTTATGTTAGCAGGTGGCCCTATCTCATGGAAGAGTCATAAACAACAGTTGACCACAACTTCCACAATGATGGCAGAGTACATTGCTGTTTATAACGCAACCTGTCATGGAATGTTGCTTAGAAATCTGATCACTGGACTCAAGATCGTTAATTCCATTTCTAGACCATTGAAGCTTTATTGTGATAACTCAGCTGCCGTTAGTTTCTCGAACAGTAACAGTTCGACTGGAGCTGGTTTATATCTGGATACAAAATATCTGTTCGTACGTGAACGAGTTGAGGAAAATAATCTATGTATTGAGTATATTAGTACTAAGGATATGCTTGCGGATCCGATGACTAAAGGTCTCCCTCCTAAGGTTTATGAAGAACATGTTCGGAATATGGGATTTAGTAAAGACCTTATTAGAGCATATTGTACTAGCTTATGTGTTTATGTTAATGAAATTTCCTCAGTTTGATTTTGTATGTCTCTTAGAATATGTTCAACCGGTATAATGGCATATAGACAAATAAAGTTACAAATCAAACAAAGGGCTTACGCGTATTTTGATCATGACGATTAGGTTTTAAATTAAGGCTATAGTATGATTAATGGGGGTCCTGAGTCGCATAATGATTCAACGGCTGTATTTCTCTGCTATAGTACTTGTTTAAGGCTAAAATGAGTGTTAACTCTTGATCAGGCTTATCTAATACTCATAGTAAATGATTACTCGGCTAAGTGGGAGAATGTAAGATTAAATATATTATGTATTAATATTTAATCTATAGCCATTATAATCATTTACATAATATAGATCAAAATATATAATAACCTATTAAATAATTAGTTGGTAATTGTTGATGGACCATATTACCCTTATTAACTAATTAGGTTTCCTCCTGGGTGCTTATATAAGGAGAATTAAATGGAGGTTAAGGGGTTACTCAGTTACACAATTAGACACAACCCTTTAGCCATAACATCATAATTTCGACCTCCTCTCCTAATCGAATCCCCTATTCGATTTCTAAGTCCCCATCATCAGTCAGCACCCTAAGGAGGAACCAGATCACGATGACAAGCATGTCGAACTCCATTACTGGATTCTCCACTGCACTATCTGCTGTAACAGGTATGTTTTATTGTTTTCCCTCATGTATAAACAGAACTGAACCAACAAGTTGTACATTGAATCAACAAGTACATTATTAGATTTCTTTAGAGAGTTCAAGTTTATTTTAGTATTTTCTAACCTAGGCTCACCTTGATTCTATAGTAAAACAAAAGTCGAGACAACTCAAATAAATAAAAACAAAAATTAATTGTATTGAACGTCTTTAATGCCGAATTATCTAGCTTTGATTTCAAATTTGAACTACGCGCGCAAGCTAGATCTGGCACGCTAGTCCGCAATGGGCTCGTGCGAGCAGTTTGCTTTAGTGCCATGTTGCGTTCTAGAACCACGTGTCCAAACATAATGTTGGCTCGATGTGGTTCGCGCTTGAACCGTCAGGTCCGTTACGTGCTACCCCTTGATCTTCTTGAAGAACAAAAAAGAGTTTTTATACTTTGGTTGTTTTTACATTTCAAGCCACAATGTTCTCGCGCTTAGTGCCATGTTGTGTTCTAGAACCACGTGTCCAAACATAATGTTGGCTCGGTGTGGTTCGTGCTTGAACCCTCAGGTCCGTTACATGCTACCCCTTGATCTTCTTGAAGAACAAAAAAGAGTTTTTATACTTTGGTTGTTTTTACATTTCAAGCCACAATGTTCTCGCGCTTAGCATGCTGGGGAATGTTAGACTAGAGTGTTATTATGTAATAGTTTAGAGCCTAAACTTCTATCATGTCTCTCTCTATATATATGAAGACCACCAATCCACCATTTTACCCTAATTATAATCTAATACAACAAACATTTTTGGTGAATTAACTTTAGCAATAGTATATTAATATGTGGATTATTATTATTTTTTTGGACGGCAAATTTGGATCACTGACGGACTACTGAAGTATCATCGTGTCACCAGCGGAATCACCTGATCATATCCATCTCCACTAGGCATAATGCCTATACATCAATTCAGGAGGAAACCCAATAAATATGGAAAAAACCGTTTTGTGGGAATCGAACCAATGACCTATTGGTCCCAAAGCCTTATCTCACCCCGAAGATGCCACTAGGCTATAAAGCCATGTACAAATCTGATGATCTACAAGCTATAGTTGACTAAAACAAGAAAGCAAATTCAATTATCTATTTATCTTCATTTATGGTGATATTGAAAGGGATTTAAATCTATTTACTATTATAAAAGAAACTTGAAGACAAGAAAGAAAGTATTGGATGCCTTATTTGTTAGGCGTTAAAGAACATAGAGTACGAGAATTTGAAATAATAGGTAAAAAACTCGTCAATTTTAAAGTCAAATGACACCGGCTGAAATCAAGTATATAGATAAAGAACAAAACTTGCAATTCACTGTAATATAATTTAGTGTTTTGTGTATGGTCCCGAATCTGCGTAAGTAGTTATAACACATGCGCGCAGAGCACCACACCCAGACTTAGCAAAATAATTCTTGATGATCACTAGACCACGTGCGCACCAAAATACCAAATAACCCATTATAGGCCAATATAAGTGATTATTAAGAAAGAAATATGTCTCTCTTTTAGGGTTGTAATTTCCTGCATATAATAGAGGTATGAGAATAGTTTATTCTTTGTGTTTCCATAACATGGGCATAGATATCAAGTTATGGCGAGCTCAATTATGATATATGGGCGGGGAATTGATATCAAATTTCTCTCTTCTGAATTGAGTGCAAGCAAATTTAACAAAACGTGGTTACTATTCTGTGATATTTTTCTTTTATTTTTATCCTTGTAAAAGCTAACTATTAGAGTGGCTTGAAGGTCTTTTATGACCTCTTTACTTTTAAAAGTTACTTAAAGGCAATCATACTAGATTACGATCATCTCAATTTATTTTGTAAACGGCGCTAACTATCCTAAATAATAGTAAAACCCTATAACAGTCTTAAAAAGACCTTAGATAAGCACTCTAATGGCCAACAATGAAAGCCTTATGTAACGGTCCGCTTTTTCGTGACTTTCTCTAATTAGAAAGCTCGACTCGTATTTCTATTATTGTAACCCGAGACTTCGATCGTAATAAAACTATTATTTCATACGAATTCTACTTCGTTTATTTTTTTTCATGCTTGAACATTTTATCCTTATATACATTTGATACATACTCGTACACTTGTAAACGCATGCGTGACTTACAATCAATATATGAATCTAGATAACCTATACGTGCAAACACTTGATTATACGTTCACAATACTCAACCTATACTTTATTTTATACAAACTTAATTAATTTCATGATTTGTATAAATTAAACATTAATATATATATATATAGGTAGAGGATCCTGTAAAAAGTACTCAAAGTGTGAGAAGCGTATTATAACACTATATATAATACTATATAACACCATATAAACACCGTATAACAATATGTAACACCATATAATGCCATATAACACTTTGTAACACTATATATCATTATATAACAAATATAACACTATAGGTTGTCTGATAGCATGTCCATGATAGATGTATAGTGTTATATTTGTTATATAATGATATATAGTGTTACATAGTGTTATATGGTATTATATGGTGTTACATATTGTTATATGGTGTTATATAGTATTATATATAGTGTTATAATACACTTCTCACGCTTCTCACACTTTAGGCCCTTTTTACACTATCATTACCCTATATATATATGACTAAATTACTTAATAATAATAATACATAATATACCCTATTATAACTAAATAAGTAAATATTTAGTGCCAAAATATGAAATGGCTTGAGATGGCCTTGTGGCCTGACGTAAACCACAGCAAAAAAAAAAAACATGGTTAATCAACTTTTGCCCAAATTAGCATCTATTGTTATCTAGTAATATTATTTTATATCATTATAATATGCCTACATATATCTAAAATGAGATGACAAAAAATAAAAAAAAAAAAAAAAAAAAAAGATAAACAAGCATGGCCCCATCCGATACTGCCTTTTGACAGCATCTAATCTTTTTTATTTTAAGTTTAAAAATCACTAACATTCTCACTTTTAATTAAATGAGAAATTATTTGATTACTTAATATATCATAGCATAAGAAATACAATAACCGACTATTGTTGTAACAAAAAAAAAATATTATTGGCTGTAACAAGCCCATGCGACCGGACAGTTTTTGAGGCTGTTTTGGTTGATTTTTTTTTATTCTAACCATCAACTAATTGTATTTAATGCCAACTAACTTAACCCTAATCATTTTCCCTATAAATACAACTTATAATCAGCCTCTTTTCCACTTTTACAACCCTCAAAACACTCTCAAAATTCACTCTAAATCACTCAAAAATTCCCAGCTTTGAGCAGAAAGTTTAAGCCATTCAAAGTGAGTTCTAGCTCACTTCTTCAACTCTTTTCTTCTTGTTTCTTCTTCTAAAACACTTGGATAACATCTAGGAAGGTTTTCACAAGTTTGCTTGGGAAAACTAAGGTGAAACCTTACCATTTTTGAGGTCCAAAGTGTACTTTAAATTCTGCTCATTTTTATCTTTTTAAATCTTCATGTTTTGATAGAAAACTTGATGGAATCTTGTTCCCACCAAGCACACAACTTAGTCTATGGTTGTGGGTTTGTGTTTAGGGGATTTCCATCAAAGTTTTGGGTTCAAACACCCATTTAATTTCTGTTTAAACTTGATAATCGAATGAAAACAAGCACAAGTCACCATCTTCTATATGATTAACTTGTGACTTGTGAATTGTGAACAAATGGAGGCTTTGGCCTTCCAAACTAAGTTCCACTCCTTCATTTGAACACTTTTATGACTTAATAGATTAGATTTACTTTATTGTTATTCATGACCCTCCCACCATCTTCGAGATGGTGTGTGTAGTGGTGAATCTTATAATGAGGTTTTCTAAACCTCCATGGTTGACATACATGATGCTATATGACAATACTTGATTGGACTTTGTTTTAGGATGTATTATTACTATATAAGCTATGTATAATTATATAAAAACATGGCTGGGTTTGTGGTGCTAATCGAACCATGATTAACTATCATAAACCTAAGCTATCATATCAAAGATTCTAGGGTTCTTGTTATGATTCGAATGAGCAATTTGGGACCCATGAAACCACTAATTATGGTGTCATAAACAAACCCTTAGAACTTAGATATTACTTTCATGTATACTTACTTTTACTACTTTAAATTCCTAATTCTAACTCTAAACACCCTCATAAACTCCATCACCGAACACATTCATTCTCCTATTATCATTAACTCGTCACTACATGGATAATCGGAAGACTTAGCAATTTTGTGAGTATACTTGACCCATTTTACCGTTTTCACACTTTTGGGTGTAACCTGTTATTATATACAAAACACACTTACTATACATATTCTTATGCAAATGTACAAACAAACAATCCAATACATGCTTACTATTTGTTATGCTTGATTCGTGTTTTCTGGATCATACTTATGTGATGGACTTGTCATTAGCTTCGTACGAGCCTCTATTTAACATGTATAGCGCTATAGGAGTAACGCACCGCCCGTAGACTAGTGGTCATGTTAAATATTCATTCATACTTGCGTAAACAGAGGGTTGACTTGTAAATCGCATGCCAGTTTATACGTTAATCTTGATAACTAGGTTTACCATGTGGATTGTTCCTTATCATTTTTATACTTATATACTACGCACCAAACTTGTATGCTCGCCAATACTTTTTGTATTGAACTACACTTTAAAAACATGTTGCAGGTTTAGCGATGATGTTGGTGATGCATGGAATCTAGTAGGATGCTTAGATACACACTTTAAATTTGTATTCTTATTGTATTTCGTTCCTCATGTTGTATTTATTTCAAATCTTTGTAATTGACTATTTAGAAATGAAATGGAAATTTTATTATTTAAATACTTGCCACAAATAGTGTTATAAAGTCTCTTGCAATCTAGTTTTTGTCTCACTACGATGTTTCCGCCATCGGTTGGGGTGTGACACCTTACAACCAAGTAACTTATAATAGAACAACTAACACAATAGGGCATAGCAATGACAGATCTAACCCAAAAATTTAGGTGTATCCCATTTTTTTGGGATCAGGGGTATCCTTTGTATAACGGAGACGGAGTTGAGAAATATTTTTACAATAAGGAGACGGGTTGAGGGGCAGCCCGTGCTACCCCTGCTAACACACTAAATCTGCCACTGGGGCATAGCAACTAGGGGTGAGCAAGTTTAGGTCCGGACCGAAAATAACCGAGAACCGAACCGAAAATTACCCAACCCGACCCGAACCCAAGTACCTAGGTATTTAGATCGGTTCCAATTTTTCATATAAAATCGGGTCGGGTCGGGTCGGTTCTCGGTTCTTTTCATGGTGAAACCCGACTTTGACCTATGGACCGGAACCGACCCTATATTTAGGGTAGTGAATCGGTTCTGTATTTTATGTTTGATCGGTTCTCGGGTCGGGTCGGGTAATGGTCGGGTCGGGTTTTTTCTTTTGCTCACCCCTAATAGCAACTAAAACCAGTCACGGTTATGTAAATTTAGGGTTCTCGACCATAGTATGTGTGTTAAATTCATTAGCGACGTCAGGCACTACAAGAAAATCGACCAATAGCGGCGACAGTTGTCGCCGCTAAAAGTCATTATCTGCACCGCTAAAGCTAATAGCGGCGACCTGTCCCCGCTAAAGGGTCGCCGGTAAAGGCCCTATTGCCACCGCTATTGATATGGACTTTTAGCGGCGACACGTGTCTTCGCTAAAGAGTCGTCGCTTAAAGGTATACATTAATAGCAGCAACACATGTCGCCACTAAAAGTCAATTTTTTAAAAAAAAATTCTTCATTTTCGGTAGTTTTATGAACAAACCTGCCAATTTTCCAGTTTTACGCAACACAAACAAACTAATTAAACATAATACTTTACATACTAAAATCGCATAAAACGTATCCGTACAATAACATCCTAAAATATCCGAAAAATAACATCCAAAAACAACAAGTAGATAATACTTAATACTCATCGTCATCCTCATCTTCCTTGTCAAAAAGGTCGTCATCGTCATCGTTGTTTGTGGCTTGCTTTCCCTTCGCCGCAAGATAGGAATCAAGTTGGTTTAAAAATGTTGGGGTTTGGAACAAACTCGAAACATATTCCTACATTAATACATATCAAAACCAATATTAGCATTTAACATATACCAACATATATTTAGCAAAGTGACATGCGCTCATAGCGACTTGTATAACTTTTTAAAGTCAAATTGTATAGTTTACCTCCGAAAAGGGTTGTGGGGTTTGAGGTAGAAATTGGTAAAAATGAAGAGATATAGCCCATTTGGAGAAGAACCCGTGAGAGGAGATGAAAGATTTTGGGGAAAATGGAAGAAGGAGGGAAGAAATGGCGCTGTTTTCTGCCGTTTATTCGAAGGACCAATTGGGGCGACAACCTGTCGCCGCCATTGATATAATCTGTCGCCACTATTAATGTGGATAAACCCCATCCGTTGGATGGGGATAAGAAACGAGTGGCTAGGGTTTCACTTGGGACACCGGGCGCGGATAAGGTCAATAGCGGTGATATATTGGATGTCGCCGCTAATAGTGTCGTCGCTATTACCCCTCTTTTCTTATAGTGAGGTTCCTCCTAATAGTTTAAAGAGTTAACTGCCATTTTCGTCCCTGTGGTTTGGTCACTTTGGCCATTTCAGTCCATTTTTCAAAAATGCGCCATTTGCGTCCCCCACGTTCTGGAAAGGTGCCATTTCAGTCCAAAAATCATAACCCAGTTAAGTCAGTTTGTTAATAAGGACTGATTGTGTAAATTTGTAATATAAAGGACTGATTGTGTAAATTTGAAAAATGGACTGAAATGGCAGTTAACACCACCACCACTAGCCCCACCACCACCACCACTCCGCTGCCACCACCACCACCACCGCCACCACCGCCACCACAGCCCTGCCACCACCACCACTCCGCTGCCACCACCACCGCCACCACCACCACCACTCCGCTACCACCACCGCCGCCGGAACCACCACCATCAACGTCATGGCAAGACCCATATTTTCAGACGTTTGTATGTAATATAAAGTCAGAATTTATTGTATTTAATCCGAAAAGTAAACGAGCAAAACAAAGGAACGAGAACGGTATACCGAAACGAAAAGCTTGCGGGTTACGGGGACGTCTTCGTCTTCTCCGGTCGTCTTCTCCGATGAACTCCGAACTCCGGCGAGTTGCAGAAATGAGCAGGGGTCGAACTAGATGTTTGTGGAGATCTGCGGAACTTCTATAATCCATTCGATTCGACACATAACGACAGATTGTAGGGGGATCGATCCACTTTTAATTTTTAAAGATGGATGGATGGATTATATGGATGCTGGAGCGGGTGCAGCAGCAGCAAGGTTTTCACTAGCTGCGGGACCAGCGGCGGCACCAGAGCTTAGAAGCTCGATCATGGCGCGGTGAGGGTTGCTCCGTTGCTTCTCGCACAAGTCAGGCAAAAACACACCTGTACGTAATGTATATAATAAAAGTGGTTATGTCTAGTGATGTTGACTTATTGGCAATTAGTTTGCAAGCAAGAAACAAAAACCAATTAATTAATTTGAATGGACAGGAGAATGATGTATATATGTACCTTCAGCGGCAGCCAAGTTGTAGTAAAGATCGACGATGTTGGGGCAGTTGTTGTAGCAAGGCGTGGAGCAAATCTTGGAAACGGATTGCGACTCAAGCAGGGTGTCTGAAGAAATCCCAACAGAATTCCTATCGACACCGCATGCCTTTACACACGCGTCGGTCTCTATATACTCGGACATCCTCTCCACCATCACTTCTGATGTCGTGCACTGATACCCGGTGGTCTTTCCATCCTCCTCGTAGTTCTCCAACAAACATCTCTTACCAGACGACGCAATGGAAAACGAGCAAACCTCTGTAGGCAAATTCTCACATACGATCTCCCCTGAAACTCGATCATACAATCTCCACGGAGTGGTGGTGGTGGCAGCGGAGTGGTGGTGGTGGCAGGGCTGTGGTGGCTGTGGTGGCGGTGGTGGCGGTGGTGGTGGCGGTGGTGGTGGTGGCAGCGGAGTGGTGGTGGTGGTGGGGCTAGTGGTGGTGGTGTTAACTGCCATTTCAGTCCATTTTTCAAATTTACACAATCAGTCCTTTATGTTACAAATTTACACAATCAGTCCTTATTTACAAACCGACTTAACTGGGTTATGATTTTTGGACTGAAATGGCACCTTTCCAGAACGTGGGGGACGAAAATGGCGCATTTTTGAAAAATGGACTGAAATGGCCAAAGTGACCAAACCACAGGGACGAAAATGGCAGTTAACTCTAGTTTAAATATTATGTTTGTTTGAGCTTATTGGTTGAAATGGTTAGTGAAGATCAATTGTACGTGTTGGATTGTCATCGTACTTCATTTGAGTTTGACATGTGCGGTGTATATACACCAAAATAGGTGAGTTTCTTATAAATGACATTTATTATATATGTTAATAAATAATATTGACCTATTTGTATGTTAAATAAAGGGAATGCATATTATACAAAAGGTCGACATAACACGCTAATTGGTTTAAAAGGGTCACACATGCATCCTGCATGTTTTATGAATAACTAGATGGATTCCCCGGGCTTCACGGGCATTTGGTAACCATAAAATCAAATCGGTACCGGTAACAATGTTGACCCCCGCGTTGCGGACGAGTGAGTCGTAAAACCGTGCTAAGTAGTAAGCAAACCAAGAAAATCGTAAAACAAATACGCGAAATGATGTCTACGCATAGTATCATAACCCCCGACCCCTAACCTTGGGAACGTGCGGCCGCGAACCAGTATCAGTGGTATCGGTGTTTATCGATTTGGCAGCGGAATTTACATCAGGAACGTAGTTAGGAAATATTTTATCAGAGTAAAATACCACATTTTTATAATAATAAATATATGGGAAATTCCCAAATTTCTATTACAGACATGTTTATAGGGATAAACCCTATTTTTTAAAATAAAACATCTTCTTTATTTAGGTAGCTTTTATAGCCACTTTTCCAAGCCTTCAGTGCTCTCCAGCTGGCTTCTAATTGGCTTTCACATTTTGTTACCTGAAACACGTTTAAAAACATTTTATCAGCAAGAAATATTGGCGAGTGAATCCCAATTTATTCAAGAAAAGTTTTATCATTTTACAGTATTGATGGCAATTCAGCAATTACATTTGTTTACATCTACTTTAATTACCACCCACGGCACTGTCAATCCTGACTTGTGGTAATGTTACTACTCACAGTGTAGCAACAAATTTTGTATACAAAACCCCAACATACCGACGATAATTGTAGAATTACAAATACTCAATCACTGTGAAATATAATTTAAAACACTTGAGGTTTTGTAAAAACAGTTTGCAAAAAGGTTTACAAAAAGAAGGATTACTCATATTGCTAATTTAGATATTTTCCTTGTGACTTCATGGTTATAATCTATTAATTAAAACAATGCACACGCGTTAGTATAATAACCCAAATTTACATTAGTTATACCCTCCCGAGACAGAACTCCAACGACTGAGTCAGGCAGTGTAACACCCCGTGTTTTCATAAGTGAAAGTCAAAGTCAAGGTCAAAGTCAACGACCGATTCGCACAACCTGACTTGTAGAAATGTCTTTATTGTATCTGGATTATGTGGAGTAAGTGTCGTTCATTACAATAATCGATGAGTGTTAATCGTATTTCAATCGACCTACGACTGGGAATTATATGCAGTAACAATGCGATAAAGTTAATCAACTAATAATCAAGCTATGCTAATCGAATCGACATCGAATCGTAACTCGAACTACGTAATTTTACTTATTGTTTATACGTATGTGTGTGCCTTACGTGTTACCTGTGCATGCTTATTCATGTTATGTTGTGGTAATCAAGCGAACTTGTAACACCCATTCTTATAATTCAGGGTTTAACGTATCATTTATAAAAAAACAATCATGTAATTAAGATTACATATGCATTGGAAATTACGGGTTTATTTAAACTTTTTACAATTTAAAAGTATACAACATATCATGTGTACGTTAGTCGTTTAACATACAACGATACAAAGTGCGGAAGCTTATTTCTTGATCTTGTCCGGTTCTTCGTTGTGCTTGATCGTCCTCCGGTGCTAAAATTATACCTGAAACTCATAAAACATGAGTTGGATTAGTCATACGTAACTTAAAACGTATTTAAACGAGTCCGGGAAGCGAAACTGATTAAAATAAAATTTTTTCGCCAAAACAGGGCTTTTCGCGCCACGCGAAAGAACCCAGATGCTCCCTCGCGCCACGCGAGGGAGGCTGTTTTCTAGCAGGTCTGCAGCTCAGTTCAGCTATGCCAGTTTTACGGAAACGACCATAACTTCTTCGTTATTGATCCGTTTTACCCGATTCTTTTTCCTTTGCGTCAGTAATTTAATTCTCCATCTTATGGAGTTAAAATCCAACATCCAACATAATAAATTTTGAGACTTCTAAGCCTTCGACTCGTTGCTTTTTTACCGAATTTTAACCCGTTTATACATTTTATCAAACAAACATATTTGTTTGATCCCCATTTCTCATGAACCCTTTAATTCCAATATTACCTATCATATTAGGTTCCAATTATGGGTTTCTACGCATTATTGACCCGTTTTTACTTATAATCTTATTTTGACCCGTTAAGGGTATTTATGTCCTTTTAGGCATAAATCTCGCTCATTCATTTTTAGCACCAAATTTTCACATTAGTTCTCAAATGGACTTCCACCACAATTATATTTGTGGTGGATTTGATATAGTAAACTATTTATGTCGCTTTTTACTTCTCGGTTTGTCATTTTACGAAAAAGACCTATTTCTAGGCAATTGACCCACAAAGGTTTATGCCTATCACCTTGATGCTTATCTAAGGATTACATGATTATAATACGTGATTCCCAAACCACCCATAAGGGCCGTTTGCCTGATTTACCCATCAAGGCATATTTATCAACCTTAGTCCCTCATTTACGACGAAGGACTTTCACTACAATTATGATCAAAATTGCACATTTAAAATATAATCTCATTGATGCGTACCTGGCTCGGGTTAACAAATAGACCCGATTTATACCTTGCTTTTATTATCACATATTCTATGGACGGAATTAACCATATCGCTAATCGCTCCTGTTAACACAAGACTCGACAACCACATTAGTCGATATTGTCAAATGGTGTTATCACACCATTTGACCCGTTTGGCCTATAAGACCAAGCATTTTCGTAAGTAGCAAAACATGGTTATTATTTACCAATTTGTTCATCCGACCCATTTCGGATTTTTGCCACTAGACCCCTTTTTCTCTTAAAGTCTTTTCTTATATTTTTACCCATTCGGCTTACGCTACGGGTGCCCCTTTTTAACTACAATTTGCTTTAGTCGATACTTGACTAAATTTCCATTTTACTCATTTTCTTGTTATTAGTTGCACTTTAAAATGATCTTAACGAAAACTCCTTAGTTATTAGTCATTACATGACTAAATTACCGTTTCGCCTCTTTTCACCATAACCCATGGTTTTTATCATTTAAGTTTGTTCCGACTCATGTTAATAGCGTCGGAACCCTTAATTCGGATATTACACTAATCGCATTTGTAGTTTACAAAATAATGCATATTCTACAAAAAGGATGTAAGCTTCGCTTACCTTGCATCCGGTTATGCTCTTTTTCGCGTACACGAACCGTTTGACCCGTTCCTTGCCCAAGTCTCCATCTAGCTTGTCAAAGGTCAAACTATCATCATGATTCGTAAGACGGTTAGATTAGTCATCATTATTATGACTATTTCATCTTACGGATTCTATGTCGAAACTACTATTCGACTTCATCATTAGTTAACTTAACTTAACAAAGTCAACTAATTTCAATCACATGGTTTACACAATTAAGTCTAAATCATCATGATATTTAGAACTCTTACCGTTTTATATTTCACATAATTTGTCATATTATTCGAATGTGCGTTTCACTCGAAATTTCAATATTTAGCTTTCATTTAGGCATTTTAACAAACACCTTATGGGCAGAAATTTACATGATTCATTATCAAGTTCATAACTTGTCATATAGCCAAATTTAACATCAATAAAGCTTTCATATATCATTTAAACATCATCACTTCAGAAATCACTTTTACGTACCTTGTAACCCCCTTGTGATGAGGATCACTAATCTATGCTCAATTTTCGATTTGGACTTGGTTTGATCCTTCAATTTGTGAGATTAGTGAATGTTAGGGTTTGAGCTCCCTGGCTCCTGTGGGTTACTACCAGAACACACACACACACCTAGTGTGTGTGTTGTGTTTAATTTTTAAGTTTATAATTCCATTTTCAAGTTACCCGGCTTTGCTCCCTCGTGTTTGGTTAGTTATTAAGTAGGCCACAACCTACTTATTTTCAACAATATTCTCACTTATTAACTAGGTTAAATATTCCTAGTTAACTTAGCGGGTTCGAGAATATTTATGACTAAGTTTATTTCAGGTCCCGTTAACTCGGGCCTTCTATCATTTTATTTCTTAAAAGCTTTTTATTCACTTTTTATTTATTATTAGGATTAATTATTTAAATCCTAATATTTACCGGGTAAATTTTTTTACCACTAACGGTATTTTACCCGTCAGTAATATTAACGTGGTTTGATTACCAAACCCGTTTTTGGGGTGTTACAAGTCTACCCCCCTTAAAGAGGTTTCTTCCTCGAAACCTTTTCTTAGATAATTCATTGAGTTTTAACTCAATGTATTTGAGCCGAGAATTCCTTTAAACATTATTTATACTTTTATCCAATTGTTAGTATTACCAGGAAATATGGTAACATTCGTTTGGTTATTATTCGTCTACATATCTCCTACGACATAGTGCAACTCGAAATAACGTAATCTCATTATTTCCACTAGTTTAGTTACTTAGCGATATTCATCACTTTCATATACTATCGAATCCTTTATGGATCCGTTACTTTGACCCGTTTAAAGATCTTTAGTGAAATCTTTCACTTTTAGCAACAATTTCTTTTGTTTTCAAATTCATTTATTCGGTTCAGTTATACCAAATCCACCGCTCACAAGCAACCAAATTACTTAAATGACCTTAACCGGTCTCACTAACTAGACTTATTAGTCCAGTTGCTTTTTACCGCTCGCTTGGTTATAATGTGATTCCACTTCACATTGCATTTCTTGACCGTGATCGTGTCACGTCATGTTTAATTTATATCAATCTTTCATTTTCGAAAAGATCACTTTTCGAATATATCGTCTTGCGCCTATCAGCGTCAAGACTTGAATCTTTCATGCTTACTATTCAATTTCCTATCAGAATTTATATTTGTAAAAATGTTATTTCTTACTAAAACTGAATTTTAGTCTAACGTTTTTCTCTTTAACTATGTCAATTACTCATATCAAGGAAATTGACAACCCCTAATTTATTGTTTTCCGTTCTTGTTTTACGCGGGGAATCGTAACAAGTTCCCTCACCTTACACTATTGACCCGTAGGTTCCTTCACTTAACCTCGTAGGCTATTTCCTTAAGCTTTCATCTCTTTAAGACGAGGCCCTTATGATCCCTTTGCTTCAATTCATGACCCGTGGGTCATTTTGGCCCCGTAAGCCTTTACACTATTTAATATCCTGTAGGTTATGATGATCCCGTAGATCATCTTTTATTCTAGTCTTTATTCCATTGTCTATTTATACATATAAAGCTTTAAAGCATCCTTTGTTATGTTTGGAACCATTTAATTCTGCTTTTGAACTTTAGTTGACCTTGACCGTAGTCTAAGGTTTCATTTGTTTACTTTCGGACTATCCTTTCCGACTTTACGACTTCTAGCGTCATTTACACGTCGGTTTGTCTTGCGCTTACCATTACCCGGTTCTTACCTACACTTCTTTACGACCCATTACCCGGGCTCTTCATCTTAGTGTTTTTTTTGTTTCGCTAGTTTGCGTTTTTCCTTTGTATATTCCTTTATGACCCATCACGTAGGTTCATTAATGTTTTGCGCTTCCATTATTCAGTTTGCGCTTACTGGCACTACCAAGTTTTTATACCTTATTTGTCTTGTTTGACTTGTTCGTGTGAAATTTCATCACTTGTGAACATCAAACACCATTCTTTATTTGACCCGTTCAACTTTAAAATAGTTGAGCGTAGTTATTAACATTTTTGTTTGCAATTCTCATTGTCTTTTAGTCATGACTCATATTCCGAGTCTTTTGACTTTCTATTTCGCGTTCCCGTCTCTTGGTTTACGCATACTTTCCAAATCCTACCCATTCATCGGGTATTTTTACCATAATCATTCTCAAGTAACCATTCTTATATGGTTTTTAGACTTTATTTTAATTTATTTGGTCGTCTTAGCGAGATCCCTCGCTTTTATTCAATCAAGTCCTTTATACTTTATTCAATTCGTTTGACATGTCCATGTGAATTTCATCACTTGTGACAGTCAAACTTTTATCCTTATGCCTTAGCATTCCTATTGGTCGGTCTGTATTTTCTTCTCACTTGATCCTTGTCCCTTTTCTCGGGCTCGTTATTCTTACGTAATACGCTTCCGTCATCCGACTTACGTTTACGTTTACTATCAAATATCTTACTTATTTGATTCATTTGGGTACCATCTAAGTTAGTCCCATTCACCCCACCCTTACTACATCGGACATAAATGTGTCCATCATAAGAAGTTCATGGTACCACGTGTTCACTACTTACTTGGCCAGAGTAAGCTATCAACACCTAGTATACATGACCTTTTTATGATTTTCACGTTACACCCCATGTAAGTAATGCCTCTATTTGTTTCTCTTGGAAACAATATCCCAAATACATTTTCTATTCGGGTTTTTCCAAGTTTTTAATCTACATATGCAACTTTCAATTTCTACATATTTGTTGCATATTACTATTTGTGCAATTATGTTTAAAATGTGCACCTGGTAATGCTTGCCCCGACGGGTGTTCCTTGCCATTAACTTTGTTCGCGGTCGTTACGCGATTTGGTCCTTGGTGTGTAAGACCCGTCTTAATTTATCAAGATTATATTAATAAACTACGCATTTTACATGAAAATGCGACCTTTCAAAAACTTTTATAAGTTATCATTCATACATGATTAAAACATTCAAAATATAGTAACAATTGTTTACATAGTTCACTTTTGATAACAAGGTTTAAACTCAAATGCGGAAGCTTCATTTATCGTGTGTTCGGTTCTTGTTAGGCGCTTGATCTTCATCCGGATAGCATATATCATTTACCTGTAATCAAAACCAACACAAACGTTAGTTTTGATAATTATGTAACATGTTTCTTCAAGTACTTTGAGCCAAATAAGTGAAACAAACAAAATCTGCAAGTTGTACCCCTGTCGCGTACCGTGACAGGGTTCCCTAATTCTGTCGCGTGCCGCGACCGTGGTCGCGTGTCGCGCCCCAACCATCTTGGTCCTTCGCGTGGCGCGAGGGTCACCATTTTCCAGCAGGTTTGTTTCTGCAACCTGCATTTTTTTTAACATAAACATGCATAACTTTCAAACGACACATCCGTTTTACGCGATTTTTATTTCGTATTGACCGTAATGCAGTCTCCTATGTAATCAAGACTATGGTTTGTAACGATGCTGATTTATAAGCTAACGGCTTATAAATCTCTTATACAATTATTCGACCCGTTTCATAATCTATTAAACGACTTGTTTCTAAATCATTTTTAAATCATCATAGAACCTTGGACTACTTGTTAACTCAAAAATCTTTAACTTGTGAACATAACTTTTATGAATTATGCGACCAATGCCCAAGCTATGCGCATAATTCATTTTGACCCGTTTAGGAGATTTAAACATTTAAGTTCAAATCTCTCTCTTCTCTTTCCACACATCACATTTCCACGTTAATATGTCTACTTATACTCCGCCAATTTACGCGTACCTGGCTCGGGTCAAAGTATTGACCCGTTTTAATACCTTGCCTTAATAATTTACTGATTCATAGCAACGCAAATTCCATAATCCGTTTTACCCTGTGAGCATCAGACTCGACAAGCACTTATTAGTCATTATTCGTCAAATGGTGTTAACATTACCATTTGACCCGTTTAGTCTAAATGACCAAACATTTTGCACTTATATTTGAATGGTATTTTCCATTTCATTATTTAACCCATTTCGCCCCTTTTGCCATTAAACATACTTCTTTTTTTTATCATTTTATTCGTCCCGGCCCGTATCATTTCGTGTCGGAACCCATATTTTGGATATAACCTTGGTCGTGTTTATAATCTATAAAGCAAATACGTATCCATAAAAAAAGGGTGTAAGCTTTACTTACCTTGCATCCTTGCGAGCTTCATACTTGAACTTGTATCCATTTGACCCGTTCATTTCCAAGCTCCTATCTAGCTTGTCAGAGTCAAACTACCATATCATATCCACAAGATGATTAGATTAGTCAACATTAACATGACCACCTGTTAGTGCACTACGTCTATTGACTTCGTCTTGCATCATGTAATAGGATAGGATTATCAGTGCACGAGGTTTGAGAAACTGAGAAATGAGGTTAAAATGAAGATTTCGCTTGAAGTGAAATTGTGACAAGTTCAAGCGAAATCACACATAACAGATTTCGCTTCAACTGGTTCGCTTCAAGTGGTTCGCTTCAACTAGTTTAGGTTACCTTCAAGCGAAATCTTAGTCTCTATATATAGGTGCACTTGGTTATTCATTTGTAACTTTCGGATCTGAGTAGCGAAGCTCTGCCGGATCGTCTCTAGGTTGTAAATCAGTTTCATATCAATATAAGAGACATTATAATTACATCGAGTGTCCGTATCTTTGATTCCGCCTCTGATTCGGATTACAAACTCTTCTGAACAACTCAGTCGGGTCAAACAACGATCCAACAAGTGGTATCAGAGCTCAGGAGGAAGAGTTTAGCTCGATTGCAATTAGATTCTGACTTCTACACCTTCTTTTTCAATCTGGACGAGATTTTATGGTCAAAATGGATTGAACTTCTCACCGTACATGCAAAACAACAGTTTAACAAAGCCTTGAAAGTTTGAGACCGAAATTCGCATTAAAAGTGACTGAATTGGACCGAAAACTGGATTTCGCTTGAGTTAGTTCGTAGATTAGAGTTGATTTCGCTTCAAAATCAGCTTTATTGGACAATTTCGCTTGAAATTTCAAGCGACACTTAACATTTCGCTTGAAACAGGATTTGTTTTCGCTTGAAAGATTTCGCTTCAGTATTTCGCTTCAGAAAGTGGTTACTTGAAAGTCTCGCTTGAACAGAATAGTTTTGATTTCGCTTCAAGAAATCAATAGTTGATTTCGCTTCAAGAGGAAAACAGTTGATTTCGCTTCAACTGTTCAACAAGTGATTTCGATTGAAGTTCTTATTTCGCTTGAAAAGTGAAATTTCGTGTCGAGATTATTTCACATCAACTGTATATCAGTCTGTTTCAGGATATTATTGTGTATACTGATTGTTTGTTTGTTTGTTTGCAGGTGATTCGAGGTGATTTACACGGCACAAATACTAAGAATTCAAAATGTTTGATGAACTAGAAAACACTAAATTTGAAAGAATGAACAATTGGACTTGTTGTTCTTCTTCTGAGAAAAAGGAGGTTTTAGTTGAAAGATTTGAATATTTCATGTGTCGAAAGGATGAAACGTTGGATGAGTTGGAAATACGGTTTAAAAAATTATTGGACAGTTTGAGAAACAAGAATATTAGAATATCAAATGATGAACAGATATCGAAATTGGCAAATGCATTACCTGCTAAATGGGATAAATTTTTGGCTGAGTTAAAAAGGGAAGATTTTTTTCAAGAACTTTATCCAAAACAGTTCTTTAATGAGGTTAATGGAGAGTTTCGTAATGAAAATAGGAAAAAGAAGGAAATTTTGACTGAAATGGAAAAGAATTTACAAAAATTGGAATTGGATGTTATTACTGAAATTGATAATAGAATTCGTGTGTGTCTTGCAACAAAGAGTATTCTAAAATATGATATGAAAAGGAAATGTTATATTGATGAAAATATGAATCCTTTTGATTTTGTTAAACTCTTTTGTGCAGGAACATATAAGATGGAAACAAAGGATATTCCAAAGAACAAAGAATCTTTGAAGCTTGGATCTTCAAGTTCAGAATCAGTGTGCTCTAAATGTGACAACTTTAAGGCTGAAAATGACAAACTTTTGAGTGAAGCAGAAAGTTTGACATTGGAAGTCAAGAAGTTGAGAGATGAGAAGCAAGCTGATGATAACCAGATTCTTATGTTGCAGGGAATTTTTGAAAATTTGAAGTCTGAAAATGTCAAACTGCTTAGTGATGTGAACAGTTTGACAGCAGAAAACAAAATTTTAAAAGAAAAAATTGAAAATTTTGAACATGAAAAATTAAAATTTGAAAATGATTTCAAAAGTCAGTTAAAGATTTTAGAAGATGAGAGAAATGTTTTTGGTAAAGATAATCTTGAAAAACAAATTGAAATCAATTCTCATCTTGCTAAAATCATTCAGCTTGAAAAAGAAGCTGAAAAAGCTCGGATGAAAATCAAAGAGCTTGAAGTGAAATTGACAGGTTTTGTGACTTCTACATCACATGTTTGTTCAAAACCAATCAATTTCAAAATTAAAAATGTCAAAGTTGAAGATTGTGATGAGATATCTGATGATGAAAAAGAGAAGAATAGAAAAATATTTTTAGAAAAATTTCAAAATACTGTTCTGCAATCTACTGAAACAGGTGAATGTTCTAAACAAAAACCTGTTAAGAAGAATGTAGAACAGAAACAAAAAGATAGAAATTTGAAAAATTCTAAAATTGAATTTAAAAGCTCATCAGATAAATCATCCAATCATTATCAAAAATCACAAAAAGTTAAAAATGAAAACTCACAAAATGTTGGTAATAAGTGGTGCAGGTTTGACCCCAGTGCTCAAAAGACAAATCCAGCATTGAAGAGGAGAAATGATTATAACCAAGCCAAACAATGTTATGATCTGAAGGTTTGGACTGACCAAAGTGGATGGTACGATAACAGAGTGTGTTACACCTGTGGTGTGAAAGGACACATTGCTGTTAACTGCCAGAATTGGAATTATAAAACGAGAAGATGCTATAATTGCCATATCAGAGGTCATATTGCTAGAGATTGCCCAAGGAGATCTATGGGAAGATCGAGGGTTGAATCTCAAAGAACGGTAAAGAAGCCAGTCAAAGTCAAGCCCCATGAACAGAAGGTTCTAAAACCTAAAGTTCAGGATCAGATAATTCAAGAAAAGAAAGTTAAACTTTCACAGGGGCAGAAAGACAGACTACGAAAGAAAAGGAAGAAGGCGAGAGAGTATCTTGAGAAAATTTTGTCTTCGGGTTCACCAGTTGGTTCGAATAAAAGTTCTGATGAATCGATTCACTCGACAGCAAAGTCAAGCAAATCGAATTCTTCAGATACAAATCTGAGGACAAAAGAGAAAAAGGAAAAGAAGAAAATGGTCGGCGATGAATCTGATATTTCAAAGTCAGACAAGCCACCATCAGGCGATGAATCTGACTCATCTAAGTCAGATAAGTCAAGATCGTGCAATGAATCTGATTCCACAAAATCAGAGGAGCCACAAGTTGAGGTAAAGAAGGAAGAAAATGTTCTTTTGATGAATGATGAAAAATTTCCTCCATTACAAGCCACAAACACAAAATCAAAAGGTGTTGATGCTGGAAAAATGTTTAATAGCAATGTTAAACATATTTTTAGTAAGATGGTTGATGGTAAGGAAAAAGGAGTGAAAGAGTTTTATGAAGAAAAGAGAAAAGCTCAAAATACACCCAAGGACAGTCAGTCTTGGGTGAAACTTTTCAAATAGAAAAATCTGACTTGCCGGAGCTTCCAGGTTGGTAAGTGTGAAGCAGGTATCGGCATCATTCTTGAGAAATTCACAGGATGGTAACTGTGATATTTCGTCTTACAAGTGGTTAATCAAGGACATTAAGTTGTACTTGATTTTCTACAAGTGATTTTGGTGTTTGATCTTATATTGTTAACATCTGTACAAAATGGGTTAAAAGAGATCAAGGTGATGTGATAACCCCGAACTCATAAGTGATGGGTAAACAAATTAATTTTTCCGGAAAAACCATTCTGATTAAAACAAACTTAAGTGTTTTGAAATCATTATGGGAAAATAATTTGTTGTAAGGGGGAGTTGTGATTGAATATGCCGAAACCCTCACGGCTGAACAAACATGATTACTTTCATCAGATTGAAAAACGGTTTTCAAACTGTTAATATCAATGTGTTGTAAATCATGGGGGTACGTTAGATTTTCTGCAAATCAGTACACTTGAAGCAGAAAATGGATGGCGAGACAAAGCTATCAGTGTTGGTTGTCAAATTTACTTTATATGATTTTGCATTTTAGGGGGAGTAATATTGTTAGAAAATACAAAAACATTTGAAAATTTGAAAAAGCCAAAAACATGATAAAATTCAAAAATTGAGTTTTTGCGTAAAAAGAGGAAATGATAGTACATCAGTAGACAGTTACAGTATGCTAAAGAATTGGAAAGTTTAAATGTGTTAAACGATCTCACCGTGGATGTGTCGGTAGATTTTTATACATTTAGTAAACTTTTTCGGGATATAAACCTAAATTCAAACTGGTGAATTTCGTGGGGAACACTACTTGGATATATAGGTAACCCCTGAAATCTCGTTTGAAAGGTCTCTTAATCTGATATACTAGGTCTTTATACTCAATGATGTCTGGGGTATTATTCCGGGACTTCTGCTGAACGGTAGTTCTGACCTAGTCCTTGAATAATACTTTCTGCAAATGCTTGAAACATAGCATTAAACCCTCAGCATGCCGATGAAACAATAAAATTGACAGTCGCTGCTGTTGTAAGCAAAAAGATCCTCTAAAGGGGACATACCAAAAAGTCGAAGCTGATATCTCTCTGCGTATACGGAAGTATCGATCTGAGATCCCTCGGCCCTCGCATACCTAATTTATATACAGATATCATTGTAGTATTCTCACCTGTAAGACTGATTATTGGGATTCTGGATACGGGAGTATATTCAAGAGGTGGGACACATGAATGAGTTTAAGTTCCTAAAATATCTAATTCGTATCCTGAATCAGTTGAAATTTGTGTGAAAATTTAAGTGGATCAGTATATCGACAATCTAAGTGAATTGTTTAATGCATAATGTGTTACTAAGCTCAACGGTACTTGTGACTTGTCAGAAACTGATATGATTCTCTGACGCATACTCAAACAAAAATATTGTCTGTAAATATGTTTGTACATATTTCGTTACTGCTTTATATTTTCAGAAAATACAAAAAGATTTTGATTTCTGCTTTATTTTCGACGACCGATATCTGAGTGCTGAGTTTCAAAATCTAAGTATGTTGATTGTGTTTCTGAAAATAAAACAAGTTCATTAAATTGAAACTTGATTTAAAATCAAAAATTTCAAAAACAGTTTGTGATATCTCCAAGGTCATTAATTTGGACTTGGATGATTAACTGTGAGGGAGTTGGATTCTTTAATACTGCTATATCTATATAGTTTGTTGATAGGGGGAGTGGATTAGAGAATTTGATTGGAATTGCCAGGTTACGATTCCTAGATAGTCTAAAATGTTGTTACTTATAAATGTATGAGTGATTGCAGATAGTCCAGACTACGATCCCGAGAGCTAAGTCTAAGGGGGAGTCTGAAGACAAGCTTGAAACATGGAAGAGCTTGTAGATGGAATGCTAGGTGTTGATCCCAAAGCACGGAAGTTTGATGAAAGGGGGAGCCTGAAGCTGATAGGAAAAGAGAAGTGATGGATGCGTACAATGTTACAATCTAAGTGAGGATGCAGAATGATCAAGACTGAAGATGTGTCATATTGAAGAATAGTCACTGAAGACTGCGTCAATATCCGAGGGGGAGTCTGTTAGTGCACTACGTCTATTGACTTCGTCTTGCATCATGTAATAGGATAGGATTATCAGTGCACGAGGTTTGAGAAACTGAGAAATGAGGTTAAAATGAAGATTTCGCTTGAAGTGAAATTGTGACAAGTTCAAGCGAAATCACACATAACAGATTTCGCTTCAACTGGTTCGCTTCAAGTGGTTCGCTTCAACTAGTTTAGGTTACCTTCAAGCGAAATCTTAGTCTCTATATATAGGTGCACTTGGTTATTCATTTGTAACTTTCGGATCTGAGTAGCGAAGCTCTGCCGGATCGTCTCTAGGTTGTAAATCAGTTTCATATCAATATAAGAGACATTATAATTACATCGAGTGTCCGTATCTTTGATTCCGCCTCTGATTCGGATTACAAACTCTTCTGAACGACTCAGTCGGGTCAAACAACGATCCAACACCACCACACCTTATGGATTCACACACTTATTCATCAAAGTATGCTATTTATTCAACAACTATATTTTTTTTTTCATAACTCTTTCCATTCACTAACCGTTTGACCCGTTAGTCAAGTTACTTATACGAACTACGAACTAGTTAGTAAGTGATTTTGAACACTTTAAACATGTCACATAAAGTGTTATTTGTTCCTAACAATAAATACTTCATGACTAAATCAAGTATACGCAATCATATGTCTTTTTCTGGATTAATAATGACATTATTAATGTGCAGCGATTTTCTATACAGCTGCTGTAATTGACCATTATGACCCATTCAAAGTCCGAACTAGATTAACATGTTCAAAGATGGATCGTAGAAAACTTCAATACCTTCGCAAGCATATAAGGTAAACCTTCTAACGAATTTTCTATGATTTTATATGATTTTTATAAAATCAGCACAGCCACTATATTTTCATTTTTCAAACAGCTTTCAAGGTTTTGAACAGCGGTTTAATTCATTCTTTTGGCCTATTTAACAACCACATTTGTTTCTTATGATTGAAAACAGTAAAAATTTACTTCATAAGCTTTCCGAAAAGGTATAGAACACCCAAATCGGATAAACGGTTGATTTTATATGATTTTTTTAAGATTAGTCGAAATCCATATAAAAACTGCGGAAATCATGTTTAGGGTCATTTTAAATTCGAACCAAACCATCAAATGCAACCCATTTCCATGGCTAAAACCCTTATTAAACTCTTGGTAATGGTTAGAAACCTATAACACAGTGATTGTAGGCTAAGAGATGTCAAAAACATCATCTATTTCAAGAAGTCATCATATGAATCCTAATTTTATCATCTTTGTCAATTTAAGAACTAGAACTAAAATTAACATATATTCAAGTCCTATTTGGTGATTCTCATACACCATCATGTTTAATTTCATACAAATCAAAGATTTGTCATAAACCCACTACTCATGAAATCATCAAATCAAGCTCTACATACAAACTAGTAGACAACACGATTCACTTGGGCATTTTAACGAGCACCTTATGGGCATGATTTTTATACCTCTTCTATTTAGTTCATGGCTAATATTTTTAACCAAGTTTCAATCATTAAATCAAACCCTTATGTCTAGCACTCATGAACAATATCAAATCTTGCATCATAACATCAATTTTTCTCAGATTTACCATCACTTTTCAAGTGTTCATCATATTTTCATAAAACCCATTTACCACTTACAAGATTAATCCTTCAATCAATTGTTCATGACACTTAATTACCAATTTCACATCTAGGGTTCGTTCCTAGACTTATACTAGTGTCAATTTCACTATAACATTCAATCATTCACACTAAAATTTCATTCATGCATGATTATCACAAACTCAAAATATCACCAAACTATAAATTTCGACATACCTTACGATCCCCTTAGCTCGGTGATCGTTTATATGTATTCCAATCCGAGTTTGGTCTTTAATTGCACCTTCAATTGGAAGATTTTGTGGAGTTTAGGGTTTTACCCTTTTTTCTTCCTGCTCTGGTCGTTCCATACGCACACACACACACACATTCTATGTGTGTGTTTTGTTTTAATTATTTGTTTTAATAAAAATTAGTTTCCTACTTGACGACATTAGTACCTATAGTTTCAAGAATTTACAATTGAAACTAGAACCCATAGTTTATCCTTTCATTACCCATTACTAACTAGGTTAGTTCTACCTAGTTAACTTAATGGGTTCGGGGAGCCATAACCGGTTTTATTTTAGGTCCCGTTAACTCGGGCCTTTTATATACTTTGTTTTCTCAAAGTATTTATCCTTCTTTTTAATTAATATTAGATTATTTATTTAAATCCTTATATTCACCGGGTTAAATTTTACCACTAACGGTATTTTACCCATTCATTATTATTAACGTGGTTTGATTACCAAACCCGTTTTCGGGGTGTTACAGGTGAGCATGCTCCTCTTGTCATACTTCGGACCGTTCTTCTATCATATCCGTAATTCGTTAAACTCTCGCTATCCTCATATGCGAGTGTCCTTCAACTAAAACATATACAACAGTTAATAATTTCAACTTTAAAGGATGCCCGTATTATAATACAAGGCTTTTCTACTAAACGCATCAACGCGTGTAATTTCGTTAACTATATCTATTCTATATCGTTTTTATTGGTGTAACATATATTACACGATAACCATATGTGTTGTTCTCAACACTTTAATCATACTAAACCATTGATATACATGTACTTACCGGATTTGCGATCAAGCCTCGAACCGAACACATTTGTCAACAACCTTGAGCTCTGATTACCAACTTGTAACACCCATTCTTATAATTCAGGGTTTAACGTATCATTTATAAAAAAAAACAATCATGTAATTAAGATTACATATGCATTGGAAATTACGGGTTTATTTAAACTTTTTACAATTTAAAAGTATACAACATATCATGTGTACGTTCGTCGTTTAACATACAACGATACAAAGTGCGGAAGCTTATTTCTTGATCGTGTTCGGTTCTTCGTTATGCTTGATCGTCCTCCGGTGCTAAAATTATACCTGAAACTCATAAAACATGAGTTGGATTAGTCATACGTAACTTAAAACATATTTAAACGAGTCCGGGAAGCGAAACTGATTAAAATAATAAATTTTCTCCAAAACAGGGCTTTTCGCACCACGCGAAAGAACCCAGATGCTCCCTCGCGCCACGCGAGGGAGGCTGTTTTCCAGCAGGTCTGCAGCTCAGTTCAGCTATGCCAGTTTTTACGGAAACGACCATAACTTCTTCGTTATTGATCCGTTTTACCCGATTCTTTTTCCTATGCGTCCGTAATTTAATTCTCCATCTTATGGAGTTAAAATCCAACATCCCACATAATAAATTTTGAGACTTCTAAGCCTTCGACTCGTTGCCTTTTTACCGAATTTTAACCCGTTTATACATTTTATCAAACAAACATATTTGTTTGATCCCCGTTTCTCATGAACCCTTTAATTCTAATATTACCTATCATATTAGGTTCCAATTACGGGTTTCTACGCGTTATTGACCCGTTTTTACTTATAATCTTATTTTGACCCGTTAAGGGTATTTATGTCCTTTTAGGCATAAATCTCGCTCATTCATTTTTAGCACCAAATTTTCTCATTAGTTCTCAAATGGACTTCCACCACAATTATATTTGTGGTGGATTTGATATAGTAAACTATTTATGTCTCTTTTTACTTCTCGGTTTGTCATTTTACGAAAAAGACCTATTTCTAGGCAATTGACCCACAAAGGTTTATGCCTATCACCTTGATGCTTATCTAAGGATTACATGATTATAATACGTGATTCCCAAACCACCCATAAGGGCCGTTTGCCTGATTTACCCATCAAGGCATATTTATCAACCTTAGTCCCTCATTTACGACGAAGGACTTTCACTACAATTATGATCAAAATTGCACATTTAAAATATAATCTCATTGATGCGTACCTGGCTCGGGTTAACAAATAGACCCGATTTATACCTTGCTTTTATTATCTCATATTCTATGGACGCAATTAACCATATCGCTAATCGCTCCTGTTAACACAAGACTCGACAACCACATTAGTCGATATTGTCAAATGGTGTTATCACACCATTTGACCCGTTTGGCCTATAAGACCAAGCATTTTCGTAAGTAGCAAAACATGGTTATTAATTACCAATTTGTTCATCCGACCCATTTCGGATTTTTGCCACTAGACCCCTTTTTCTCTTAAAGTCTTTTCTTATATTTTTACCCATTCGGCTTACGCTACGGGTGCCCCTTTTTAACTACAATTTGCTTTAGTCGATACTTGACTAAATTTCCATTTTTACTCATTTTCTTCTTATTAGTTGCACTTTAAAATGATCTTAATGAAAACTCCTTAGTTATTAGTCATTACATGACTAAATTACCGTTTCGCCTCTTTTCACCATAACCCATGGTTTTTATCATTTATGTTTATTCCGACTCATGTTAATAGGGTCGGAACCCTTAATTCGGATATTACACTAATCGCATTTGTAGTTTACAAAACAATGCATATTCTACAAAAAGGATGTAAGCGTCGCTTACCTTGCATCCGGTTATGCTCTTTTTCGCGTACACGAACCGTTTGACCCGTTCCTTGCCCAAGTCTCCATCTAGCTTGTCAAGAGTCAAACTATCATCATGATTCCTAAGACGGTTAGATTAGTCATCATTATTATGACTATTTCATCTTACGGATTCTATGTCAAAACTACTATTCGACTTCATCATTAGTTAACTTATCAAAGTCAACTAATTTCAATCACATGGTTTACACAATTAAGTCTAAATCATCATGATATTTAGAACTCTTACCGTTTTATATTTCACATAATTTGTCATATTATTCGAATGTGCGTTTCACTCGAAATTTCAATATTTAGCTTTCATTTAGGCATTTTAACAAACACCTTATGGGCAGAAATTTACATGATTCATTATCAAGTTCATAACTTGTCATATAGCCAAATTTAACATCAATAAAGCTTTCATATATCATTTAAACATCATCACTTCAGAAATCACTTTCTATGACCCGTATTACACTAGAATAATCATTCTAAACCCTAGTGTTTACTAGTTTCCCACAAAACCCATGAATCACCTTCAATGTGTTCATGAGATTTTCAGGAATTAGCCATGATTTCGCATGTTATTGTCTAGGTCTTACTCCTAGACACCATATCAACCCTATTCTACCCAAATAGCAAACATGCAACATCAATTTTTAGATTTCCCAATTTCATGAGAATTTCAAACAGAGAATTAACACCAAATTTTACATACCTTGTAACCCCCTTGTGATGAGGATCACTAATCTATGCTCAATTTTCGATTTGGACTTGGTTTGATCCTTCAATTTGTGAGATTAGTGAATGTTAGGGTTTGAGCTCCCTGGCTCCTGTGGGTTACGACCAGAACACGCACACACACACCTAATGTGTGTGTTGTGTTTAATTTTTAAGTTTATAATTCCATTTTTAAGTTATCCGGCTTTGCTCCCTCGTGTTTGGTTAGTTATTAAGTAGGCCACAACCTACTTATTTTCAACAATATTCCCACTTATTAACTAGGTTAAATATTCCTAGTTAACTTAGCGGGTTCGAGAATATTTATGACTAAGTTTATTTCAGGTCCCGTTAACTCGGGCCTTCTATCATTTTATTTCTTAAAAGCTTTTTATTCACTTTTTATTTATTATTAGGATTAATTATTTAAATCCTAATATTTACCGGGTAAATTTTTTTACCACTAACGGTATTTTACCCGTCAGTAATATTAACGTGGTTTGATTACCAAACCCGTTTTTGGGGTGTTACAGAACTCAATCGCAATCGAAATAGTTGAGACTGAAAGTAATTTGACTAGGAAACCCTATCGTATCGAACCGCTCGCAATCGAAATCGAAATATCTGAAATCATCGCGCAAAACACTCGAAAGGGGCAACCGATCGACCAGGCTTCCCAGCCGATCGAACAGCCAGCCGAACGGACTGATGTCCGATCGGACAGGCTGTCCGGTCGAGCTGCCAGCCGATCGGCTAGCCCTTTCCTCTTTTTGTCATCCTATAAATACCCCTGTCATTATCATTCTTTACCACTTTTGGAAACCTCTGTTCGACCAGCACGCTCAACTCGCTTTTTCTCAGATTTCTCTCGATTCCGGTAAGTTTTCGTCCTACAACTTGTACTTTCTTGATCTATACACACTGCTACACCTTTCTATCTTTCAAATCTAAACGTTTAACAGTGAAATCATCAAGAATCAAGTGTTCTAGGATGATGTCATCATGAGTTCTTGAAGAACTTCATGTTTTGGCCTCAATCCACCAAGAATGACTTGGATCTAGCAGATTTCCACATAAACAAACAAGGATCTCTTGTAGATCTAAACTTATACGTGGTGAAAAGGGATTGAAGGATGGATTTTCCCAACTTTCTTCAACTCTTTTCACTCGAACCAGTGGAAACAGAACCCGAGCCGGTTTACTGACCACTTCGGTGGCTATACGGTTCAAGATCTGGATTCTACCCACGAGGTTAACCGACTTCGGGTTAAATGTTAAACTTCGTTCCGAACAGACCACCGACCGGATTTGGGTGATTCCTGTCCGACCCGGGAGACCAAGTAAGAACGAGGTACCTATGGTTTTACTCGCTGTCAAAGTACCTCGATAAAACGACAAACAAATAGAACAACCAAGGTGTTAGACGCAAGGCTGATTAGGTCAGGATGCTGACCGATCGGACTGCTGTCCGAACGGACAGCCAGCCGATCGGATAAACCAGTCGATCGGCTAGCACATGGTCCCACACAAACAACTTGACATGAAGAATGGTATTGAACGAACTGTTGTTCGATCGAACTACTGTCCGATCGAATTACTCTTCGGATCATGAGATACTATGCTTCAACACTTAATCAATTTTCAACATGTTTAATGCACTAGAAATGCCACCCGATCGAACAGCCGTCCGATCAGGAGACACCCTGCTGTCCGATCGAACAGCAGTTGTGCCATTCGATCGACCAACCATCCGATCCATCTTGCAATTCACTAAAGTCTTTGACTTGTTGACTTGCCAACCGATCGAACTCCTGTCCGATCGAACACCTGTCCGATCCAAAGACCTTATCTTGAATTTCTGTTGAAGGCCTAACCGATCGGGCTGCCGGCCGATCGAACAGCCGTCCGATCGACCGACCTGAAAGGCAAGGGTACTTCATTGTTTTCAAAATACTACAACGAAAACTCCAAAGGACAAGCCATCATACACAAACACATCCTTCTCAAAGGAAGGAACAATCCACTCGTACAGCCATCTGATCGGCCTACTGACCGATCGAACAGCAGACCGTGCGGACTGTCAGCCGAACGGTCAGCCGTCCGATCGAACTGCCGTCCGATCGACCAGCTGTCCGACTCCTCAATACTTGTTTCCTGTTTTACGTTTCACTTATCGTTATGCTACCGAATCTATTCAGGCTAACCGTATTCGCTAAGCGCTCCCTTCAATCCATAAATCACTGTGAGTATACTCGATCCCTTTTTGCTTTAAGCACTTTTGGGTGTTACATACGTTACGAATATTCAAACTACAATTATCACACTACTCAAGCTATTTGAACGCTAACCGTTAATGCATGTTATACGTGGCTCATGAATGCTTGTTTGTTATGTTTACACATGGAATGCTGTCTACCTGCCTTAGCAACGATAGTACTATAGTTTGGACTCAGCACCCGTTTACCCGGGGGTTGTTAAGGATCTTTTACTTGCATGGATTACGGTGGTAATCATGTATTGCGAACTGCCTCAGGCAGTCAACCCGCAGTCATTGGTATCGATGGGTCTATGTCGATAACTAACGTGCTTCATTTCACTATGTGTACGTGCTGGTTATGCGTAAACGAATTCGAACTCTATATGCTATTATCAAACTTGTATGCTCACCTTTACATTTTATGTATTGACTTTATTTTAACGTATGTGACAGGTGCTTAGGAAGTTTACATGCTTAGCATGCTGTGAACTTGAGGCTAGGAAAGGTCTAGGATGCTCTCTGCGCTGTGATGAAATCAAAGCTAGGAAATGGGGTCCTAGAAACCAATAAATAAACTATCTTTACTTTTATTTGAATCTGAGTTGTCGGAACAGGATATTTGTCTTGATGTTTATCTGTAATAATTTGTTTACTATTTATGACGTGGTATGGGACATGTTAACTTAAATTAAATGGTAATGATAGTTGTTATGGAAACTTCTGGACAATCTGTTTCGCTCAGTGCCATGCCCCGATGATTTCCGCCATCGGTTGGGGTGTGACAGATTGGTATCAGAGCCATAACTATAGGGAATTAGGCAAGGCTCGACCTAGTCCGGGTCGAAGTCTTAGAGACCTAGACTATAGTTAAGAACCAGCAGACCGACTGGTGCATAACCAGTAGGGGTTATGTACGAGCTTACTTCTCGTTATTCTCGCTTGTTCTACACTCTCACTACACTCGAAATTTCTAATTATGAATGGGCAATAAAGTCGAGAATAGGTGTGAAAACCGCAAACTCTCGACTAAAGTTGCTCAATCAACTCGCATTTTAAACTACAAACGGGGAGAATTATGCCGAATCAGGAGTGAAATCCTTATTTTGATGAATAATCTCCTCAATTTTATCAAAACAGGAACGTAGTTGTTAAGCCAGGGGGTGAAACCCCAACCTTAACGACTTGTTCCGCTTTTATACAAAACTGTCACCAAAGTCTCGACGGACTCCAACGACCTGAGGTCACAAAATGATCAACGGGATGAGTGCCAAATGCCCAAGACTCGAGACAAAGGCATAGTCCTAGAGGTTAGATGTGCACAACGGATCCTTGTGAATAGTCGAACCACTTTGGGTAGTCGAAGTCCACTAGCCGCGGACGATCTACCTCTCGATTTTTAAGTATTTCAAAGAAAGTTTGCCGATTTTATGTGTGTTTTATGTGCCATTTCCCATTTATATGCTTATTTTGACTCCCAACGATTTCGTAACGACACGTTCAACGTGCGAAAACCGTGAACGTGCGTGACCAAACACACAAGAACGTACAATTTATCGTGATTCTTGTTATGTCTCGGTTTTAACTCCGAAATGATTGCGAACCGAACATGTAACGTGCGGAATCCGTACACGTACGAGACCGAAACACACGAGAGGTAGTATAATCTGTGATTCGATATAGACGTAGAAGGTACAAAGAAACGTGAATCACCTTTCGCCTTTCTCTCTAGTTTCTCTCCCTAGTTTACATTATGCTCTTTTCGAACGATCGCAGACTTGGAATGATAGGTTTCTGTTTTCTGATTGCCTCTATTGATTAAATGCGTATGTGCTTCTTTGCTTCTGTGCTTACGTGCTTAGATACTAAATGATTATGTGTTCTATGTGTTATGTGATTATGTGATTTCGTGATAAGTATTTACGTAAGTACACGTGTTCCTGAGCTTTAGTAAGAAATAGACTTGCGAGGTGAGATTCGAATACAATGTGATGAATCCTGTGACGATGTCTGTTGCAGACCATGTCGTCTGGATCCCGTCATGCACTCTCTCGCCAAGAAAAGAGGGACAAACGCCATGCTTCCATCATCGCGAAAAGCGTAGCAAAGGCCGTGAGTGATGTTTATGAGAACGCCAGCAAATCATCCGAGGAATCGAGAACCGACGCTCCTAAGACTGCCGCAAGGCCTTTCAGTTTCAAGCAATTTAAGTCGTGTGGGCCAAAAGAATTCACTGGCGAAGGAGGTCCTACTGCACTATTTCACTGGTTTGATTCCATTGAGGTTACTCTGCGACAAAGCGGTTGCCCTGATGACCTTCGAACTCTGAACGCTACCGGCGTTTTCCAGTCCCGTGCTCTAGACTGGTGGACGGCCGAGAGGAACAAGTGAGGGAATGATGCAGCCTACGGACTGTCGTGGGACGAGCTCAAGGAAGTTATGCTAGAGGAATTCTGCCCTCCTCACGAGCGTCAAAAGCTGAAAGATGAATTTTGGCACATACAGCAGAAGGATGGAGACAATGCTGGTCTCACTGCTCGTTTCAAGCAGCTCAGCATTATCTGTCCCGATCAAGTCAAGACTCCCGACATGACCATCAAGAAGTATATCCGAGCTTTGCCCGACTGCGTTGCTGATTTCGTGCAAGCGGCTAAGACTACAACGATCGAGGAAACTTATCTGTTGGCCGCTGAGATCAACGACAAACGGGTTAAGGCTGGGGTATGGGATAAGACTTCGAAACATCTGCATTAAGCTACTGCTACCGCACCAACTGCTGAACCCACCTCATCGAGCAACAAGAGAAAGAACAAGAGAAAGAACAGCTCCACCAACAAGAACTGTGCGATTACTGCTGCACCAATTCAAGCTGTACCTGCTCAACAGCGTCAAGAAGCGGCGCCTGTGGCCAATGCACCGCTTGCAAAGCGTGCATACACTGGGCCACACCCGCTTTGCCCTACTTGCACCTACCACCACCAGAATACTATTCAATGCCGCTTCTGTGCTAATTGCAACGTATACTGCCACTTTACTGCCAATTGCCGTATTCGTCAAGCTCCTGCCAATCAAGCTCTAATCACTGCCCCACAGGGTCAACAAGCTCCTCCGGCACCCGCAGTCAAGGCCAGAGCCTGCTTCGCGTGTGGCGACCCGAACCATTTCGCCAACGTGTGCCCGAATAGGGTTGTGAAACAAGAGCCTCAGCAATAGCAGCCACAGCAGCAACAACAACAGCAGCAACAACAACAGGCCGCACGCGCCAGAACTTTCAACCTCAACGTGCGTCAAGCCTAGGCCGACAACAACGTGGTCAATGGTACGTTCCTTGTGAATGGTATTTATGCTTCATGTTTGTTTGATACTGGAGCCGATAATTGCTTTGTGTCGCTCGAATTTGAGAAACTCCTTAGTCGTAAACGTTCCCAACTATCCTCGAAGTTCGATGTAGAAGTCGCTACCGGAAGAACCGTCGCTGTCAATTCTGTTATCCGTGATGGTACTCTTGAGCTCAACAACCACATCTTCCCAATCGACCTTATTCCGATGCAACTCGGAAGCTTTGACGTCATAGTAGGCATGGACTTTCTTCGAGAAAACCATGCTGAAGTTGTGTGCTTCGACAAGATGATTCGTTTTTCGCTCGCCAATGGTGACTTATTGTGTGTTTATGGTGATACTACTTCAAAGGGGCTCAAGCTTATGTCATGTATCCAAGCCAGCAAGTATCTCTGCAAGGAATACAGGGCTTTCTTGGCAAACATTGTAGTAGCGAAGAAGGAAAAGAAAGAGAAGAAGGAAGTGAAAGACGTTCCAGTGGTTCGAGAATTTCCTAATGTTTTTCCAGAGGATCTTCCAGGATTACCTCCAAGTCGTGATATCGACTTTCGCATTGACCTCATTCCTGGAGTCAACCCTATTGCCAAAGCTCCTTACCGACTCGCACCGTCAGAGATGCGCGAACTCTCAGCCCAACTCCAGGAATTACTTGAAAAAGGCTTTATTCGCCCGAGCACCTCTCCTTGGGACGCGCCAGTCCTTTTCGTCAAAAAGAAGGATGGGTCGTTCCGGATGTGCATCGACTACCGGGAATTGAATAAGTTAACTACCAAGAACCGCTACCCTCTGCCTCGTATCGACGATTTGTTTGATCAGCTACAAGGCGCTACGTGTTTCTCGAAGATCGATCTACGTTCAGGTTACCACCAGCTACGCATTCAAGAGGAGGATATACCCAAAACCGCATTCCGAACCCGTTACAACCATTACGAATTCGTTGTCATGCCTTTTGGTCTAACTAACGCTCCAACGGTTTTCATGGATCTGATGAATCGCGTGTGTAAACCATATCTCAACCGTTTCGTCATCGTATTCATAGACGATGTCTTGATCTATTCCAAATCGAAGGCCGAACACGCGCAACATCTACGTTTGGTTCTCGAGTTACTCCAGGGGAACCAACTCTATGCCAAGTTCTCCAAGTGCGAATTCTGGTTAGGGGAGGTTCAATTTCTGGGTCACATTGTAAATAGTCAGAGTATTCACGTCGATCCTGCGAAGATTGAAGCTGTTAAGAGCTGGGTTACACCTAAGAATCCGTCCGAAGTCCGCTCCTTTCTCGGACTAGCAGGCTATTATCGCCGATTTATCGAAGGATTCTCGAAGATTGCTGTACCACTTACCTCTCTTACCCATAAGGACCAGCCTTTTGTCTGGGGAACCAAACAAGAGTCTGCCTTTCGAACCCTCAAACACATGCTTTGCAATGCTCCTGTTCTCACATTGCCAGACGGAAATGATGATTTCATAGTCTACTGTGATGCTTCCAACCTTGGTCTTGGTTGCGTTCTCATGCAGCGGGACAAGGTCATAGCTCACGCTTCTCGTCAGCTCAAAATCCACGAGAAGAACTATACAACCCATGATCTCGAGCTAGGCGCGGTTGTTTTTGCATTAAAGATTTGGCGACACTACCTGTATGGTACTAAGTGTACGATCTTCACCGATCATAGGAGCCTACAGCATATCTTTAATCAGAAGGAACTTAATATGCGTCAACGCCGATGGGTAGAACTTCTCAACGATTACGACTGTGAGATTCGTTATCACCCAGGCAAAGCAAATGTTGTGGCCGACGCACTTAGCAGACGGAGCTACCTACTTAGCACTCGTAATGTTCAAGCCCAGCACAACCTCAAAACTCTCATCCGCGACGCTCAGCATGCATGTTTCAACGAACGCACCTTGAAGAAGGAAAGAATCTACCACGATGGAGCCCATCTTGTGAGCAAATCGAATGGAATATTCCACTTTCTAGACTGAGTTTGGATTCCCAAGCGAACCAATTTGCGACAGATTATCATGGACGAAGCCCATAAATCCCGCTATTCTATTCATCCCGGTGCTGACAAAATGTACCAGGATCTCCGCTATAAGTACTGGTGGCCGGGTATGAAACGGGATATCGCTCTCTACGTAGGAAGATGCCTAACTTGTGCTAGAATCAAGGCTGAAATCAAAGACCCTCTGGCTTGCTCGAACAACCACCGATTCCCATGTGGAAGTGGGAGAGCATAGCTATGGATTTCATAACCAAGCTTCCACCCACGTCATCAGGTCACGACAGCATATGGGTTGTGGTCGACCGATTGACTAAATCAGCTCACTTTCTGCCTATACGAGAAGACTACAAGGTGGAACGACTAGCTCGAATCTACACCGACGAGATCATTTGTAATCATGGGACGCCTCGTGACATCATCTCTGACCGTGATGCTCGGTTTACTTCACGATTGTGGGAAACGTTTCAAACGGCACTCGGTACAACGCTTAATCTAAGTACTGCTTTCCATCCTCAAACAGACGGCCAGACTGAAAGAACGATCCGTACCCTTGAAGACATGCTCCGTGCGTGTGTCCTAGACTTCGGTGGTAATTGGGATAAACACCTGCCATTAGTCGAATTCTCGTATAACAACAGCTATCATTCTAGCAACGAGATAGCACCTTTCGAGGCGTTGTATGGAAGAAGATGTTGATCGCCTATTGTGTGGCACGAGATCGGTCACTCGCAACTAACCGGTCCTGAGCTATTACAAGAAACGACAGACAAAATTTTCCAAATCAGAAACAACTTGGTGAAAGCTCGGGATCGACAGAAGGTTTACGCCGATAAAAAGCGCAAGCCCCGTGAATTTGGCGTTGGTGACTACGTACTCCTAAAGGTATCACCTTGGAAGGGTGTAGTCCGATTCAGCAAGAAAGGGAAACTCGCGCCTCGATATGTTGGGCCTTTTAAAATTCTGGAAAGGATCGGAAAAGTCGCCTACAGACTCGAATTACCGGAGGAACTTAGCAACGTCCACCCGACTTTCCACGTGTCAAACCTCCGAAAGTGCATCGCCGACCACGATTTACATGTCTCTCTAGACGACCTACAAGTGAACGAAACATTACACTTCGTGGAAAAGCCTGTCGAAATCATGGATCGCTAAACCAAGCAGCTCAGGCGCTCACGCATTCCTATTGTGAAGGTCCGATGGGAAGGCAAACGAGGCGCAGAGTTCACTTGGAAACTCGAAAGCGATGTGAAGGCTAAGTAACCGCAGTTGTTTGAAGGATGAAGTAGAGGGAGAAAGTAGTATTGTGGCTTTAGTGTTTTGTACGATTTCATATTAATATATAAAACCACCGATTATAGTACGAATCTGTGCGTTTGACCTGCGCAACCGAGAACCTGCTCAGATACTTCTTGTAGGTCCCGGTTTTCAACTCGGTTCAAACAAAGAGTTCTCAACGTGAGTCACGGCTGGTTACAGCTTCCAGCTTAATTTCGGGACGAAATTCCCTAAACAAGAGGAGGCTGTAACACCCCGTGTTTTCATAAGTGAAAGTCAAAGTCAAGGTCAAAGTCAACGATCGATCCGCGCAACCTGACTTGTAGAAATGTCTTTATTATATCTGGATTATCTGGAGTAAGTGTCGTTCATTACAATAATCGATGAGTGTTAATCGTATTTCAATCGACCTACGACTGGGAATTATAGGCAGTAACAATGCGATAAAGTTAATCAACTAATAATCAAGCTATGCTAATCGAATCGACATCGAATCGTCGAATCGACATCGAATCGTAACTCGAACTACGTAATTTTACTTATTGTTTATACGTGTGTGTGTGCCTTACGTGTTACCTGTGCATGCTTATTCATGTTATGTTGTGGTAATCAAGCGAACTCAATCGAACTCGAAATCTAACTCGAATGCCATCGAACTCGAACCCAAATCACAATCGAAATAGTTGAGACTGAAAGTAATTTGACTAGGAAACCCTATCGTATCGAACCGCTCGCAATCGAAATATCTGAAATCATCGCGCAAAACACTCGAAAGGGGCAACCGATCGACCAGGCTTCCCAGCCGATCGAACAGCCAGCCGAACGGACTGCTGTCCGATCGGACAGGCTGTCCGATCGGACAGGCTGTCCGAACGAGCTGCCAGCCGATCGGCTAGCCCTTTCCTCTTTTTGTCATCCTATAAATACCCCTGTCATTGTCATTCTTTACCACTTTTGGAAATCTCTGTTCGACCAGCACGCTCAACTCGCTTTTTCTCAGATTTCTCTCGATTCCGGTAAGTTTTCGTACTACAACTTGTACTTTCTTGATCTATACACACTCCTACACTTTTCTATCTTTCAAATCTAAACATTTAACCGTGAAATCACCAAGAATCAAGTGTTCTAGGATGATGTCATCATGAGTTCTTGAAGAACTTCATGTTTTGGCCTCAATCCACCAAGAATGACTTGGATCTAGTAGATTTCCACATAAACAAACAAGGATCTCTTGTAGATCTAAACTTATACGTGGTGAAAAGGGATTGAAGGATGGATTTTCACAACTTTCTTCAACTCTTTTCACTCGAACCAGTGGAAACAGAACCCGAGCCGGTTTACTGACCACTTCGGTGGCTATACGGCTCAAGATCTGGATTCTACCCACGAGGTTAACCGACTTCGGGTTAAATGTTAAACTTCGTTCCGACCGGATTTGGGTGATTCCTGTCCGACCCGGGAGACCAAGTAAGAACGAGGTACCTATGGTTTTACTCGCTGTCAAAGTACCTCGATAAAACGACAAACAAATAGAACAACCAAGGTGTTAGACGCAAGGCTGATTAGGTCAGGATGCTGACCGATCGGACTGCTGTCCGAACGGACAGCCAGCCGATCGGATAAACCAGTCGATCGGCTAGCACATGGTCCCACACAAACAACTTGACATGAAGAATGGTATTGAACGAACTGTTGTTCGATCGAACTACTGTCCGATCGAATTACTCTTCGGATCATGAGATACTATGCTTCAACACTTAATCAATTTTCAACATGTTTAATGCACTAGAAGTGCCACCCGATCGAACAGCCGTCCGATCAGGTGACACCCTGCTGTCCGATCGAACAGCAGTTGTACCATTCGATCGACCAACCATCCGATCCATCTTGCAATTCACTAAAGTCTTTGACTTGTTGACTTGCCAACCGATCGAACACCTGTCCGATCGAACACCTGTCCGATCCAAAGACCTTACCTTGAATTTCTGTTGAAGGCCTAACCGATCGGGCTGTCGGCCGATCGAACAGTCGTCCGATCGACCGACCTGAAAGGCAAGGGTACTTCAATGTTTTCAAAATACTACAACGAAAACTCCAAAGGACAAGCCATCATACACAAACACATCCTTCTCAAAGGAAGGAACAATCCACTCGTACAGCCATCCGATTGGCCTACTGACCGATCGAACAGCAGACCGTGCGGACTGTCAGCCGAACGGTCAGCCGTCCGATCGAACTGCCGTCCGATCGACCAGCTGTCCGACTCCTCAATACTTGTTTCCTGTTTTACATTTCACTTATCGTTATGCTACCAAATCTATTCAGGCTAACTGTATTCGCTAAGCGCTCCCTTCAATCCATAAATCACTGTGAGTATACTCGATCCCCTTTTGCTTTAAGCACTTTTGGGTGTTACATACGTTACGAATATTCAAACTACAATTATCACACTACTCAAGCTATTTGAACGCTAACCATTAATGCATGTTATACGTGGCTCATGAATGCTTGTTTGTTATGTTTACACATGGAATGCTGTCTACCTGCCTTAGCAACGATAGTACTATAGTTTGGACTCAGCACCCGTTTACCCGGGGTTGTTAAGGATCTTTTACTTGCATGGATTACGGTGGTAATCATGTATTGCGAACTGCCTCAGGCAGTCAACCCGCAGTCATTGGTATCGATGGGTCTATGTCGATAACTAACGTGCTTCATTTCACTATGTGTATGTGCTGGTTATGCGTAAACGAATTCGAACTCTATATGCTATTATCAAACTTGTATGATCACCTTTACATTTTATGTATTGACTTTATTTTAACGTATGTGACAGGTGCTTAGGAAGTTTACATGCTTAGCATGCCGTGAACTTGAGGCTAGGAAAGGTTTAGGATGCTCTCTGCGCTGTGATGAAATCGAAGATAGGAAATGGGGTACTAGAAACCAATAAATAAACTATCTTTACTTTTATTTGAATCTGAGTTGTCGGAACAGGATTTTTGTCTTGATGTTTATCTGTAATAATTTGTTTACTATTTATGACGTGGTATGAGACATGTTAACTTAAATTAAATGGTAATGATAGTTGTTATGGAAACTTCTGGACAATCTATTTCGCTCAGTGCCATGCCCCGATGATTTCCGCCATCGGTTGGGGTGTGACACAGGCTCAGGCTCAGGCTCAGGCTCAGCCTGTTATTATATACAAAACACACTTACTATACATATTCTTATGCAAATGTACAAACAAACAATCCAATACATGCTTACTATTTGTTATGCTTGATTTGTGTTTTCTGGATCATACTTATGTGATGGACTTGTCATTAGCTTCGTACGAGCCTCTATTTAACATGTATAGCGCTATAGGAGTAACGCACCGCCCGTAGACTAGTGGTCATGTTAAATTTTCATTCATACTTGCGTAAACAGAGGGTTGACTTGTAAATCGCATGCCAGTTTATATGTTAATCTTGATAACTAGGTTTACCTTGTGGATTGTTCCTTATCATTTTTATACTTATATACTACGTACCAAACTTGTAAGCTCGCCAATACTTTTTGTATTGAACTACACTTTAAAAACATGTTGCAGGTTTAGCGATGATGTTGGTGATGCATGGAATCTAGTAGGATGCTTAGATACACACTTTAAATTTGTATTCTTATTGTATTTCGTTCCTCATGTTGTATTTATTTCAAATCTTTGTAATTGACTATTTAGAAATAAAATGGAAATTTTATTATTTAAATACTTGTCACAAATAGTGTTATAAAGTCTCTTGCAATCTAGTTTTTGTCTCACTCCGATGTTTCCGCCATCGGTTGGGGTGTGACACCTTACAACCAAGTAACTTATAATAGAACAACTAACACAATAGGGCATAACAATGACAGATCTAACCCAAAAATTCAGGTGTATCCCATTTTTATGGGATCAGGGGTATCCTTTGTATAACGGAGACGGAGTTGAGAAATATTTTTACAATAAGGAGACGGGTTGAGGGGCAGCCCGTGCTACCCCTGCTAACACACTAAATCTGCCACTGGGGCATAGCAACTAAATCTGCCGACCAATAGCGGCGGCAGTTGTCGCCGCTAAAAGTCATTATCTGCACCGTTAAAGCTAATAGCGGCGACCTGTCCCCGCTAAAGGGTCGCCGGTAAAGGCCCTATTGCCACCGCTATTGATATGGACTTTTAGCGGCGACACGTGTCTTCGCTAAAGAGTCGTCGCTAAAAGGTATACATTAATAGCGGCAACACATGTCGCCACTAAAAGTCAATTTTTTTAAAAAAAATTCTTCATTTTCGGTAGTTTTATGAACAAACCTGCCAATTTTCCAGTTTTACGCAACACAAACAAACTAATTAAACATAATACTTTACATACTAAAATCGCATAAAACGTATCCGTACAATAACATCCTAAAATATCCGAAAAATAACATCCGAAAACAACAAGTAGATAATACTTAATACTCATCGTCATCCTCATCTTCCTTGTCAAAAAGGTCGTCATCGTCATCGTTGTTTGTGGCTTGCTTTCCCTTCGCCGCAAGATAGGAATCAAGTTGGTTTAAAAATGTTGGGGTTTGGAACAAACTCGAAACATATTCCTACATTAATACATATCAAAACCAATATTAGCATTTAACATATACCAACATATATTTAGCAAAGTGACATGCGCCCATAGCGACTTGTATAACTTTTTAAAGTCAAATTGTATAGTTTACCTCCGAAAAGGGTTGTGGGGTTTGAGGTAGAAATTGGTAAAAATGAAGATATATAGCCCATTTGGAGAAGAACTCGAGAAGAGGAGATGAAAGATTTTGGGGAAAATGGAAGAAGGAGGGAAGAAATGGCGCTGTTTTCTGCTGTTTATTCGTAGGACCAATTGGGGCGACAACCTGTTGCCGCCATTGATATAATCTGTCGCCACTATTAATGTGGATAAACCCCATCCGTTGGATGGGGATAAGAAATGAGTGGCTAGGGTTTCACTTGGGACACCAGGCGCGGATAAGGTCAATAGCGGTGATATATTGGATGTCGCCGCTAATAGTGTCGTCGCTATTACCCCTTTTTTCTTATAGTGAGGTTCCTCCTAATAGTTTAAATATTATGTTTGTTTGAGCTTATTGGTTGAAATGGTTAGTGAAGATCAATTGTACGTGTTGGATTGTCATCGTACTTCATTTGAGTTTGACATGTGCGGTGTATATACACCAAAATAGGTGAGTTTCTTATAAATGACATTTATTATATATGTTAATAAATAATATTGACCTATTTGTATGTTAAATAAAGGGAATGCATATTATATAAAAGATCGACATAACACGCTAATTGGTTTAAAAGGGTCACACATGAATCCTGCATGTTTTATGAATAACTAGATGGATTCCCCGGGCTTCACGGGCTTTTGGTAACCATAAAATCGAATACGGTACCAGTAACAATGTTGACCCCCGCGTTGCGGACGAGTGAGTCGTAAAACCGTGCTAAGTAGTAAGCAAACCAAGAAAATAGTAAAACAAATACGCGAAATGATGTCTACGCATAGTATCATAACCCCCGACCCCTAACCTTGGGAACGGGCGGCCGCGAACCAGTATCAGTGGTATCGGTGTTTATCGATTTGGCAGCGGAATTTACATCAGGAACGTAGTTAGGAAATATTTTATCAGAGTAAAATACCACATTTTTATAATAATAAATATATGGGAAATTCCCAAATTTCTATTACAGACATGTTGATAGGGATAAACCCTATTTTTTTAAATAAAACATCTTCTTTATTTAGGTAGCTTTTATAGCCACTTTTCCAAGCCTTCAGTGCTCTCCAGCTGGCTTCTAATTGGCTTTCACATTTTGTTACCTGAAACGCGTTTAAAAGCATTTTATCAGCAAGAAATATTGGCGAGTGAATCCCAATTTATTCAAGAAAAGTTTTATCATTTTACAGTATTGATGGCAATTCAGCAATTACATTTGTTTACATCTACTTTAATTACCACCCACGGCACTGTCAATCCTGACTTGTGGTAATGTTACTACTCACAGTGTGGCAACAAATTTTGTATACAAAACCCCAACATACCGACGATAATTGTAGAATTACAAATACTCAATCACTGTGAAATATAATTTAAAACACTTGAGGTTTTGTAAAAACAGTTTGCAAAAAGGTTTACAAAAAGAAGGATTACTCATATTGCTAATTTAGATATTTTCCTTGTGACTTCCTGGTTATAATCTATTAATTAAAACAATGCACACGCGTTAGTATAATAACCCAAATTTACATTAGTTATACCCTCCCGAGACAGAACTCCAACGACTGAGTCAGGCAGAGCCTCGACATGCGTTACGGAGCACTAGATCAATCGGGCAGCGTATCTAATACGTAACCGGGGTTATGATACTTACATCGAGGCCGAGCTTCGTTATTTTAGTGGGTATAATACCCGGAGATTAATTCTACTATTCAGAATTGAGAGAGTTTCGAAAATTGTGAGCGAATTCAAATGAATGCCGAACTCCTCTATTTATAATGCTGAGCAGCGAGTCCCTGGCGGCCCGCGAGAGAGACAAAGGGGTCTCTCGCGCCCCGCGAGCTAGGTGTAATAGGGTTTAGGTTTGATCAGTCACGAGTATAGGCTCGATGAGTGGCGACACGTGGCGGCTTAGGGTGCGGCCTGGTGTCAAGGGGGTCGCGCCCCGCGACAGACACCCAAGGGTGTGTCGCGCCACGCGAGCGAGTATAGAAACTTGTTTTTATTTAATTTTTGTTAAATTAAAGGTATTTAGGGCCGTTTTCTCGTATACGGGATGTATTTTAGGATGTATAGGGACGTTCTAAATATTTTAGGAGGGTTGTTATACATAGTGAAGACAAACGCAAAATTTTCCCCAAGTTGGCGTGACATGCAAACAGACTCGCTATAAACAAAATGAAGGAAAGATAATGAACTTACCTGTGTTTCTTAGGCTATAGGGTGTGGTCAAGACCCTCATAACCACCATGACCCTCCACGTCAGTGTCATGTCACCCAACTCTAATCCACCATCCAAAACCAATAACCCAAGGGGGTGGTCATGACCCAAACCACTATCTCTTATTTATTTTAATTTATCTTTGTCTAAAGAAAATGAAAATGATTTCTTGAAAAATGGAAATGAGGACTATGGTTGCCATGGTTTAATCCATGCAAAGGGGTGGTGTAGCCAGTGACGGATCCAAGATTTTTTTCCAGTGGGTTCACTAATTTTAAATGCGCAAATTCCATAGAACCGGACATAAAATATTTTCGGGTCAGTTGTTCGGGTTGGGTCAGGTTGACGGTTCGGGTTTCACCAAATTCACTGAATCAAATTCAAGTTTCAACAAATTAACATCACTAAATCAACTAATCAAAGTTTGTTTCAACATATTAACATTACTTGAAGTCTAATTCAATTCACAGTTTCACATTTCATAATTTCAAAGGTCAAATAATTTCAAATTTCAAAAAGCAAACTAATAGAAAATTAAGAATTTGAAACTGATATACAGTTTCAAATTAATACACAAATTCAAAGTTCAAAAATCAAAGTAACTAGTTTTTTGTCGTCGCGCGTTACGGCGAAACCGAGCAAATGATAATGTAAAACAAACGTGATCTTAAAATAAAACATGTTGTTTAGAAAGTCAAACCATAAGAACGGTTTAGTTTATCATCGTACTGTTTTGTGATACCAAATAAATACTTTATTATAAGTACAATTTCGTTTTTAACAAAACTTATAACGGAATGTTCAGGAAAAAATCAAACATAACTACGTACTTAAGTTTTTAGAAAAAGTTATAAATGTAAATTAACAAAGAAGTATCAAATTAATCCATAATATATGTTCTAAAAAAAGAAAAGAGAATTATTAAAAAATGGTATAAGAAATATATGGTTTTAAAAAAGAAAAAATATTAAAAATATGTTATTAAAATAAAAAAAATAATAACAAGCTATGTATTATTGTAAAATTAAAATTACTATTCATCATCCATCACTAACAATATATATATATAAAGTATAATGTACTTTAGGGCTTAACCTACATTAACATACATGACAAAATATATAACGTGCGTTATTATCATAGAACGTGCGTGATTATAGTCCCATGCGTGATTATGTGGTCCCATGCGTGATTATGTGGTCCCATGTGGTCCCATGCGTGATTATACCCCTGATCCAACGGTTACCATTGTCTCCTACGTGATGTATGATAAGGCTTTTTGTATGTTAACCTTTCTCTCTCTCTCTCTATATATATATATAGGGTAGGGATATGGTAAAAAGTGTTTAAAATGTGAGAAGGGTAAGAAGTGTTTTAAACCATTGGATATTTGATCTAATGGTTGAGATCAATAGGGTATAAAAATGTAAATTGTGTTTTAATTAGAGGGACCTTATGTAAAATTGAAGGGCAATAGTGTCTTTTTCAATGTTTCAAATATGGTAACCGTATCCTACACAACCAAAAACACCTACATTCACTCATTTTTCCTTAAAATCGGAATTAATAACCAAGATCTAAATCGGAAGCCTCTTTGTTTTATATAAGATTCAATGCGTGGTGTTTTACGTTTAAAAGAACTGTAATCAGATTCATGGCGTGGTGTTTGAAAACATCTGGATAAATTGACTATGATTCAAGTCATGGTGTTTTATCTGGAATCCAGAAAACACCATGACTTGAATGATAGTGTTTTATCTGGAGACATTGTTCAATACAAAACATGACTATGATTCAATACAAAACATTCCCAGATTTTAAAACACCATGACTATGATTCAAGTCATGGTGTTTTATCTGAAGACATTGTTCATGGCGTGGTGTTTTAAACATCTGGAGACATTGTTCATGGCGTGGTGTTTTAAAACATCTGGAAACATTGACTATGATTCAAGTCATGGTGTTTTATCTGGAATTCAAGTCAGATAAAACACCATGACTTGAATCATAGTCAATGTCTCCAGATGTTTAAAACACCACGCCATGAACAATGTCTCCAGATGTTTAAAACACCACGCTATGAACAATGTCTCCAGATAAAACACCATGACTTGAATCATAGTCAATGTCTCCAGATGTTTAAAACACTACGCCATGAACAATGTATCCAGATGTTTAAAACACCACGCCATGAACAATGTATGATTAAAAGATGTTGCGATTAAAAGATGATGAAGAAGATAAAACAATTAGATGTATAAAATCGTAAAACAAATATGTTTCCTAAAATTTATCCTAATTCAAAATTCGATTCAATCCCTATAAAAACTCATCGACAGTTTTTTTTTTTGTTTTTTTTTTTTTGGCAGTTATCTTGGAAATCAATTAAATGATAAGAATGTCAAATTACTAATATACCCTTTTGAATTAATTAGGATAAAGGACACTTGTCATTCCCAAATTATTTCTCACACTTCTCACAAAAGTTCCACTTTGTACAGGATCCTATATATATATATATATATATATATATATATATATAGGATTAGGTTCAAACGTGAACAAATTTCCTAGCGTGAACCGCGTGAACTAATCTGAACCATTGATTTCAAATCATTTTGACAAAGGTAGGATTGTAACTTCTTATAATATAAATATTGAATTTTAATTATTATTTTATTAATTTCAAAATCTTATCTACATCAGTTACAAACAATTCGAAACTTTAGAATCAAATCTTAACATATTTTCTATTGTTCAAAATTATTTTTCATAATCTTCTCAACAAACATCAATATCTTCATTGTTCTTGATCCACAATTCACGCTTATAATTATCTTCTACAATTAACGTCGTTCAATATTATATCGCCGGACTTCAACTTTCAAAAACCTGAAAATCTTGCCGGAGATCAACGGTTCAAAAAACCGGAAAATCTCGCCGGAAATTGTTCTTTGCTGATTAAGTCGACCGTATCTTTGCCCCTATTCGCCGGACATCAACAGTCGTCTGTAAGTTGTCTGTATATTTGCCCCTAATCGCCGGACGTATCGTGTGTCATCTTCATTGTTTCCGTCAACATCAGTCGCCGGAAATCCAAACTTAAGCCGGATTAAATTTCCGGCGAATATTAATTGTATTAGCTAAACAGTTATTCATTTTGTGAGTTTGTTCCAATTACAACTTGAATATTGAATGAGAACTTGATTTTTTGTGTATGTAATTAAATTGAAGTCGTTTGAGTATACTGAAACATTCAAGAATTTTTTCCGGCAGGTGCTATTGTGTTTCATTCATGGCCGACCCAGAAAACGACAATCACAGTTCTGACCAAAACAATGGCGATAATGTATTCGTTACAACATTGGATCATCCAGGTAGTGTAATCGTATGACCATTGATTTCCATATATTTTAACGAACATGTAATATTGTCATTGTTTTTGGTCTTAGTAGCATGATTCGAATCATAGTTTTAGTCTTTTGTTTATTGAACTAGAGGTTTCAGTCTACTTTTTTATGTGTATAACTTTAACTCCGTAGTACACATATGTACTGGGGTGTTTCATTCAATCCGTAACGATAGTACACATGTGTATTATACACGGTTTTTAGATGTCAATAGTGTATTATACACGTGGAAAGACACGTGTATAATACACGGTATAGTACACATGTGACCCATAGTATTGTTGTCTTTTTTGTTTTTTTGAATGATTTTTTTAATGTAATTGTGCAGAGTCCGTTGCTAGCAACGTTTATGAAACGCCAAATGGTACTAGGTACTGGACACCAATTGTCCCACCTGGATTCAAACCGTTTTTGAAAGCGAGATTTAGTACGATTGAACAAGCAATTGCAATGTACGAGGAGTACGCACAGCTTGCTGGATTTGGAACCCGATTGGGTACTTCGAAAAAAGAAAAAATAGGCGACGACTTAGTTACTACTCGGCGATACGTTTTATGCTCCAGGGCGCCAGTGAACAAACATAAACGTAAAGAAACTAACTCTGATGATATTGACTCAACTTCACCATCACGTCGTTCCAATGTCAAAGTTACAGATTGTAAGGCATGTGTGAAGTTTCGTCGTATAAAAAAGTCAGCTGAGTATGAAATCTATGATTTTGTTGAACAACACAACCATGGGTTTACATCTCCCGAGAATCTTGACTTATCTCTAAAGCGAAGAAAGCTCGATTTTTCTACACAAGAGTTCATAGCAAAGTGTCGCAATGCTAATCTTGGCCCCACCAAATCCCACAAGGTACACGTTGCAATAAAAGGTGGCCACCATAATGTTCACGGTACCGTTGTGGACTACAAAAATTGTGGTCGTGACATTCGAGATTTTATTGGTGATAGAGACGCGCAAATAATAATTGACAAATTCAAAGCTCGCAGCAAAAATAAAGTTAATTACACTTTTGATACCCATATTGATGATATGGAACTTCAGTTAATTTTTTGGTGCGATGGCGTTTCTAAAGTAAACTACGAAGCGTTCGGTGATGTTTTGGCGTTCGATGCAACGTATCATACAAATATGTGAGTTTTTTAACATTTCACTTATAATATTGTTACATTTTTTGCTTATCAGTTACATTTGAAAACTTTTTTTCCGAACAGGTACGATATGATTTTCGTGCCTTTTACTGGAGTTGACCATCATAAAAAGTGCACAATATTTGGGGCTGGTTTGTTACATAATGAGACTATTGAATCATACACATGGCTTCTCGAAAAATTTCTTCAGGCGCACAATGGAAAACAGCCACTCTTGGTATTAACTGATCAGGATTGTGCTATGAAACAAGCTGTCGCCAACGTATTTGACAAGTCCATCCACCGACTATGTATGTGGCACATTATTCAAAAGTTGCCAGCAAAGGTATTTTTTACAAACATGTGTACATCATAATGGCATTACTTTGTACCAAAGGTGTAAATATGGCATTTTAACTAAATGTACACATGTGTATTATTCGATATAATTTCTTGTGTACACCGGAGTAATACACATAGTGCTAACTTTTTTTTTTTTAGATCAAGGGTAACGACAAAAGGAACAAAGAAATCAAGAAAAAATTCCATAAACTTGTATGGAATGTTTACATCAAACCAGAAACATTTGAAAAGAGATGGCATTCACTTATTGTTGAGTACGGTTTGGAAGAGCATTCCTGGTTGACTGAAATGTATGCGATTCGTGAACAGTGGATCCCAGGATATTTTCGCGAAATACCTATGTGTACGTTAATGAAGACCACTTCTAGGTGCGAAAGCGCTAACCATTTGTTCAAATCAAACTCTAGTCCACACAATACGTTGGTACAGTTTATGTTGTGCTACGAGACGTCCGTCGATGGGTTACGAAATGACCAACGTGAACTCTCTCATCAAACAGACACCACTAATCCAGAATACAAAACTAAATGGCCGATCGAACGTCATGCGAACGATATCTATACTAGAAAAATATTCTTGGACGTCCAAAAGGAAATTCTCAAGGGTAAAGAGAATAGCTACATTGCTGAACGATCACTCTCAGATGGAGTAAACTGTTTCGTGATTGCTCACCAAGATCAAACATCAGAAGTTTTAAATGAGTTCAAGGTTAGCAACTAACACTTACAATATACTTTTTCTTTAATGCATAATGTCCAGTAATTCACCCTTACATTACAGGTCACGTTTAACAAACAAGATCTATCAGTTTCCTGCAAGTGTATGGGATTCACCCGAAATGGATATCTATGTCGTCATGTGTTCTGCGTACTTGGACATCATAACGTACATAAGATTCCAACACAATATATTCACCCAAGATGGAGGAGAGATGCTATTCCTAGCAGCGTGTATAGCCTTGAGAACAGGTTATCTATTGATCAAAGCAGGAGCGGAAGATTATGGCGTAACATATTAGATAATTTGGAAATGTGTAGAGACAGAGTGAGATGCAAGATTGATAAATTAGAGGAAATCGATGCTCAAGTACAGGCATTAAAGGATAAGATCTTTGCAGAAGTTCCATATGATCCGGATATTAATAAGAAGGATGTCGTCTACCAGGAAATTCTTTCGCATGCCATACCAGAGGAGGTCTCGTGTACTGCACCGAAGAAAATCCGTAATAAAGGCTGTGGGAAGCATAAACGACCGGTTGGCCCAAAGGAAATAGCAATAAAGAAATTCAAAAAAAAAAAAAAAGAGAAGAAAATGTAGTGTTTGTGGGAAACGGGTTAGGAAGCATGATAAAAGGAATTGTCCAACTAAAAAAGGTAAACCAACGAAGGATGATTCATCTACCGAAGAAGATGACGAGGAAGAAGAGGATGACCATTTAGAGTATGACGAAGGAAACGAAACCGGTACTGATGGCGAAGGAAACGAAACCGTGTACACACGTGTAACTATTTTCTGTCTTTTTTAGTACACATGTGTATAATGTAAAAAACATATCGTACACATGTGTAAACCGAAGATCCGGACATGTTTTCCAACAAAAATTGAATGTCATTATGTATCGTGGAATATACCAGCTAATAGACCTGTGTACATTGAATAATCAGTACACAGTTTTTCGAAAACGAAAATGATACTTACGCATTCGTCCTCGCAACCTCGTTCAGTTCCGTTTGAACCGCATTTCTGCTCCCTTTCTTTTGTTTTGGTTGGGCGACCCTAACACATAACAAAAAAATATAAAAAATAACATAATATATGAAAAAATTAACAATAATTCCAGTCTAATAGTATGCATACTCGGTGTCGCTCGCGCAACTTGACAAAAATCTCCATAAAACCTTCTCGTTTTGGTCTAACCAGGAGTCGATATTCACGGATCTGTTCATGAACGGAGACTGCCAATATTTCGAAATCTTTTTCTTCCGCTTTCCCTTCCCTTTAGCCTCCTCGACTTCCGCCTCCTTTTCGGCAATTGAAATATGTTCAGTCACAGCAATTTTCGGGGACGGGTTGTCCTGTGTCAAACCAAGACTGAACGATGGAATGTCATTCAGCTTCTGCGTATCATACGCACCTTCCATAACGTCCTCCAAAACATCCACCGATTTCATCACAATCTGAGTGAACGTTGATGCTATATGAGGCGTCCCAAGACCATCTACCTCTTCATTCATGTCTACATTGCTTGATACATTCGCACCTAAACATTTAGATTAAACCAAGTTTATAACAGTGACTTAAACCTCGTACACATATTAATTAACAAACCTAATAATATTAATTACCACTTTTTACGCCGGTCGGACTAACAAAGCCGTCCGATTCGCCTTTCTCACCAATTGCAGATCTGTTGAATATGCTTTTGTATCGCGCAAGAATATTAATGACGGCCTCACTTTTCGGATAACCAGTAATAAACTGGTTTATCGCAACCTCCATCTTACCTTTAACAGTTTCAGCATCCTCACACATTGCAAGAATGCTTGCAACATATCCCTTCACAAATAAACAAAATCTTAAAACTTTAACATAACAAGTGTACACTAATGTACTTTTTGGAGTAAAAAACATAAACACACGCCTAACTCATACCTCGACAGATGCTGGACCCTTTTCAACTTCATCCTTTGATAGATCGACCGCTTCTTCTTCGACAAGTAAATCACCATCTACATGGAACTCTTGGAGTTATCTAAGTTCACCCAAACCAAACCCACCGTTCTTTATCTCCTGCTCTTTACGCATACTCATCCTTTCTTTTGTCCAAAAAGATAGAGGAGACTCTTTGTGTGTATCTTCAAAACCGGGACAAGTTGTGGCCTCAAGATACAACAACTATATACAAAGCATAGAAAAAAACAAGGTTAGTCAAGTACATATGTGTATATTGCAATAAAAATACACATGTGTACATTATCAAAATATAATACATACCACCAAATAAGTCAGCGGTCCCCTAAAATACTCGTTCGGATCGGTTCTGTCCCAGTCGTTTTTACAAGACTTCACAGCATCCATCATAAGTTGACACCAGTCATGATCTTTGAATTCCTTATCCGGAGAGAACCAATCCAGGATGTTATACCTTACGCTTCCGTTTTTTGTACTAACAATCATGGTAGATAACATCAACATAACAAGTCTATATTGAACATAGACCTATCCTCATAAGGATCTGACCTGATCTTATCTACTATGTTCTTAAAACTAATCGGAAGCTTGGCAAACCTACGAGTCCATTTATCTTTCAACGGATGACCAGGTTCATCCTTCTTTTTCTTAGCCACCTTTGTGTCACCTAGTGGTAAACCTAATATCTTCCTCACTGATTCTTTGTCCACACTTATATACCTATCCCCAATTTGTATTTTCATACTCTCAGTGTCTAACTTATCTACCACATAATGACCAAGGTTTGCATTTACTACGCTGACATTGAATCCCAAAATTTGTCCAAAACCCATTTCCTTGACGATTTCAAGTTGCCACTTATTCATAACACGAACTGCTTCATAAAGCTTATTAGGCGATGTCCTAGTTCGTATACTTGGTAGATCGTCCTCTGCCTTCATTTTTTTTTTCAACTTTTTTGGCGATTTTTTGTTTTTCCTCTTTTTTAAGTTGAACATCACACCAACTACATTATCCTTATCATCATCTTCTGCAATTATTTTCAAAAAAATATAAACAAACATACAATCAGCATAGCAAAATACCATACAAAATATGATAATTTATTTAAAAACAATTACATTTGTTTTCTTCAGCCTTGTCATCTTTATCATCCAAAGACGACCCCCACGACATTCCAGTATCACCTTTCTTTCGCGAAGCTAAATAAGAAGATAATAAAAAAAGTTATATATCAAAACAGTACACATGTGTACATTCACACTTATAATCATACCTAAACTTTCTTCTCCTAAAACGACGCCAATCGGTTTACATTTTATACTTATCCGTTGCGTACCCTGACTTTCTTTAATAACAACTGTACACAATCATAACAAAGTCAATTAATGGAAACACTCTAGCACTGTAGATGATGTTACTTTGAATAGGGATAAAATTAATTTACCTTCTGGTACATCAGCAAATGGAACACGAACGGGTTTCATTTTTGGTTTTTTCACCTTTTTCATCGACAACCTTTTCGCTCTCTGCCACCCATTTAAACTTTTAAATATCTGATGCCTTTCGCCGGTTGAATCTGCATTTTACGCTAGATCGATTATACATTACATTTTCGACAAATTTTAATCATGTTATTTGGTAATTAAAGTTTTAAATTTTTGTCACATGCCTTTTCCGTTAATCACCCCCGGTTCGCATGGTTGTTCCCTCTTTTCCCCCGGCTTCCTCTCACCTATACCATCGTCAGTTTTTCCATGATTAACACCGACGGAATCCATTACAAAAAACATACTTACAAAACCTTAATTTAAAACCATAATAATATAAAAAACACTTTTCCACAATATTACCTTCATCTTTCTTAAACCGTACGTCCACATCCTTTGAAGCAGCCATAGGTTTCTTACAGTCCATAGTTTCTTTCAACATATTCGGAACTTTGTTCAAAAAACATGTATTTTAATCAATTATACAAAACATACAAAACACCGCTTGTCTCAAAACCAAAACTACATAACACTTTTATATTAAATTATGGACTATAAACTTCAAAACATTTTCACCTATATTGTCCGTTCCTTCATCCTCCGAACATTCAATGGGGCAATCTATTGTGTTACTAAATCTACTCGCCAAAATACGAGCTATCCTCTCGCTTTTTCCACCTACAAAATTAAGTTACAATATGTTCCTAGTAAATTTATCACCACCTATATTCAATCAATTTATTTATGAGATCGTTCAAACAAAATTAAAACTTACGTCTTCTCATTGTTACGTTTCGAACCTACAAATGTAAACACAAATGAAATTACTCATTTTTAGTAACATTAAGATATTGTACACAATTGTAATACCATTCTTCAGATAAAAAATAACACATACTAAGGACCCAACACACATAATACGCATAACACATCACTTCTCAATTCATCTTTATATTACACCTACACATGTGAACCCATTCTCCTGACATTTACACTCATAAAATTACACAATTTTTGGCTACCAGTACACATGTGAACTATGAACAAAGCGACAAACAGACAAGCCTAAAATCACCTAAACAAGATGGCACAAACCCCTCTGTTTGATTTTACGAAGTTTTTCCGCAACATCATAAACCAACCACAAAAAGAAATTATCATACTTACCACTATGTACACCTGTGTACATCACGATTTAACCAACATACACATGTGTATTGATCGTATCTACATATACATGAGATAAACCGAATCCGGATCAAACAAACATTCCTACAATCATTTAAAAAACAGAACTAATACAAAACTTACAAGAACGATTTCAAGCCCTAATTCCAAACAACATACTCATAGTTCATATAAATCAGAATCATTTAACAAACATGAGTTGTGTAACTAAACAACTTTCATACCAAAACAATCAAGCCCTTATTCCGATTGGTGTTACTAGCTCATCTATAACTGGAACTGAACATGCAACTACTTTCTGAAGCAACTAAACAATAGCATTCTCATTGTGTACCTTTAATTCTTGCAGACGAAGCTTTTTTTCCGGCGATTGACAATTTTCCGGCGCCGATGTGCGTGTATTCTCTGGTCGCCGTCGGGTATATGGAGAAAGAGGGGATTTTGATTATAATTGGTGTATGTTATTTTTTATTGGATGGTGGGTAATTTCAGTAACAAAATAGAGTTTTTTCCCAAACTAGTGTTGGTGGAAAAAATATTTACCAAAATGGTGTTATTAGAAAACTATTTACCAAAGTGGTGTTTTATTGAAAACATTTATTTGTTTCTCACTCCTTATCTTTAGATGACTCCCAATTTATTAAATTATTATGAATTAGTGATTTATTCATGTTAGTGGTTCTCTAACTTATATTTTTATGAATCTTAAATTAATAATTTTGGTAATACCATATGAAATCTATATTTAATAAATTAAAATTTAGTATACAGTCAAATTTATATTTCTTTTACATATTTTTTTTACATAAATAACAAAATTAGTATTTTTTTAATGGATAGACCAAACATATGATGTTTATGTATATGCATACTCAAATCATTTTATATGAATCATTAATAAAAAAAACTTAACCAACTGGGGTAGCTCAGTTGGCCACCGACACCCATATTCCAACACTTGGATCGTTGGGGTCTAGGGTTCGAGACGTGGCAACCCCACCTCTCTCGAACCCCAAGTGTTGGGAGGGTATTTGCCGCCAGGGATCCTTGTTGGGTGGTGAATTGGGAGGGGGATCCCCTCCGTGGTCAGGGGTACCGTGCACCTACCCTTTTTTAATAAAAAAACTTACATTTAGCAAAATAAGAAAAAAAAATAATTAGTATTTGAAGTATGTAATAGTGAACGCTCATCAAGCTGCTGCAATTTATATTTCATATAAAGTATTTTTGTTATGACTTGTATTTGCTTACTTTATTTCCGAAGCAATGAACTTCGGATTACCCGATATCCAATTATGTGATACATGATATCCTGAATCCGTAGTACCTGAATGACATTTCGATCAGTCAGTTTGTTCAGTTTCAGTTAGCTTTAACTAATGCAATTAGTTAAAAAAAATACTATATTTTGTTATTAATGTTAAAAAATAATAGAAATATAAAATTGATTGTATGTATATTTGAGTAAACTTTTATTTTTTTTAAATACAAATTTCATAGGGCTTTACTTAAATTATTGCAAACACAAATTAAAAGCCAACTTTTAGAATAAATATTTTTTCCCGGTAGATTTTACAAAAAGAAAAAAAAATAGGCTTATTTTAAGATTAATAAAAATATAGGTTTAGAGAACCACTATCACAATTTAATAAATTTTTATCAATTGGGAGTCATCCAATAAGATAAGGAGTGAGAAACAATTAAATATTCAAGAAAACACCAATTTGGTAAATAGTTTTCTAGCAACACTAGTTTGGTAAATACTTTATCCACCAACACTACTTTGGGAAAAAACTCAACAAAATATTAGTAAATCTCGGGATCTTGTTATTATAATACGGAAATAATCTAGCTTTCTATATTAAATGACTAATTACTCTAATTACAATTTTACCCTTTTTCTTTTAATAAAACACTAAAAACTAGCCTATTAATTACAATTATGCCACTAATTTAAATTGTCAAGATCATACTAATCAACGGTCCAGATATGTTCACGCGGTTCACTCTTAGGATGTTGTTCACGCTGGAACCTCACCCTATATATATATAATAGCAAAGTTGTGAAAACCGATTACCTCTTTGGAGATAATTTAATCACAATTTGAGGAGTAGCCAAGGCCGGAACTAGCATTCAACGAGCCGTAGCACGGATACAGTTCAACTTTGTGTCGGTAGTGTAAAGAAATAATAAACTTTTGAATGTAAGCCCAAGTTCTAACCCAACTAATATTTTAGCCCAAAACAAATAATAACTCTTTTTAAATTGTCATCTTGTTCGTTTGGGTCGGAAGTTTGTTTTTTGTTTGGTCTCTTGCCCATTTAGCTTGGGGTGTGTTTAATGAAGTTTACTTTTCGGAAAAAAAAAGGAAAAGAACAAAAAAAAGTTAAAGTAAGTCTTTACTATAAACTAGTTGGCTACCTGCCAGCGCGTTGCGGCGGGGATCCAACACTTGCAAAACGCGTGGTGGCAGCGGCAAGTAAATACTGAATATTAAAATGTAGATAAAAATGACGCATTGACGATATAATTATCCTTTCCAGTGTGGCGGGAATTCAATCTGTAACAATTCGTTTCGTTATGGTATCGGTACAAAAGTGGCATTCAAAGAGAAAATTCTAAAAAAAGAGTCGTGATATATCTAAAATGGTATAGACACATGTTTTACATTATTCAAAAACTATAAAACGGACATCAATAACGGATTCAATAGCTTCGATACCTATAGCGATGTTGTTCGCTCAAATTTGTTATGGTACCAATATTGTAATATCAGAAGAGATTAAACACTTGTTAATAACAATATTATTATTTATTTTTTCTTATGACACATTGTTGTTTTTTTTTTGGAAAAACCCTCAAACTTAAGGTACAATTCTCTTAAACATTAACATTTTTTTTGGAAACCACCCAAAGCCTAAGATACAAGTCTACTAAACACCAAGATGTTGATAATTTATAATATGGTAATGTTATACACCTCTTTACCCCCAATAGTTTTATTTTCTTGTTCGTTAGTTTTTTCTTTTAAAAAAAAACTTAATACATGATATAATATTTTAAAACAGATTGAAAAAAAAAACGTGTCCACCATCTTTTGGATATGCAGTTTATTTTCTTAAATTTTCTCTTTTGGTTGCTATATCGAGTGACGGCACTGTATCTGTAATAATGTGAACAGAACCAATATCTACCGTATCCCCTCCATTCACGTTATTATTGCACCCATACATGAATAGCAGATGTAACCCACTAGTTACAGTACTAAAACACATACGGTTTTAGTCATCTTGATGATAAATTAAGGCCAAGTTATATTCTACTTTGACTACTCAATAAAATATAAATAAAATTCCATCTTTAATAATATAATAAAACAGTAGTTGTGTGTTTCGACATTGAAAGAGACGCTTCAATGTTTCGTAAAGTTTCACACACTGGAAAGGAACACGAAAAACGATGTGACTATAAAACAAAATGAACAGGGTGGGTGGACCCCACAAGAACATGTACACCGGCCGCCGTGTAGGGACATCACGTGACCTCACCGCACACACGTGAACACGTCGTCTACCCCTTCGTCCAATCCAATGTTTGTATCCTCAAAATAAACTTCACCCACTCGCCCCATCAATTCATCTTTAGGATTTTGTCTAGGGATGTCAATGGGTCGGGTTCGGGTTCGGGTCAGGTATTGGTAATCTCATACCCATACTCGGTTGTAAAATCATGTCTCATACCCGGCCCAATACCCGTCGGGTATTTGTCGGGTAATTACCCGTCAGGTATCGATACCCGGTTGTAAAATCATGTCCCATACCCGGCCCAATACCCGTCGGGTATTTGTCGGGTAATTACCTGTCAGGTATCGGGTATATCCATTAGTTTCTTAAGAGATATACGTTGAGATTTCCAAATACATTTCTTTACTATTATAATTACTATATAATTATATATACAACAACTATTATAAAAAAATGTACATTACAAACATATAAGTTATATCATGAATTAATAATAACTTTATGATACTTATACACTTATATGTATAGGGGATGGTTTAAATGAAAACCACTTTTAACGCGAAAACTCGAAAACTAACTAAAAAAAGCCTAAAAAACACACAAATTTTTTTTTTTTCAATTTTTTTTAATAAAAATCGATGGTTTTTATATATAAAAAAAAATTTTCAAAAAAAAAAAATAAAAATAAAAATAAATTTGTGTAGTGCACATGTGTAATAATACACATACACATGTGCACTACACAAAAAATTTTTTTTTTTTTTTTTGAAATTTTTTTTATATAAAAAAACCTGCGAAATTTGGTTTGCAAAAAAAAAAAAAAAAAAAAAAATTTTGTGTGTTTTTTAGGTTTTTTTTAGTTAGTTTTCGAGTTTTCGCGTTAACTAGTGGTTTTCATTTGAACCTTCCCCTATATGTATATACTTGACAACATATAAAATATAAATACTATTATTAAATACATATACAAAAATAAAATTTATTTTTTCACAATATGAACATACTAAAATAAATCATTAATAGACAATGGTTAATGAAAAATATGAATATAAATTAAAAAATTCGGGTATATGATCGGGTATATAGTTCGGGTAAACGGGTATGTGGTTTCGGGTAATCGGGTCGGGTATAACCTAATCCCATACCCGACCCATACCTGACCCATACCCGCAAAATTTTTTAAAACTAATCCCATACCTGGCCCAATACCCGTCGGGTATCGGGTATACCCGTCCCATTTGTGTCGGGTTTCGGGTATACCCGTCGGGCTCGGGTATTTTTGCCATCCCTAATTTTGTCTCATTTTTACTCTCTTTTTTTACGGTAATTATATAAAAAGTCCTTTAACTATCAAACATGTAATTATTATATAAAAAGTCCTTTAACTATCATCGACTGTTGAAATCACGCTCTTTTCAAGTGGTGACTGTTTAAGTCTCGTTAGATCATATGTAATAACCAAATGAGAGGCAGAAAAAGTACATCACGTAAGTCCTAACATAGGTGTTATGTAGACTGAAGGGGTTTTACCCTATTATCTTGTGAATCGAGTCTTCAAATATGATCTAGTGAATCCGTGCGGTAGTTGTTATTTATTTATTGATTGTGAATTGCCTCATGGTTTATAAAGTACTTGGAGAGTAACTAGAAATAGACGAGAATAGAAAGCGAGAATTATAAAATTTTAAGTTGGAATATTATTATTATTATTTGATTTTTATTTTAGTAACAACCATTCCACAACCACCAGAAAGCCTTGACCTATGTGAAATCTTCTCCCTCGTCAACGTAAACCAACCCACAAAGACTACGCTCACAACACCGCAACACAATGTTTCCTGAACGTGGGTCTGATGTGACGATGCGTTCTCTCAAGTGAACGCTACATTACATATAGTTTATAAGCAAAGAAGTAGATTTAGGAGTAGTTTAAGGACATGTAAGTTTTCAGTTTAGAAAAAACTATCAAATCAATTTTAAATTTACTTCCTTAAGTCATATTTAATGGTTAAAAAAAAGAAAAAAAAAAGAACGTGATAAGAAAAGACAAACTTATCATACTTTTCAATTATTTTGTACTCCAACATTTATACCTTTACTTTCTTACATTATTGATAACTAAATTTATTGCTATTTTTTGGATGAAAGTCAATAAATTTACTATAGTGTTTTCACCAAACTAAGTACCCTATCTTCAAAGCTACACTATATAAATTACATGTATTATTTTTATTTTCGACGATGATAGATACTATCAAAGTATCAATATCATGTTGTAGGCCCCATTGATATTCCATCAAAGATATAATCGTGCCGAAACCATAGTATTTTATAGCAACAATACATCTAAAAGTTCTAAATGTAATAATGATTATAAACCCCATATGAGATAAATAAAAGTTTATTAGCTCTCCCATTATATATATATTTTTGACGAAGATCCATGAATAGTAATTTTAATTTATAATTATAATAATATATAGTTTTTTTTAATTTATTATTATTTTAGCCGTTAAAAAAAGTAATAAACCGAATAATTTCTTATGATCGATATTATATATTAATAGTGATTATGATAAATACATAAAACATCTAGAATAAATAAAACATCAATAAACAAGGAAATGCAAATAATTAAGAATTTCAAATGTTTCTACGATTATTAACCTAACCATGTAATAACCTACATCTTATAAATGAAGAATTATTAACATATTACTTGTCATAAATCAATTAACCCATAAAACAAATAAGTCGTCGAATTTTAATACATCTAGCTTAAATGGTAACAAAATTTATAAGATCTTTTGAAAATAAGATTTTGGACACTCGAATACCTAAATATGGTGGCACAATTAAAAAGTATTTTGATCCGAATAATGAAAGCGGCACACGAAGATTGAGGTTCATGATTGGATAACATTTAGTAATTAAAAAAGACGTCGATTATAGCTATTTTTAGTAAAACAGAATAAACTAATAATGCATCCCAGTACATTTTCTATTTCTACTTGAAATTGTAAAAGAGGGAATGTAAAATGACATCCCCATACTACTTTGATACTTGTAAACAACTCCATGTTCTACTAATATTATCTTAATAAATTCGGGTAATTGTTTATATTTACTTCAATAGTTGGTAAAACTTTATTATTTTTTTGAACGACCAACGAATAAAAGTCTGGTTATTCAGGGTAACCCGATGGCAAGAGGCGACCTCATACGCCCGCGATCGCAGACAGTGCTGGGTAGTCCAAACCCATCATCACTAGTTTCAGAGAAAACCCGCCACCCATAGGCTCGTGGCGGTAAAACCCGGTTAATATCGAACTCGGACTTGTCTTTAATCTTCATAGTTAGTTTTTATATGTAGAGATATCATACATACAATCACTATTCACTAATCATTGTTGCGGCGGTAAAACCCGGTTAATATCGAACTCGTACTTGTCTTTAATCTTCATTGTTAGTTTTTATATGTAGAGATATCATTCATACAATCACTATTCACTAATCATTGTTGAAAATCTTATGTGTTTTTCATAGTGGGCTGAAGCCCATTTCTCTTGTTTACTTAGATTAGCCCAGCTTGGGTTACCTTTTATGAACATTACTGAAACATACATGATACATCTACACTATAGAAGGCCACAGTACAATCACAAATTATTAAGTCCTTTCTATTTAAAGAACTTTTCTTTTTCGATTTTATGCATAACTATATGAAATTTCTCAAATATGAAGATAGCTATCAACTATCACCCACAGTTTATGCGATTCCACAAAGTACCTCCATGGCTCTCTATATAAACAAGGTGCGGGCCCACTATGATCCATGGGGTAGCGGGCGCTCACCTTGAAAAAAAAATTAGTATATTATTTAGGCAAAAATCTTGATCGTATCCCTTAAAAATACAGTGAAAACATCCAATCGCACCTATAGAAAACAAATTCTGGGTTCTGTCTGTGTCCGGCCACTTATATAAACAACTAAACTTTTGTGACCCTAATGACAAAAATCCCTGACTCGTCACTACATTCAAACAACATGAACAATTTAGATGAATTAAACTCACTGACATACAATTAGAAATCTAGAAATCTTGTAACCATGTGAAACCTATCAAATATAAAACCACGAAATTGTGAAGTGTAACCATGTGAAACCTATCAAATAGAAAACCATGAAATTGTGAAGACATCAAACACATAAACCACAAAAAAATTGTTGTATTGTAATCAACTTAAGTTGAGACTAAATTGTTGTAATCAACTTAAGTTGAGACTAAATTGTTGTAATCAGCTTAAGGCTCATTTATAATGTTTATAACTACTTTTGATATTATAATAAATTTTGTCCCATTTGAAGTTTTCTTGTTGAGAATAACAGTTTAATTCATATACTATATGTAGTTGTTATTGGGTTGTTAACATTACCAACTGTTGAAATACACTAACTGTTGATATACGTCATGGACTTGTTATTATTGTTGGGCTTGTTGGTACATATTGATATAGTTGTTACTAACTATTGGGCCATACAAGGTGTAAACATGTGCAGGTTAGTTATTCAAGGTGCAGAGTGTAAATATCCAGGGACTATTGCGTAACATTGTTTCTTGCTGGGTATAAAAGGAAGAGAGAGAGTATGAGCAGCAGGGCTCTTCACTTCTTCGAGATAGTTCTTATAAGTTTTCCCAAAATTCACCCTCACATACACTCTCCAGTTCTCAGACGATCTAGGGTTTGTTTAGTTCGTTTTATCTCTGTGTTGTTGAAGATTGTTTGTTGTCTCTCGGTTGTGTATTGTGAGAGATCAGTCTTCTGTTATTATTGGTGATCGTCAGTGGATGATCATCTGGTAGTCGTTCGTTCATGGTTGGTGTATTATCTCTCATCTGTTAGAGAGATTTTATGTCTAAGATTGATGATCATCACTGAATGATCATCACTTGTATCTCTGTATTTTGTATGTGTTTGATTTAGATCTTACAAAAGTAAGATCTAGGGTTTGGGGGGAGTTTTTTGGTTTGGGTTATTAATAATATTTTTCGTCACCGTTTTGTCGCTTCTCTGGTGTTTTGTTTTGTTTCTTTATGTTTTGTGTTGAACATTCATACCATTTGACATGGTATCAGAGCTACAAGGCTCAGATTTTGTGTTCTTCCGCTGTTTTTTTGGTCTAGTGTTGTCTTAGAGTTTTTCGTCTTATGTTCTTATGCTCTGGTGATTTATTGTTTGATATCAAGGTTGGATGGTTATTGTTTTATCAGATTTGATGATCTAGAAAACTAGGGTTTCGATCAGATAATTGGGGGTTTAATTCTAGTAGATTGTTTTATTGAGTTGTACTGAAATTGTGGATCTGGGTTGGTGTTATTTGTGGGTTAAAAAAATAATATTAAAAAACCCTAAAATTAGGGCTCCGTTCAATTGATCTGAGCTATAAAGTGGTTTTTTTTTCATTTTTTTCCCTTTACAAACTCCTTGGTTCCAAAACCGACCATTCAATTTCTTCTTGTCTCAATCATCTTTTTTAACTCTTCCTCCATTAACAAGTTATCCTTTATTCGTTCGAGTTTTAACAGCCATAATCTGCACTCTGAATGTGGTGTTACTGTTGGTAGTCTTGGTGCTGCTTCTGGTTCCTTTTGTTTTCACTGTTTCCGGCAGACTCGTGCCGGTGGTTCGTATTTTTTGTCGCTGGAGTTGTTCTGGTCACTCGGTGGACCTTGCCGGTTCATGCCGCCTGGAGTTTCTTGACCCATGGTTGTGTGTGGAGATCAGGAATGTGGGATCTGGATCTGATTGTTATGATTTAAGTCATCTTAATCTTGGAGAGGCTATTCTTGTGCGGCTGAAACCCTAGTTAGGGTTTTGTGGTTCTGGTCAAACGGACCAGGAGTTCTGATCTCTGTTGAAGTAATGCGCACCCTCTGTAAGATCTTTCCTCTCTTATATCAGTTTTGTTTTTTAGTTGATGTCAGGGTAGTGAGGACTGGCTTGCTTGTTTGCGATTGCTTCATTCTTTTGTGTATATTTTGTGTTACTTGCTGTTTCTGTTTTTTTTTATCTGAATTTATTGTTATAGTATCATGTATCTGTTATGTTTAGAGTTGGCTCCTGTATTAAGACCTGTCCAGGCACTATGAGTGATGAACCTGGAATCTGGAAACTGATACAGCTTCGCCTTAGGATTTTACATCTGTTTTTTTGTGTTTGGTTCTCTTTGTCTATGTGATTATTTGTTGTTTTGTTTTTAAATTTAATGGTTATCCAGAATCTTAAAATTGTGTTACAAGGACCATGTCTACTATGTTTTGCATGTTTGGTCGTTTGATTTTCATGATAGAGGAGGTTGTCTAAGTAAAAAAATTGGTTACTATCTCTGTCATACATTGTTTAGTTTGAAAGTTTGTCTTCCGATGGTTGAATCATGTGGTTCAGTGTATTGGTTCAAAATTGTTTCTTGAATGTTTTTATAGCCGTGTGTGTGAGATATTAAATCATATGATTTTGTATTTCACTATTTGTTTAGGCTGTAGTTGCTGGTTGGTATAGAAGTGTGTACTTCTTGTTTTTTTTCTTCCGATCTTGTTTTTCTCTACAACTTGTCTGCTTCACATGTACTCATCATGAATCTAGATTTCTTAGTTAGAATCTGTTAAATTTAGTAGAATTGTATTATATGAGAGATTCATAAGATTTTTCCTTGTGACTGTCGTACTGTTTATTCCCTAAAGTATCTACAGTTTCTTAGATTTGCTTGTTTCTTGTAGATTGTGTATAGGTTATCTTGTGGTAATCTGTAGGGCTGTCTTATGGGAGTTTCATGTTGTGTTTAATTAGAGACTTGTTGTATTTGAGTATCGTTTCTTGCTTCTTCAAGTTTTAAAGTTGATTATAGCTGTTTGATGATCGTGTTTACAAATCTTGTCTTGTCTTAGAAGTCGTGTGACTTTATGTTTATCGGATGTGTGTCTGATAGTGTTGTGTATTTGGTCATTGAATCTTGTGATTCTGTATTCTGGCTGAGTTGTTCAGAAAATTGTATCGTTGTATGTGTATCATCTTGGTATCTTGATAAGCGTCTTTGTGTTGAAGATTGCTTTTGTTTTGTATCTTCTTTGTAGAAGGCTGTCTGTGTGGTATGTATGTTCCTATATCCATGTGCAACTGATTGTGTGAATAAGCTTCTCATGTGGACAAGTTTCATGTTTTGTTGTTTCTTGTTTGATCTGGTTCAAATTTGATATTGTTGTAGAGTCTAATGGTCTTGTCTTGTTCGAAATGAACATTTTCTAATGATTTGTTTCTTTGTGTTTGTAGTGTCAATTTTCTCATGCTATTACTAGATTACAGAAAAGTTGGCATATTTGTCTGATGATAAATGTTTTGGTTTGAATGGTTCAATTTTTCTTTGGGTATGCAAAATAAGCTTGGTGAGATGGTTATGTTACTTTTATGATTCGTTCTTATTATGACTCAATCTGTAGTGTTATCAAAGTTTTTTTAAAACTCAAAAAAAAAAAACATTGTTTTTTGTTTGTATGAGAAATGTTATATGTTAAGTGTAGTTCAAGATTCAAATTTTTTGAAATGTTCAATAATCTTGTACCTGTTTTCAAGGGTTGTTGAATCTCATATCTATGTCTTGGTAATAGAATCTTATATTTTGTTTATGGTTGATTAGTCTCTTTACATTTCACATGTAACCAGGTGTATTTGTGTATTCAAGCTTATTCTTGATGTTGTGTAAGCATATATTTGGAGACCATATGTTGAGGATCTTTGTCTTGGGTGTTAATAAAATTGTCGTTTGTTTGCAGTCTTCATGTCTGCTTGTCTATGATCTTGTTTGTATGGTTAGTTGAACTGTGTGGTTCATTTTTAACCGATAGTATTGTCAAGATCATTTGGTATATGTATCAGCCTTGTATGTTATCTCTTGTGAGATGTATTGTTCTGGTTGCAAATTGTGTAATTTTGTGTTTAATCAGGATTTGTTTGGCTGTGTCTTATAGTCTTAAATATGTATTGTTTCTTGGATGTATGTGATGTTAGCCTTGTATTGTTTTTTCTCTTGTGTAAGAGATGTGTTTCTGGTTGTGTATTTTGCCAGAATCTGTGTTGGCTATCATTCTTGTCTGGTATTTTTTTGTCATAACAGTTTATCTGTGTTGATGACTGTCTGTTATAGAGACTTCTTTGGTTTGTTGTTGGTATGTGTGTTTTTCTTCAAAGGATCTCTTGTCTCGTCTTGTAGTGTTTTTTTTAATCCTTTGTATGTTTGTGATAGGATATTGGTTATAGAAACACTATTTTTTGATCTGGTTCTATATGATTTTGTCTGTATGGCATATGTGGTTGTGATATTATCTAAGAATTATGTGATTCTTATTGTTTCGTTAGTTCTCGTGCTCTAATGATTAATCTTGTGTTTATTATCTGATCAAAATATGAGTGCTCTCCAGTGAGGTTTTTATGTGTTGTTGTGTCTTTAAACAAAGTCTTAAACAATTATGTTGGTTCAACATATCTCTGTCTTAGTTGTCAAATAGTCGTAACTTTTTTTATGATTGATATAGGGTGAAATGTTGATTAAACCATGGTGACTTGTGTGTAATTTTGTGTGTTTCTTCTAGCTTGATTATATTAGGAAATTGTAATTCCATTCTATGTTGTCGTTTTTTTGAATAAGGAACATAAATCTTGATGGCTGGTATCAGTCTACTAGTGTTTCTCATTGAAATTACAATATATCTTTGTTCCCTTCAATCTTGGGGCTAAACATGCTTGCTTCAAGCTGTGTAAAAAAAGGGGAACATCAACTTTTTTTTTTTGAGGAAATGTTGTTTTCATTTGTTCAACTCCAAGATTGAGGGGGGATGTTGAGAATGCAAGATTATATCATTATATCAATCTTGGGTTGACAAAATTGTTGTAAGCTGGTAACATTTGAGGGACTAGAGTGAAAACTTTCTGGATACTTGAAGGGCTGGATGTGGAATGCATATGTGAGTGTTAAATGGGTATGGTTATGGTTAACACATATAGTATATGAATGATGGGGGAATGTTGAGAATAACAGTTTAATTCATATACTATATGTAGTTGTTATTGGGTTGTTAACATTACCAACTGTTGAAATACACTAACTGTTGATATACGTCATGGACTTGTTATTATTGTTGGGCTTGTTGGTACATATTGATATAGTTGTTACTAACTATTGGGCCATACAAGGTGTAAACATGTGCAGGTTAGTTATTCAAGGTGCAGAGTGTAAATATCCAGGGACTATTGCGTAACATTGTTTCTTGCTGGGTATAAAAGGAAGAGAGAGAGAGTATGAGCAGCAGGGCTCTTCACTTCTTCGAGATAGTTCTTATAAGTTTTCCCAAAATTCACCCTCACATACACTCTCCAGTTCTCAGATGATCTAGGGTTTGTTTAGTTCGTTTTATCTCTGTGTTGTTGAAGATTGTTTGTTGTCTCTCGGTTGTGTATTGTGAGAGATCAGTCTTCTGTTATTATTGGTGATCGTCAGTGGATGATCATCTGGTAGTCGTTCGTTCATGGTTGGTGTATTATCTCTCATCTGTTAGAGAGATTTTATGTCTAAGATTGATGATCATCACTGAATGATCATCACTTGTATCTCTGTATTTTGTATGTGTTTGATTTAGATCTTACAAAAGTAAGATCTAGGGTTTGGGGGGAGTTTTTTGGTTTGGGTTATTAATAATATTTTTCGTCACCGTTTTGTCGCTTCTCTGGTGTTTTGTTTTGTTTCTTTATGTTTTGTGTTGAACATTCATACCATTTGACATTTCTCTAAACTAGTAATGATGCCCGCGCGCGTTGCGGCGCGGGTACATCGTAAATATTGAATGGATTAGTCCAAGCATTATGTGTCGCGTTAACCACACGAAAACGCGTGTTTCGACGTATCCGATTGAACTTAATGTTAACCTACATAAGCATTGAGATTTGATCCAAGCATTATGTGTTGCGTTAACTACACGAAATCAAATTTGAAAAATCAGAAATGTTACACTTCTAACCGAAACATTTGGGGAGAGGGGCGGGTTCACCTCCCGTCCCTTAAAAGCTAAGTCCCACTCTAATGTAATGATGATGGTTTGAATAGGTGACATGTGGTTTTGTATGGTGGTGGCTCATAATATTGTTCATAGGAGTGGAGACGGTTACTTTTAGTGTTTTATGCAATAGGTTAAAAAATTTGGGGGTGGTCGGTGGCACCGACTTTCTCCTTTAAGATATAGGATAATAGATTTTTAAAAGTCCAGCACTTATCTAGTTTCGTTCAAGTCCCGCCACTAAGATTAGCAGTTTATCATGCTAAATATCATTCTGACTCGCTACAAATATTGATTTATTTATCTTATTATATCCGACTTAACATGTTGTCACTCATTTTAACTCGTTATAAATATTTGTTCATTTGACTTAATTATATTCGTCTAACTTATCAAGTTATAAATAATTTTAACTCGCTTTAAACATGTAGTTTTATCAATTAAGACTATTATAATAGATGTTAAAGTTGTATCCTTATAATACAAAGTATCATAAACACACATCAAACTAAATTAATATTTCACGTTTTAAAAAACAGACCACCTTTTAAAGACATTTTGATTGCTATTATCCTTCTAAAATACATTTTACGAACTATAAATAAGTTATAGTTAAAATATATTTCTATTAATATATTAAAGTTAAAAGTTTGCTAATTTATTAGCACTATCATCAACACTATTGTCTCGAGCACCTTTCTCGCTATTACCCATGATTCAAACTCAAAGTTTCTTGAGTTTGATGAGTTAAATATAAAATTAACCAAAAAAGGACAACTCTTCAAAGCAGATGAGGACACGCATGGCAGTATGAATGTGTAGTATATAAGACAAAATTGGAACATGCATGGCAGTGTGAATGTGTAGTATATAAGACAAAATTGAAGAGATTGTCGGTGGCAAAGCCACCGACTTTGTACTTTAAGTCTTTAGGGTAATGTTTGCTGGAACATATCTAGCATTTTTATCGCTTTCGTTAAGCGTCAAACATCCACTACCCCTTCTTTTAAGCTATAATTTGGTGGTTTAAAACTTAATTTTAATAGTTTAGATGCGAGTGAACTATAACTCAGCCATAATGGCTTTTAATAGTCTGTTCTTCATTTGTTTGATATTTTAAACGTTTGTGATGTAAAATACAAAATATATAAACACTAATACACTATATACATAGTAAATACTAAATAGTTGGTATTTCTACCGTAATATAAAGCAAAATTATGCATATTCATCAAAACTTTGCTTTAACTTGCTCAATTAGATATTGCAAACTACTCTTCATCTTTGTCGACCATATCCGAATGTGATGTTGAGTTTGTGTGCCTGGTGGATCGATATGATTACGAACCCTTCTTCTCTAAAGCCTCTCCTGCAGTGTTTACATAGTATCAAACAATAAACAAGAATTGTTGTTTGAATGCCATTTCAAATAATATATATATATATATACACATTGCTTAACAAGGGTGAACCATCAATAATAAGGTTGGTTGTAGCCATCCCTTAACTAAAGAGATTATTCTATTTGAAACAAAATATGACATCAAAACAAAAGCCTCTCCTGCAGTGTTTACATAGTATCAAACAATAAACAAGATGGGGAAAACTAGAGGTGAGAATTTCTGACACGACCCGAAAACCCGACACGAACCGAACACGAAATTCTCGGGTTTAGGTTTCGTCTAAACGAGTTCGGATCAGTTTCAGATTGAACCCGAGAGCCCGATACAACACATTTTTTTAGGTTTTTTTAATTGTCATATTTTATATAGCAATAAAATACTCAAATTAAAGATAAAAAAACTTGATTTTATGGTGAAGTTTTTATGAAAAAATAACGTCGTATAAAAAATTATGAACGTTTAAGAAATGTGGATGAAATATGCATATGCATGTGAAGAGAAAAAAATCGATAAACAAGAGAAATACCGTGAACTCTTTTTTTTTCTTATATTTTTCATCTTAACTTTGTTTGAAAAATTAAAGATTAAGATTCATTCTTATCTTATAAAATAAACTTTTTATTTAATCCTACTTCTAAAACACGAAGCACAATTTATGCCAAATAAAAAATTGTCATAGTGTAAATACCTTGCACGTGGTTAATGTGAAGGAAGCACTTGGAGAACCTTCTAGAAAATACTTCATGATTTCAGTAGATAAAGGTTTTTGAAGAGGTGTAAATATTTCGTAAAATTCTAAACTCTTTAAATTAGTAAATGGAGAAGGTGGACTTGAGATTAGTTCCATGGAAGCAGAAAGAAACTGCACAAAGAAAGCAATTTAGGGGTGTTCATAAACCTAAATTCCTAGGAACTTGGAACAGGTCCTGTAAATCTATAGTTTTAGCGATTTAGGGTGGAGGGATCGTTCAATCACTTTAGCGTGTTTGAATTATTGTCTAGCCAATAATATCATGCTTTGTCAAGTCTTCATTTTGCACTCAAACTCAATCACTGACACATGAAAAGTGGTAAACAATTTAAAAAAAAAATATGATTAGTTGAAAAATGGTGGGGCCCACTATTAACCCCCCCCCCCCCCCCCCTCTCCTCTACCCCTTCTCTTCCCGCATCGGTGAGTAGTCACCGCCCTCACCGAAATCGTCGCCGGCATCCATTCACCGATCGGGGAATGTGACTCCCCGAAGCGATACCGACCACCCTTAGAACTTGAAGCAGGCCGCGTAAATCTATAGTTTTAACGATTTTGAACTTGGAATCGGCCATTGAACCTTTATCATTTATTTTTTCGTTTATTTTAGGAAAATAAAGTTACGTTTATGTATTATATTCATGAATAATCTTTATCATTATTTCAAAAAGTAATACAAAATTATGTTAAAAAAAAATTGTTTTGTCTAAAAGACTAAAACTGGTGAAATTGTGTAAAGTGATGGGTTAGGTTTACATTTTCCCAAAACCGTAGTTATGGTTCAGCCAAAGTTTTCACCAAAACAAACTCTACCGAACAGTGAACTCCATAAGACTAGACGGTATGGGGGACGACCAAGGGCCGTTGAGCCCCGGCGCCCCCCGGAACACCGCCCCCCTATGGGCCGGCCCGTCTACACCAGCGGATCCCAGACGATCTCGCCGTCCCCTTTAGGCCCATCCTCACACCCGCTTACGTAGCAGTCTATGTGACGTGACAGTCCATCCCCCATCCCCTTGGGGATGGACCCTCACCATACCTTCCGGTCTAAAAGAAATATTTATAAAATATACCTCAACGAGTTCCAAATTAAGTGCAAGAAATTTGACACCATGTAGGTGTTGAAGTAGACCAAATATTTTACTGGCATCTGCCTTTAAAATACCGAGATCCAAGCTCTCCAAAGAATGCAAAGTGTCTTTAGAGATATGCACAGCTTGATCACCTTGAAAGAGCTTCCCTTTGGCGTCATAAATACGAAGATGAGAAAGACGAGGATGACAAATACGAAAGCCCTCTGATCCCCTCATTGTGCAATGAGCTAAGGTGAGACTCTTAAGATTCACACACTTGGAGAAAAGGCCTATGCACTTATCATCAGTATTGTCATTATATAACGTAACATACATAAGACGCAATGTTGATAAACCCAAGAGTTCCCATTTCGATGTAGGCGCAAGCAATGGTACCAAGTAACCTCCGTACAAAGTAAGATGTTTTAGAGACTGGGAATTAAAGAGAGAGACCGGGCCTGTAATGTCATGCCCATATAAGCTTTTAAGTTTCAGTTTTTGAACATGGTAACGTAATGCATAACTTAGAATTTTTTCGACATAATACCAGTTAAACCGACCATAGCTAAGGGTGATTGAAGAGAGTCCAATTAGATTATTACGGTGAGTTAAAACATCCATAACAAATTTGGAGGGCACGTATGAAGTACGAAGATTCTTTTGTGAGAAGTTGAGATAGGGCAATGTAGTCCATATATACCTCCATCTAGATGATAAAACACACGTATTAATAGCGTCTTTAATCCCAATAAAAGATAGAATTTTATGGATAAGATCATCGGGCAAGCTACTTAGTCTATCATATCCTTCGTAATCAATAACTAGAAAAATATTTTTCAAAGAATATAAGAAATTCAAGTAAGACCACAACCCCATGACTTTATATTTAAGAATATAATACGAGTATTATGTTATAGATATTATAGCTAGTTTTTATAAAAAAAAAAAAAATGTTTGCCAAAAATGTGACTTTGGCTTGGAAACAAAATGATTTTTTTTACTAATTTGGACTTAACTTACTCATAACATGTCTAAGAACTTGAATGACTTAATATAGAAATTAAAAAATGGGATAATTCATGTAACAATATTTAATTATGAAGTAAAAAAGTTATAAAACCAATTAAGAACACAAGCTAACATAGAATAAGAAAACAAAACAAAACATCAAAGGTAAAGCTGAAGACACCACAACACAAGCCCTTGTATGTGCCGTGTTTGTGTGTTTTATGTGATTTATATAGGATTTCATAAGTTGGACTTTTTCGGTGAAATAAGAATTGGGATGCAATTTATTTAATGTGGACCAACAATTTGGTTGCAATTTATTTGGCCTGTAAGTTTTGTTATAAGTTTCTTTTCTGTTATTTATTAGGAGGTACCAATTTATTTGGCAACAAGATATGGGATGCAAAACATGGGCGTAGCTTAAGTAGGGTGGGAGGGGGCGGCCGGCCTCTACAAACTTTTCGCTCAGTAGTGGAGAGTATGTAGTTTTCGTATAGAAATTTTTGGGTATATACGTTTACGACCCCTCGGTTTATAGAAATTTTTAGGTCCGGTGACTCCCCCCCCCCCTCCCTCCGGTCGGAAATCTCAAGGTTCGCCACTGATGCAAAACATGGTTCATGAAATAAGTTGTTTCGTAACATCATAAAAACATAGTTCATGCAAAAGATCGAAGGGATGAGATTATTAAGTGAAACATCAAAACATGGTTCGTGATAAAAAAAAAAAAATAAACTCTAACTAACAACCCTAAGAAAAGATGGTTCATGATCGAGTTCTTGAAATAATTGAACGTGACATCAAAATTCAAAACATATATTGAAATTCAATTCCAATCGACAATAAAAAAGCAATTTGTATTTGTTCTTCATTGATGAGAACTTAGACCTAATATTTTCATAAATATATGAAAAATAACGATTAGAAGTTTGATGAATTACCTATCAACATAGTTTTAGCGATTTAGGGTGGAGGGATCGTTCAATCACTTTAGCGTGTTTGAATTATTGTCTAGCCAATAATATCATGCTTTGTCAAGTCTTCATTTTGCACTCAAACTCAATCACTGACACATGAAAAGTGGTAAACAATTTAAAAAAAAAATATGATTAGTTGAAAAATGGTGGGGCCCACTATTAACCCCCCCCCCCCCCCTCTCCTCTACCCCTTCTCTTCCCGCATCGGTGAGTAGTCACCGCCCTCACCGAAATCGTCGCCGGCATCCATTCACCGATCGGGGAATGTGACTCCCCGAAGCGATACCGACCACCCTTAGAACTTGAAGCAGGCCGCGTAAATCTATAGTTTTAACGATTTTGAACTTGGAATCGGCCATTGAACCTTTATCATTTATTTTTTCGTTTATTTTAGGAAAATAAAGTTACGTTTATGTATTATATTCATGAATAATCTTTATCATTATTTCAAAAAGTAATACAAAATTATGTTAAAAAAAAATTGTTTTGTCTAAAAGACTAAAACTGGTGAAATTGTGTAAAGTGATGGGTTAGGTTTACATTTTCCCAAAACCGTAGTTATGGTTCAGCCAAAGTTTTCACCAAAACAAACTCTACCGAACAGTGAACTCCATAAGACTAGACGGTATGGGGGACGACCAAGGGCCGTTGAGCCCCGGCGCCCCCCGGAACACCGCCCCCCTATGGGCCGGCCCGTCTACACCAGCGGATCCCAGACGATCTCGCCGTCCCCTTTAGGCCCATCCTCACACCCGCTTACGTAGCAGTCTATGTGACGTGACAGTCCATCCCCCATCCCCTTGGGGATGGACCCTCACCATACCTTCCGGTCTAAAAGAAATATTTATAAAATATACCTCAACGAGTTCCAAATTAAGTGCAAGAAATTTGACACCATGTAGGTGTTGAAGTAGACCAAATATTTTACTGGCATCTGCCTTTAAAATACCGAGATCCAAGCTCTCCAAAGAATGCAAAGTGTCTTTAGAGATATGCACAGCTTGATCACCTTGAAAGAGCTTCCCTTTGGCGTCATAAATACGAAGATGAGAAAGACGAGGATGACAAATACGAAAGCCCTCTGATCCCCTCATTGTGCAATGAGCTAAGGTGAGACTCTTAAGATTCACACACTTGGAGAAAAGGCCTATGCACTTATCATCAGTATTGTCATTATATAACGTAACATACATAAGACGCAATGTTGATAAACCCAAGAGTTCCCATTTCGATGTAGGCGCAAGCAATGGTACCAAGTAACCTCCGTACAAAGTAAGATGTTTTAGAGACTGGGAATTAAAGAGAGAGACCGGGCCTGTAATGTCATGCCCATATAAGCTTTTAAGTTTCAGTTTTTGAACATGGTAACGTAATGCATAACTTAGAATTTTTTCGACATAATACCAGTTAAACCGACCATAGCTAAGGGTGATTGAAGAGAGTCCAATTAGATTATTACGGTGAGTTAAAACATCCATAACAAATTTGGAGGGCACGTATGAAGTACGAAGATTCTTTTGTGAGAAGTTGAGATAGGGCAATGTAGTCCATATATACCTCCATCTAGATGATAAAACACACGTATTAATAGCGTCTTTAATCCCAATAAAAGATAGAATTTTATGGATAAGATCATCGGGCAAGCTACTTAGTCTATCATATCCTTCGTAATCAATAACTAGAAAAATATTTTTCAAAGAATATAAGAAATTCAAGTAAGACCACAACCCCATGACTTTATATTTAAGAATATAATACGAGTATTATGTTATAGATATTATAGCTAGTTTTTATAAAAAAAAAAAAAATGTTTGCCAAAAATGTGACTTTGGCTTGGAAACAAAATGATTTTTTTTACTAATTTGGACTTAACTTACTCATAACATGTCTAAGAACTTGAATGACTTAATATAGAAATTAAAAAATGGGATAATTCATGTAACAATATTTAATTATGAAGTAAAAAAGTTATAAAACCAATTAAGAACACAAGCTAACATAGAATAAGAAAACAAAACAAAACATCAAAGGTAAAGCTGAAGACACCACAACACAAGCCCTTGTATGTGCCGTGTTTGTGTGTTTTATGTGATTTATATAGGATTTCATAAGTTGGACTTTTTCGGTGAAATAAGAATTGGGATGCAATTTATTTAATGTGGACCAACAATTTGGTTGCAATTTATTTGGCCTGTAAGTTTTGTTATAAGTTTCTTTTCTGTTATTTATTAGGAGGTACCAATTTATTTGGCAACAAGATATGGGATGCAAAACATGGGCGTAGCTTAAGTAGGGTGGGAGGGGGCGGCCGGCCTCTACAAACTTTTCGCTCAGTAGTGGAGAGTATGTAGTTTTCGTATAGAAATTTTTGGGTATATACGTTTACGACCCCTCGGTTTATAGAAATTTTTAGGTCCGGTGACTCCCCCCCCCCTCCCTCCGGTCGGAAATCTCAAGGTTCGCCACTGATGCAAAACATGGTTCATGAAATAAGTTGTTTCGTAACATCATAAAAACATAGTTCATGCAAAAGATCGAAGGGATGAGATTATTAAGTGAAACATCAAAACATGGTTCGTGATAAAAAAAAAAAAATAAACTCTAACTAACAACCCTAAGAAAAGATGGTTCATGATCGAGTTCTTGAAATAATTGAACGTGACATCAAAATTCAAAACATATATTGAAATTCAATTCCAATCGACAATAAAAAAGCAATTTGTATTTGTTCTTCATTGATGAGAACTTAGACCTAATATTTTCATAAATATATGAAAAATAACGATTAGAAGTTTGATGAATTACCTATCAACATAAAAGCACTTGGTTATTATCATTGATTATAATCTTTTTATTTTTATTTTGAGGAATTTTTAACCTTTTACTTTTGGTTTGATTAGACGCTAATGGAGACTCATGCTAAAACTCGCCATATCCTTAGACGAACTCGATATCTTACCAATACTATATTATGCCAACGATGGGTGCAATTGTCCAATGTGAAGCGTAATGTGATAGTAGTTTATCGTATTTCTATAAATATTAAAACTTGAATCAGTGTATAAAACAACTAAAATTATTAGCTTTTTACGTGCACGCCAAAGACATTTATCTAGTCAAAACAACATCATATCCACGTTCACATACAAATCATCATCATCATACTCTGTAAATCCCACCAATAGCAAAACAAAGGTAGGGTCTAAGAAGGATAAGATGTAGACAACCTTACCTCTACCCCGTAGAAATAGAAAGGCTGCTTCTAGTGAGAACCCCCAGCTTGATAGTAGTTTTGCATCAAGCCTTGGACATAAGACACATAACACTCGGCAATCGGGACAAAGACCAATTAATGCATGTACCCTTTGTCTTTCAGCTATCAACGCCACCACATGATCATCCGTCCTCAGCTTTTAACTTTATTTTCACGAAATTAGTAAAATAATGTTAAAATTAGTGCACTGGGCTTATTTATTGGGTTGTACATATGGGAGATGTGGCCCAAATGGGCTTGGTTGTTGTTACTGGGCTTATTATTGGTAGGCTTGGTTGTTATAACAGAAAGTGTTCCAGTCTTGCCGAAAATTCAGTGTTGGTGGTCGCTCATGGTGGTGTGACATTGATGCTATTTGGCATGGTTTTACGCCTCCGCCACACGAGGGATGCTTAATACTAGTTATACTTAAAAAGCATCTAAGGTTTCATTTTTATTATTTAATTTTACTACTATATTGATTTGGTTTAACGGTTCCGTTACAACGCACGAGTTTTAAAAACTCAGTGAAATTATGAATGATACATAGAAAGATACATAGAAAACTTGTACCCTGTGATTGTGATATCTCAATAAATAGTATACACGCATGGTACAATATGGGTTTTGGAGATAAAAGCAAGTGTTCATGGCATTTTTGCATATGATATAGATATCAATGTGTTAAATGGGCAAATTTATGTTGCAAAACATCTAAAGAGTGAAAGCACATGCATATTTGGATAACCTCAAGAACGTACTATATCAAGTTCATAGAATATGTATGGACTAAAATAGTTAGATCGAGTGTTATACAACTCGAGATATTTGCATAAAGAGGGATATAAGTTTAATTAAGTTAGCCATGTTTTATCGATGTTCTACTTTTAAAAGTTCACTATAATCGCAGTTTACAGTGATAATGTCTAGGCATCATCGAGAGAAATTGTCGAGCTTTTAGAGGAAAAATTTTTGAATGACCTTGGCACGGTCTAATTATTACTCGAACTGCAGTTCGAGTATATATGTAATTATATTTTACCAATCCCTCAAGTACATCTAGAAGATGATGTTTGGATATTTTAGTATGGACATAGTTGAACCTTAAAGTATGTTAAAAGTTGTTAAGTCATTTGTTATAAGAAATGCCTATTATCATCTCCTACCAAAGTAGAGATTCTCATTCTAAAAGTACCATCGTTAAATGTGTAAGTGCATTAATATGTTTTGCTAGCTATGTATGGTTATAATGTCTTTCACTTGAGCTTATTGTCACGATATAACCTTTGTCAAGCGAAGAGACATTGGAATGAGTTCAAAGACACATTTCAGGTATAAACGATATTTGATTATATTTTACTAACCCATCAAAACAAGTTTGGTTAGTCTTGTAGATGCAGGAATGTAATGAAACACAGTCGTGGACATATGATAATTTTTGGAAAGAGGCACCTAAAGTCTCGTTAGAAGATTATACAACATTGCTCGACATAAAGGATTGCACATTAAGGGATCAAGCGACAAATCATTCGCTACAAAGGTTTTATTCGACTTTCAAGGAAGATCGACACACGTCACTTAAAGGATACATGTTAAAATGAGGGGAGACTTATTCAAGTTGCGCTCTTTTTCCCTTGACTAAGTTTTGTCCCATTGGGTTTTATTACTAAGGTTTTTAGTGAGGCAACATATCTGATCCAAAAGTATCAGGGGGAGAAAATGCGCGCTGCACTCTTTTTCCCTTAGCTAAGGTTTTGTCACACTGGGTTTTCCTAGCAAGGTTTTTAACGAGGCAACACCACCAAGCGTATAATACATTGTTTTATTTTATCATGTGGATAGTCAAGGCGGAGTGTTATGAATACATCATTAAGAATGACTCTCCACATCCTTAACTCCTCTTTTGTATTTATTCTTATGTTAATGTACAAGCCTATAAATAGAGGCTTTGTATTTCATACTTACACATCAATAAAAAATCCATCTCCCATTCTCTCATTGTTCTCTTGTAACACCCTTACTATTTTTAAACGGAGTTCGTCTTTTATTACGAACAAAATCATTTAAATATAAGTACATGTACATTAGAGAATACGGATTAATTGAATCTTTTACAATTTTCAAGTACACCACTTGATGTGACTACATTCGTCGTTTAAAATTAACGATTAACAATGTGCGGAAGCTTGTAACTTGATCGTGTTCGGTTCTTCGTTGAGCTTGATCATCCCCCGGTATTGTATATAACACCTACAATTCATAAAACATGAATTGAATTAGTCATACGTAGTTTAGAACGTGTTTAAATGAGTTCGCGAGGCAAAATAATTGAAAAAAAACAAAATTTTAAAAACTGACTCCGTCATGCCTCGCGAAAGAACCCACTTGCTCCCTCGCGTGGTGTAACAACCCTCATTAAAAGTCCTATTTATATTATTATTTCATTCAATAGGAAATCCTAATTGAGACACCCAAGTAATTCTACGCGAACCCTAAAATTTTCAGAACAATCAGAATCAGGATCAGGGCCCCTAAAACTCAGGGGGGGCATTCCCTACTCAACGATTATCTTTATAAGTTATTATAAAACTCAAATTTAATCATTTCGTCGACTCAGCTGGCCTACTCCTACGCGTGGCTACCCTATAGTGATTTGGTGTCCTTTACGGACCGTAACATTAAGAGTCTTACGGACCGTAAGCACCCTTACGGACCGTAACATTGGGAGTCTTACGGTCCGTAAGCATGTCAAATTTCGTGTATAAATAGCAGGCATTGGCACTTGATTCTGGGCGATGAAACGACGAAGAAATTCAAAATACGCGCAGAGATATCGTCCAAATACTCACAATTAACACACACAAATCACTAATTGATGCTGCAATCAGGGTAATAACTCGATCGCTATTACGATTCAACGTCCGATTGATTATAACTATCCAACGATTGTTTAAGTGCCGCTCAAATTGAGTTTATACTTTGTTATTCATCGTGATTTCGACTTGAATGTTTGAGTGCTGTTCGAACTCGGACTATACTCTGTCATTCGTTGTGAATCCGCTGAATTGTTAAGTATTGCACTTTGTCATTTGTTGTGAGGGTTTTATCTCGTGAGTTATCGTAAATGCTGTATTAGTTACTTACCTAGTTTGTATGCACTAGGTTACAAGGCTAATCATGTCACACCCCGAAATATCAGAGCATTGGCGTGACTGGACTGGTATCGTCATTGCACAGCGGAAGCAAATAAGCTAAGTCTTTCTAGAAGTTGAACGCCACTAAGTACTCGTATCTCCAATGGTTCTCCTATTCCAACCGTGCCTTGTCTTAGTAACCTGAGAAAGAGCATGCGAGAAAAATCAACATAATGTTGAGCGAGTTCATAGTTTGTTTGTAAAAGATTTGAAATAAATCTTTTGTATTGTGAAAGATTTGAAATAAATCTTTGGAATAACCGGTTTTTGAAATAGTATTGAGAAAATGAGTTTAAAAATCATTTTCAACGTTGTGTTTGTAGCACGTTATGTTCATAAAACCATGTATTTGTAAAGCCTTGTATTTGTAATGTTTATATAACCGTCAATGCCCACCCTGACTTTGACTCCTTACCCGCATAATCATGTGCTTTGAATTTTGTATAAAACATGGTATTTTAATTTGTATGAACAAGTAGTTTCGTAAATATATATGTCCCTGGTATGTAGCAAATAAGGGAATTGAGATCACCAATGGTTTGCAAGGCCACTGATATATGTGAAGTGCAAGTAGGGAGACTCAAACCTAGCAGATTTTTGCCACGGCATTAGTATGTGGACAAAGTCACCCCGAGGTCCGTTTCTAGTTTGGCCTGGGGCTGGGCTCGCTACACCCAGATAGATCTACCGCTCCTGTCCCTCGGTCCTACCATGAGGACTAATGGCCTCATGTTGCTCCTACCCACTCACATGATCTAAGTAGTAAACCTCCTTACGCTAACCATACCATGTATAAAATAAATCCCTGGTCACCCTGACCAGATTCCTGGTCACCCTGACCAGATTTCCTGGCTACCCTAACCAAATCCCCGGTCACCCTGGCCGAATATCATTCACATTTCGAGAATAAGCATTTGTTTTTGTAAAAACCGGTATGTTTAGTATAAACCTTTCGTAATTCATTTGTGTTCCTCGAAATCCATTCGTAATATGATTTAGAAATACGAGTTTTGCGTTTGTTCAAAACTTTGTATGTTTTTGCAAAATGTGCATGTCTTTCCACCCCGAAAACATTTACAAAAATGTAAAACAGTAAAAAGTGGGGTTATGAACTCACCTGAATATTCCTGTGCAAAGCTAGCTAATTTACGACTTCATGATGTCGTTTCCAAGAGTTGACTTGCTAGCGTGCATTCTACAATATTCCTAACACGGAATATCTAATAAGTTTCTAAATAAACGCAGTATCTAAACTACGTGTCATCGAGCTCTACCGAATCGTTAATCGAACGATTCAACGGTAAGTTATTAACTTAACGAAAATAATTAAGTTATACTTGTTAAGTCTCGAAAAGTCGTTTGTGTATATAGGAATATTCATATGATAGTAATATATAATAAACTTGTATTATATATTGCTTTTTGTATATATTTGCCAAAAATATACGTATGTGCCGTCTAGACGTATAAAATAAATATAACATTTATATTTATTTTGTAAAAGAATCGTCGACTTGTATTGGAAAATAAATAGATAACTATATTTATTTATAAAAGGAATCGAGTTTGTTTGAAATAAATATAATAATAACTATATTCATTTTTGTCGTCGAAATAATTTCCGTATCGTTGTTCTCGTAAGTTGTAAGTTGTGGTCGAAAGAACTTTATATTCGTATCTTGTTTTTCAAAAGTCGCTTTATATCAAAAGCACGTTTTGTTTCATAATAAAACTTGCTTTATTTTACGGATTTCTCGAAAAACGGGCAGAGTTTCCTCTGTTTTTGGACGCCCCGACAACTAAAGTGTCGTTATTTAGTCAAGATTCAATCATTATATATATATATATCAAATTCGCCAAGTATTTCGTAAACTATAACCACATTGGTTCGAGCTCGTTATCACGCGAAAAATAAATAAAACTATAAAATAACGAAATAATTCACGCCGTAAAATCTTTACCGATCTTCGCGTGTCGATATGCCGAACCTGCTGACTGAGTTGACCGAGTCAACTGAGTTGACTCGGGTTGACTGAGTTTGACCGAGTCAACTGAGTTGACCAGGTTTGACCGAGTTGAACCGAGTCGAACCGAGTTGTTGCACTGAGTCGAACCGAGTTGCACCGAGTTGCACTGAGTCGAACCGAGTTGCACTGAGTCGAACCGAGTTGCACCGAGTTGAGACCCGAACCCGAACCGTTTGACCTGGACCCGAACCACCACTAAAACTGATACGTTGCTTGTGAAATCCGATGGTCCGAAGCAAGGACCACTGGTCCGAGACAGGGCCCTCCGGTCACCACCACCACCGCCGACAACAATCGCCGGGATGTCATCTCCGCCACTGCCGCCGCCGTGAGCGGCGGCGCCACTCCTTCTTCTGCCGTTCTTTCTCTCTCCTCGGCCTCTCTCTCTCTCTCTATCTCGTATCTCTTTCTCCCCGTCTTTCTCTCTCTTCTGTGTTAAGCCGCCGCACACCACCACCGGTTGGTGGTGGCCGGCCGGTGACCTTCGGTTGTCGGAAATCATGAAGATCGGAGGGGGGGTGTCTCGCCAGTAATGGAGATCGAGAGGGGAAAGTGGAGGTGTTGGGGTCTGCTGTGATGAACTCGAGAGAGGGGGTGACTTTGATTTGTGTGTGTAAGTAGTAATTGTAGATGATAATGTTTCAAAGAGAAGGATCAGACAAAATTTTATGTCTGTGTGTGTAGGTAATTTTGTGAGAGAGAGAAGGACCCTTTTGTGTGTGTGATATAAATTACAGACAAAGAGTGAGGATGGGTGCTTGGCTTTGGGTGGGCATGGGTTTTATAGTAATTTATGTGAGTAATGACTAATGGGGGTTTAGCTTTGTTCGGTGAATAAAGATCTACAAGGATCTTATGAAAATTTAGGCAAAGATTTGATATGATTTCGCATAGATTTTGTATAATATGTGCAGGTCTAGGTTTGTGGGTTTTGGCTTGGGCCCAGGGCCCACAAGCTCAATCCCCGTGTGTAAGTGGCCCGTAAATCCTACGAAACCCGTTGTCAAAACCAGAACTCCGTTTTAACGTAAAAAATAAAAATACACAAAAATACGGTCGGTAGTTGTTGTTTGCGCGCCCGTTCGTCGGTCACGGTAATAATCGCGAAAAACTGTATCGTTGTCGTCTTTAATCCGTTTTTCGATCCGGTTCCGACTGTAGTTGCTAAAATTTCATTACGGAGCTAAATATAGCGTAAAAATTTAATATTTGTCGGCGTTGACAGTATTTTGTACGGCATCAGTTCGTTGTCGCGTAGTATTCAGCCGACTCCCCGTCAATCACCATACGCGCATTGTAAAGTCCGATAAACGTTCCCAGGCACTCCAAAGGCCTAATTAAGTTAATTCGCGCTGTAAACACTATTTATTATCGCGTTAATCACTTGTTAATCACGTAATTAAGAGCCGTAAATCACGGGTTGTCACAAATCAGTAGGCTAGGCTCTGCTCAAATTAAATTTGCAATATATCAAGGATTATCTGTAGACTAAGCTTTGCCCGTAGAAATCTGCAATGTGAGTTCATTTCTCTTTTCTCACCGTTTGTGAGTCCACTCTATTTTCTTACAGTTTTATCACCTTTTTGTGATACAATTATATTTACAAAGGCTTTTCAAAATCCTAAAATGTTTATCAGTTATACTTACAGTGATTAAAGTTATATATTCTATAATAACTGCGGGTATGGGAGATTTTATACATTATTTGATTCTCATTATTATTTGCCAGAAAGTTAGTCAATATTAGCATGACCACAATCACAGTGGGAATTATGCCTAGTAGCTATAGTCAATAACTAATATTATTTTAACATTAAATCATTAATTAATTTAATGTATGTTTGAGATAAATTTAAAATGGTGTATACCATAACAAAATAGTCAAATATAATGTATTCTACTAACATTATATTTTAGTCTTAGTCACGTTAATATATTAAATAATGATATTACAATTATTTAATTAACATATTATATTTGACAAAATTATTGTAGTTTGACATAAAATGATATATGTTATTTTCTGGATTAATGGTTTTATGCCATAAGTAAAATATCTGACAAAGAAATGTCACGGGACACAATTAAAGTCCGGAGTCATTAGTTGAGAGAATGATCAACAGTGACATGACCAAAAGCACTAGTTGAGAGAATGATCAACAGTGTTATAGAATCACTAGTTGAAAGAATGATCAACAGTGATATGACCAGAATCATTAGTTGAAAGAATGATCAACAATGATATGATTACAGTCACAGGAATCGCCTAGTGACAGATAAATTGGATAATAGTAAAATATAATTACTTGATAAATTCACTATTGGATGAAAGTGAGCCAATGAGTAATATGATTACTGTCACATCGGAACTGCCACCATGTGACAAATACTGATTAAGTTGGGTAAATATAAATAGATATAAAAACCTTAATACTGTAAGGTATAACAATATATTTTATAAAAATGGAATGAATTCACTCAGTATTTTCGCTGACAAAACCTTTTTCAAACATTTTTCAGGTAATTACAGTAGATTGGAATAAAAGCTGGATACGACACTGAAAGGCTTCAAGAAGTGGCTTATTTTATTAATTAAATCAAATTAAGAAATATTGTTTTATGTAAACAAATTTATCTTATTAAAGCTACCTTTATAAAACATGGGTTTATCCCATCTATTTAAATAAATAAAATCCGGTGTTTCTAAACTCTGATATTTTTCCTAACTCACGGTCCTGATGAAATTTCCGCTGCAATGTTTTATAAAATTAATCACCGGTACCATTGGGCTGTTCACGGCTTCTGATTCCGTCCAGGGTGGGTCGGGGGTCGTGACAGAAGGTGGTATCAGAGCCACTTGTTTAAGCTATTTAGGTTTTCTTTTAATACCTAAACAATAAAGTTAGGAAACTGATACAAATTAACATATGTATTATATATGAATATATATATGTCGATATGCACATATAATATCCTGGAAGTATTGTTTTGTTTTAATTATTCTGTGATATTAATAAGTGAAAATGTTTGCAATTCAAATGTCGAATGAAGTACCACATAATCCAGAAGTTCATGCTAATAATGAAAATCCTTTGGATAAAAATGCTATAGAAAATCTAATAGCTCAAGGAATAGCTAATGCTTTACCTTTAATAATTAAAGCTATTAAAAATACCGTAGAACCTACCAAAGTTGTGAGTAGCAAGCATACTCGTGACGATGGTTTTAGCCATAGTGTCAATGGAGGTAATGATGATATTATCAAAACCCCATTTCCCAAGAAAAAGAAGGCAATGACTCTCGGGTGTACCTACAAAGAATTTCTAGCTTGTAAACCAACTGAGTTCGCAGGCAGTGAAGGAGCCACGACTGCTCTGCGATGGTTGGAAAAGATGGAAGCTGTTCTTACAATCAGCAAATGTGCCGAAGAAGATAAGGTGATGTATGCATCTAACCTCTTTAAGGAAGAAGCCTTAGAATGGTGGAATACAATTCTTTAGGCAAAAGGAAGTGACATGGCTTATGCCATGAACTGGGAAAAATTCAAGGAAATGACAGAAAGGAAATTTTGTCCTCCTTATGAAAAGGAACGAATGACTAACAAGTTCCTAAATCATAAAATGATAGGTGTGAATTGTCGTGAATATACGACCACGTTCTTCGTATATGCAAGAATGGTACCAACTCTGGCTTCGCCAGAACCTGTACTAATTTCTCGTTATATTTGGGGATTAGTTAGCGAAATCCGAGACATAGTCAAGGCCGCTCGACCACAGACTATTGAAGAAGCAGTCGAACTAGCTAACATGCTGACAGATGGACTAATCCGCATAAGAGAAGAAAACAAGAAGAAAGAGTTAGCCCATAAAATTTCCCAAGAATTCTACAAGAAGACAGGAACTGAACCGTCACTGGAGCAACCTACCTACAGAAGCTGTAACAAAAAGCATTCAGGAAGATGTCGTTTTAGGAGAACACCCTACTGTGACTTCTGCAAGATGACCGGACATATAGAGGAAGAGTGTAGAAGAAAAACTAATGTTTGTTTCAATTGCGGAGAAACAGGACACATCAAACCATATTGCCCTAAATTAACCAAAGCACTTGACAACAAGGCCATAACAACAGACGAAGCTAAGAAGAACGCGCGAGCATTCGTACTTACTACGCAAGAAGCAGAAATGATTCCAGACGTAATCGCTGATATATAATATCTAAGTTAAGTTATTATTTGACCCTAGTACAAATAAAAGTTTATAAATATATACATTCTGTCAAGTACTTCATCTATTCAAAACCATAACAGACTTGTTTGGTTTTTTTACTTTCACTGAATCATTTATTTGGTCACGATCACCTTGTGGTGACGTTTTCACAAAATTTGAAGCTTATGCTAATCTCGTTGCATACGGGTTTAATTATTTATTTATATTGAATCCGCTTTGTTGGTTTATTCTATAAAATCAATCTTAACACAATCATGTGCTAAGATAATGATACACAAATTCATTTCATATTTCAGTGTATCTCTTAATGATTTTTATATCAGTAATCGAGCGTTTCGTAATCTTTATTGCTTTATCATCTTTGATCGAAAAACATTATTCAATTATTTCAATCTCAATCAAAAATCCTACTAGATTTATTCTGAAACATTCGGACTTACTTCATTTGATTTCAAAGCATGGTGAAACTCATTTCATTCACCGCTACTATTTCCAATTACTACGACACCTTGTGGTGGCGTTTTCTTTAATTTGTAGCTTGAGCTAATCTTATTGTCACTCCTGATGAACGAATTTTAATTTCTGTTGGTTCATTATCTTAAACAGTCTTAATACAATTATGTGTTAAGATAAGAGTACACAAATTCATATCATATTCCGGTGTACCTCTTAACGTTTCTTTCATCATTTATCGAAAATTTTATAATATTCATTTGGTCTTTTCATTTGAAAATCCTATTCAAATATCCAAATTTACTTCATTTAATTTTTCCGTTGATTACACGGTGAAATTATTCGGTCACCGTAATTATTGAATTATTTCAATCATTACGACACCTTGCGGCGTCGTTATAAACTTGTAGCTTGGGCTAATCAAAAGCATACGAATCATTCAAAATCACGTATGTATTTCGTTTGACACATCATTTGAAAGTAGTCTTGATGCAATTATGTATTAAGACAATGATACACTAAACTATATTTCGGTGTATCCTTGCAATTTAATAAATGTCAACACGTTGATTTTTCTTTTGTTATGGTTCGATAGTTGACAATCATTTTCGTGCTTCTATTTCATTTGAGCTTGTTGATTCTGAGTCTTTTTCAGTTGCCAATCAAAGTAAGTTTTCTTTTGACAAAAGAATTTTTATTGATTCTAAAAGTTCTTTACATTCATTCTAAATATCTATTTGATCATATATCTTTTGGCTTGAAAATAGTCACATTGAAAATTATATCATTTCATCTCATCCGTTTGACATCGATTTCTTCAACTAATTCAGTTGAACCTTTGAATTCTACTTATGATACAACTAGTATTCACAAAATTTGATATTTCAATTCTGTGTCATCTACCTTAATATTGTTTTTATTGACTAGAATATGACATAAGTTTAAAAGAAATATCGTAACCCAAATCTCGAGGACGAGATTTTTATTAAGGTGGGGAGAATGTAACAACCCTCATTAAAAGTCCTATTTATATTATTATTTTATTCAATAGGAAATCCTAATTGAGACACCCAAGTAATTCTACGCGAACCCTAAAATTTTCAGAACAATCAGAATCAGGATCAGGGCCCCTAAAACTCAGGGGGGGCATTCCCTACTCAACGATTATCTTTATAAGTTATTATAAAACTCAAATTTAATCATTTCGTCGACTCAGCTGGCCTACTCCTACGCGTGGCTACCCTATAGTGATTTGGTGTCCTTTACGGACCGTAACATTAAGAGTCTTACGGACCGTAACATTGGGAGTCTTACGGTCCGTAAGCATGTCAAATTTCGTGTATAAATAGCAGGCATTGGCACTTGATTCTGGGCGATGAAACGACGAAGAAATTCAAAATACGCGCAGAGATATCGTCCAAATACTCACAATTAACACACACAAATCACTAATTGATGCTGCAATCAGGGTAATAACTCGATCGCTATTACGATTCAACGTCCGATCGATTATAACTATCCAACGATTGTTTAAGTGCCGCTCAAATTGAGTTTATACTTTGTTATTCATCGTGATTTCGACTTGAATGTTTGAGTGCTGTTCGAACTCGGACTATACTCTGTCATTCGTTGTGAATCCGCTGAATTGTTAAGTATTGCACTTTGTCATTTGTTGTGAGGGTTTTATCTCGTGAGTTATCGTAAATGCTGTATTAGTTACTTACCTAGTTTGTATGCACTAGGTTACAAGGCTAATCATGTCACACCCCGAAATATCAGAGCATTGGCGTGACTGGACTGGTATCGTCATTGCACAGCGGAAGCAAATAAGCTAAGTCTTTCTAGAAGTTGAACGCCACTAAGTACTCGTATCTCCAATGGTTCTCCTATTCCAACCGTGCCTTGTCTTAGTAACCTGAGAAAGAGCATGCGACAAAAATCAACATAATGTTGAGCGAGTTCATAGTTTGTTTGTAAAAGATTTGAAATAAATCTTTTGTATTGTGAAAGATTTGAAATAAATCTTTGGAATAACCGGTTTTTGAAATAGTATTGAGAAAATGAGTTTAAAAATCGTTGCAATTTCCGCTGCAATGTTTTATAAAATTAATCACCGGTACCATTGGGCTGTTCACGGCTTCTGATTCCGTCCAGGGTGGGTCGGGGGTCGTGACACGTGACGCGTGGCGCGAGGGAGACCCTTTTCCAGCAGGTTCGTTACTGGAACCTGCACTCTACCAGCTATGCCAGTTTTTACGGAAACGGCCATAACTTATTCGTTATTGATCCATTTTACGTGATTCTTTTTCTTACGCGTCCGTAATTTAATTCTCCATCTTATGGAGTTAAAATCCAACATCTGACATAATAAATTTTGAGACTTCTAAGCCTTCGACTCATTACATTTTTACCGAATTTTAACCCGTTTATGAATTTTATCAAACAAACATATTTGTTTGATCCTTATTTCACATGAATCTCTTCAAATTAATGTTATCTACCATGTTAGGTTCTAATCACAGGTTTCTTACACAAATTAAACCCGTTTTCGCTCGTATGCTTATTTTGACCCGTTAAGGGTAATTAAGCCTGTTTTAAGCATGAATCTCTTTCTCTCACATCAAGCATTATACTACCACATTTCTTGTCAAATAATATTTCTTCACAACTATATTTGTGTTGTATTAAGGGTGGAAATTCCTAAACTCCGAGTTTTACCCCTCGAATCATTATTTTACGGCAAAGACTATTATAGAGTCAAATGACTAAGGATTCACATCTTTTGCTTTTGTATACTCATTCTAAGTGTTTAATTATGCATACTACTCTTTTCCGAACAACCTTTATGGGTCGTTAGCTCGATTTAGCTTATAAGGGCATTTTGGTCCATTTAGTCCTTTCATTAATATAAAGGACTTTTAAAAGCATTTTCGACCCAAAAGCCCTGTTTTAAACTATGCATTTGATTCAAAAAGTCATTATGTTTTCAAAACACAACGATTATCATATGAATCATTCGGTTTGCTTATTAAGGTAACCAAATGTCTATATAACTGCATTTAACTATCAAGGAGCCTCTAGTTCCTATTGAGTGGTTAATCTATATTATACATACCTGGCTCGGATCAATATATATATTGACCCGTTTCGATACCTTGCCTTAGTGACCGCTAAGTAATAGCGATGTAAGTATCCATTTGATATTTATTCCTGAGATCATACAACTCGACAAACCATTAGTCGATATTGTCAAAGGGTGATATTTTCACCCTTTTGACCCGTTTGTTTTAATTGACCGATTATATTGGCGAGATGAAGCTTATTGCCATCTCGCATACATGACTTTCTCCAGTTTACATCGTGCGATCATTTCAATTATAAATCACTTCTTAACGCTTTTGGCCTATCAAGGCTTTCGAAATAAAGTATCTTTCAAAACCAACAATTATTGTCAACGAGTGACCAAATTACAATTTTACCCTTATTGGTTATTATGGTTTGCCTTATCTGGTAACCCTTAAAAGTACATGTTTCATTCGTCATAATATGATCGAATTACCGATTTAACTCATTTTTACCCATCACTATGGTTTCCTATCATATTTGATTATCTTGTTCCGTACGGCTACACGTCGGAACACCATATCTCAATTGGGTATTTATCTTATTCATAATCATTACGATAAAGAATATTCCAACATATATGACTAGTGTAAGCTATACTTACCTTGCCTCCAAATTACGCTTTTCCTTCATTCTTGATTCGTTTGACCCGTTTCCTTCCGCAAGCTTTCACCTAGCTTGGCAAGCGTCAAACTATCATTGTAATTGTAAGATGGTTAGGTTAGTCATAATCATTTACGACCATTCCATCCTACGCTTCTTATATCGAACTTATCATTCGATCATATACTTGGTCGGTTTGACTTTTTAAAGTCAATCGACTTATCAACTTATTCAATGCACATTTGGTTTATTGAATTTCGCTTAGGCATTTCATCCAAACTCTTAACGAAATCAAATTTTACACACTAACTACTAGGTAACATGATTTCAAGTATGTATATCACGATCTTAACATCAATTCTCTTATATCTTAAAAAACCCATTTCGTGAGAAGTATGATCTTGTACCCAAATTCATGGTTTAATCGAACACCTTCTATTTGTTATCATGCATGTTGATTCTAAGCATAGTTATATCATCAATTTCATCATAACATTAAAACCCACTTATCTAAGTGTGTTAATTCATCAAATCCTTCAATTCATAGCATGTTATGTATGATTTTCACTTAGGGTTTCGTTCCTAAGCAAGTATACATCACTAATCTAGCCAGAGCTTCTCTAATCCATGCCTAATTCGTGATTAGGATGATTATCAAATTTTTACAACTTCACGAATGTTAAAAATTCGACATACCTTACGATCCCCTTGACTTGGTGATCACGAATTTGTGTTCATGCATTGATTTGGCTCTTGATTTGGGCTTCAATTTGATCAATTTGTTGAACTAGGGTTTGGAGCCCCTTGTTCTTGCTCCTGGGCGTACGCGCACACACACACACACAAAGTGTGTGTTGTGTTTTGATTTTTAGTTTTTATAATTCAAGTCTCCTTTTAGGCAACTTAGGTCCCTCTAGTTTAGTTAGTCATTAAGTAGACCATAACCCACCTATTTCTAGTAATATTCCCCTTATTAACTAGGTTAAACATTCCTAGTTAACTTAATGGGTTCGGGAAGTCATAACCCGTATTATTTTAAGTCCCGTTAACTCGGCCTTCTATATAATTTTGTTTTCTCAAAGTATTTATCCTCTTTTACTTAACATCAAGTTTTTTTATTTAAATTCTAATATTTACCACGTTAATTTTTACCACCAACGGTATTTTACCCGTTGTCACTATTAACGTGGTTTGATTACCAAACCCATTTTTTGGTTGTTACAAGTCTACCCCCCTTAAAGAGGTTTCGTCCTCGAAACCTTTCTTACATAGTTCATTGAGTTTTAAACTCAATGCATTTGACCTGAGTAATCTTTTAAGCATTACTCATACTTTAACCAATTGTTAGTATTGCCAGAACAATATGGTAATATCTTTTTGGTTACAAAACATCTACGTACCTCATACGACATAATGCAACTTGAAATAACAAAATTTCGTTATTTCTACTAGTTTAGTTAACTTAGCGATTTCCATCGCTTTTATATATTATCGAACTCTTTGTGAATCCGTTACTTTGATCTGTTTAAAGGTCTTTAGTGAAATCTTTCACATTTTGCAACAATTTCTTTTGTTTTCAAATTCATTTATTCGGTTCAGTTATACCGAATCCACCGCTTACAAGCAACCAAATTTATTTAAATGACCTTAACCGGTCTCACTAACTAGACTTATTAGTCCAGTTACTTTTTACCGCTCGCTTGGTTATAATGTGATTCTACTTCACATTGCATTCCTTGACCGTGATCATGTCACATCATGTTTAATTTATATCAACCTTTCATTTTCGAAAATATCACTTTTCGAATATATCGTCTTGCGCCTATCAGTGTCAAGACTTGTATCTGTCATGCTTACTATTTAAATTCCTATCAGAATTTTTATTTGTAAAAACGTTATTTCTTATCAAAACTGAAGTTTTGGTTTAGCATCTTCTCTTTAACTTTTGTCAATTATCCATACCGGAATATTGACAGTCCAAAATTTATTCTTTTGCAGTCTTTGTTTTATGCGAGGATTCTCAACTGATTTCCTCGCTTTGTCTAATTAACCCGTAGGTTTTATCACTTAGCCTTATGGGCTATTTTATTAGACTTTCACCTCTTTAAGGCGAGGTCCTTATAATCTATTTCTTTCTAGTCATGACCCGTGGGTCATTTTAGTCTCGTAGACCTTTCCTTACTCATGTCATTCTTAAAATACATGTTTGGTGTCAAGGCATCCTGTTTTTGTTTAAAATCATTTATTTTCGCTTTGGTATTTTCTTTGACCTTGACCGTAGTCTAAGGCTACATTCATTTCCTTTCGAACAAATTTTCCGACTTTATGACTTCTCACGTCATTTAAGCGTCGGTTTATCTTATGCTCACCATTATCCAGTTTACATACATTCGTATTTGATTATATCCCATTACCGGGCTCATTATTCTTTTGCTTTTAACGCTACCATTATCCCGCTTGCGTTTACTCATGCCGTCCGGCATGATATTATATTCGACCCGTTCAACTTTAAAATAGTTGAACATAATTTATTCAAAATTTCTATTTACATTATCTTGTCGTCTTTTAGTCATGACTCAAAACCCGAGTCTTTTAACCTTCCATCCGAGTTCCCGTTTCTCGGTCTACGCATGTGTTTAATTCTTACCCATCAACCGGGTGTTTAACCGAAATTGTTATTATAGCAACCCTCCCGGTATGCATTAAGACCTCGCTTCATTTTTATATTCCGACTTTGTCCTCAAGTTTGACGTCTTACAAAAACGGCCCGTTAAGAGGCATATTTGCATTTTCCGGGTTCGAGTGTAAGTACACCCCCTCCCAGTGCGTACTTTAATCATTTTACTTGTTTCTTTGTCCCTTCACTCGGGCTCATTATCCTTTTATAATACGCTTCCGTCACTCAGCTGTGCGTTTACAATATTATCAAATATTTTGCTTATCTGATTCATTTGGGTACTTTTTAATTTGTCTCACTCACCTCGTCCTTACTACATTAGATGTAAGCATGTCCATCATAAAAAGTTCATGGTACCACGTGCTCACCACTTACTTGGCCAGAGTAAGCGATCAATACCTGGTATACATGACCTTTTTATAATTTTCACATTACAGCCCATGTAAGTAATGCCTCTATTTGTTTCTCTTGGAAACAATATCCGGATAGATTTTTCTATTCGGGTTTTTACAAGTTTTTAATCTACATATGCAACTTTCAATCTCTACGTATTTGTTGCATATTACTATTTGTGCAATTAAATTTAAAATGTGCACCTGGTAATGCTTGCCCTAACGGGCTTCTCTTGCCATTAGTCTTGTTCGCGATCGCTACGCGGTTTAGGTCCTTGATGAGCATACTCTTTGGACCGTTCCTCTGTCAAATCCGCGATTTGTTAAACTCTTGCTATTTTCATATGCGAGTGTCCTTCAACTAAAACATTTACAATAGTTAGTAATTTCGACATTAATGGATGCCCGTATTATAATACAAGCCTTTTCTACTATACGCATCAACGCGTATAATTTCGTTAACTATATCTATTCTATATCGTTTTTATTGGTGTAACGTGTATTACACGATAACCATATGTGTTGTTCTCAACACTTTAATCCTACTAAACCATTGATATACATGTACTTATCGGATTTGCGATCAAGCCTCGAACCGAACACACTTTATTCCTTAACCATGAGCTCTGATTACCAACTTGTAACACCCTTACTATTTTTAAACGGATTTCGTCTTTTATTACGAACAAAATCATTTAAATATAAGTACATGTACATTAGAGAATACAGATTAATTGAATCTTTTACAATTTTCAAGTACACCACTTGATGTGACTACATTCGTCGTTTAAAATTAACGATTAACAATGTGCGGAAGCTTATAACTTGATCGTGTTCGGTTTTTCGTTGAGCTTGATCATCCCCCGGTATTGTATATAACACCTACAATTCATAAAACATGAATTGAATTAGTCATACGTAGTTTAGAACGTGTTTAAACGAGTTCGCGAGGCAAAATAATTGAAAAAAAACAAATTTTTAAAAACTGACTCCGTCATGCCACGCGAAAGAACCCACTTGCTCCCTCGCGTGGCGCGAGGGAGACCCCTTTCCAGCAGGTTCGTTACTGGAACCTGCACTCTACCAGCTATGCCAGTTTTTACGGAAACGGCCATAACTTATTCGTTATTGATCCGTTTTACGTGATTCTTTTTCCTACGCATCCGTAATTTAATTCTCCATCTTATGGAGTTAAAATCCAACATCTGACATAATAAATTTTGAGACTTCTAAGCCTTCGACTCATTACCATTTTACCGAATTTTAACCCGTTTATGCATTTTATCAAACAAACATATTTGTTTGATCCTTATTTCACATGCATCTCTTCAAATTAATGTTATCTACCATGTTAGGTTCTAATCATAGGTTTCTTACACAAATTAAACCCGTTTTCGCTCGTATGCTTATTTGGACCCTTAAGGGTAATTAAGCCTATTTTAAGCATGAATCTCTTTCACTCACATCAAGCATTATACTACCACATTTCTTGTCAAATAATCTTTCTTCACAACTATATTTGTGTTGTATTAAGTGTGGAAATTCCTAAACTCCGAGTTTTACCCCTCGAATCATTATTTTACAGCAAAGACTATTATAGAGTCAAATGACTAAGGATTCACATCTTTCGCTTTTATATACTCATTCTAAGTGTTTAATTATGCATACTACTCTTTTCCGAACAACCTTTATGGGTCGTTCGCTCGATTTAGCTTATAAGGGCATTTTGGTCCATTTAGTCATTTCATTAATATAAAGGACTTTTAAAAGCATTTTCGACCCAAAAGCCATGTTTTAAACTATGCATTTGATTCAAAAAGTCATTATGTTTTCAAAAAACAACGATTATCATATGAATCATTCGGTTTGCTTATTAAGGTAACCAAATGTCTATATAACTGCATTTAACTATCAAGGAGCCTCTAGTTCCTATTGAGTGGTTAATCTATATTATACATACCTGGCTCGGATCAATATATATATTGACCCGTTTCGATACCTTGCCTTAGTGACCGCTAAGTAATAGCGATGTAAGTATCCATTTGATATTTATTCCTGAGATCATACAACTCGACAAACCATTAGTTGATATTGTCAAAGGGTGATATTTTCACCCTTTTGACCCGTTTGTTATAATTGACCGATTATATTGGCGAGATGAAGCTTATTGCCATCTCGCCTACATGACTCTCTCCAGTTTACATCGTGCGGTCATTTCAATTATAAATCACTTCTTAACGCTTTTGGCCTATCAAGGCTTTCGAAATAAAGTATCTTTTAAAACCAACAATTATTGTCAACGAGTGACCAAATTACAATTTACCCTTATTGGTTATTATGATTTACCTTATATGGTAACCCTTAAAAGTACATGTTTCATTCGTAATAATATGATCGAATTACCGATTTAACTCATTTTTAGCCATCACTATGGTTTCTTATCATATTTGATTATCTTGTACCGTACGGCTACACGCCGGAACACCATATCTCAATTGGGTATTTGTCTTATTCATAACCATTACGACAAAGAATATTCCAACATATATGACTAGTGTAAGCTATACTTACCTTGCATCCAAATTACGCTTTTCCTTCATTCTTGATTCGTTTGACCCGCTTCTGTAACACCTCGTAAAATCACGTCCAATGATGTATTGACACGTGTAATAAACCCTAATAAAGTCAAACATTGAATTTAAGGGACTAACTTTTTTGAAAAATCAAAAACTTTGATTATGAAAGGACTGGAAGTGATAGCATACCTAAAATAAGTTTCTAAATAATCTCTTACGATGTTTATATTCACAAATGAGCCACTTGATGATTAAGTGTAGCTGTTTGCGTAATTAATTGAAAGTTTGCGCGATGAAGGGTTAAAAGCGTCAACATGTTAATTCTTACCTCTGAGTGACCTTTTAATAAACCGGGAGCTTCATGATATTTGATTATACTCTCGGGAATGCCAAGTAATGGCCGTCTAAGGTTTTTATGCCTATAAGTAAAGTTACGCGCAACTTTGCAAGTTAGAGGGACTAAAAGTGTCAATATGTTTAATTATACCTCTGAATGACCTTTTAGCGAACCCGAAGTATTGTGATGTTTAATAATACTTTCAAGAATGAATAATATGGATTAGATAATGTTTCAATGCTATTAAATGATAAGATGCGCAAGTTTGCGCAATAGAGGGACCTAAAGCGTCAACTTTTGAATCTACGCCTTTCGGTGACCATCTAAGCGAGCGAAAGTGTAGTAACATTTAAGTATATGCTTGGGAATGATCAATATGGGCCATGGAAGGCTTGGATATCATTAAACGATATTTCACGCTACTTTGCGCAATTAAAGGACTATTTGCGTCAAACTGCAAAAGTATATCGATTCGTAGGGTATCGGACCGTCCGGAATATGATCGTAAGTTAAACATACCTTAAATATCCCTTACCTAGCTTAGATATAGGTTTGGAGGTGTTTGATGCGCAAAAAATAAACTTTTAAGTCATGCAGGGACTAAAAGTGTCAAAAAGTGCACAAGTTTGCATTTTCGCGCATATTTCACATTCTGAATATACCCGGGCACCCAAAAATTTATGTAAGCACTAAAATATTTTATTTTAGTGTATGGCTTGATAAAATTTCATCCGTCGCGTAGTTTGGATCGTTTTTCGCGTCCGTCCGTGTTTCGTCGTAATTAGACGAACAACGTGACCGTACGACCAAACGAACCGACATCCGACATGTTTTTGAGCATGTTTCATGTCCCCTATATTTAGGCATCATGTTAGAGCCTTGAAATGAGGTTAACAGGCCTTAGATGTGTCAGAAACACATTATTATGCAAGCAGGGACCAAAACTGCACTTTTGAAAGTTTGTTTGAGCTGTGCAGGCCGTTGGCTACGCCCCCTGCAGCGTAGCCTACGCCCAGGTCTGGGCAGATTCATATTTTCAGCATTTTTGTTATTTTTCAAGGGCTTTTAGGTAAAATTCTCAATTCCATGAGCTGGTTTTCAACACCCATTGTATGTAGAAACCATGGGCACACATGGAGGGCCAAGATTTAAGCACGGTTAACGAGGAACGATCCTAACGGTTCTCAAAATCCTATATAAACCCACTTGATTCTTGCTCTCATTTCACCCATGATCTGAATTGTTCTAAGTTGGGGCCTTTGTGCTTCATACCTGAACATCCTAGATCAATTCCATCCTTGCTTGGATCCTTTGTAAGTGTCCTTTCGTGCTTGGTTTAATTATTTAGCGTTTTAAACCGAAAAGTCAAGCGTTTTCGATAAACGCTTTAACTTTTAAACGGTTGAGCCATTGTTCGAAACGAACATGGCTACGTGACCGTAATTAGGTAGGTGTTAAACCCTCAAAAGGGCACCTCCGAATTACCACGTTTACTTAGTTAAATTGTCGGGTCAAATAAAAGTCAATCGGGTTAGTTTTAAATAAAATTAATAACTATTAATATAAAAACCATAAAATCAGTTTTATCTCTTTAATAAATTGGTAAATATTAGTTGAACATGTCTAAGCATGATTCAACCCGACAATTCTAAGTATAGGCTCGGTTCGGAACCGAAAGTCGCAAAAGTCGACTTTTGTTTTGACTTTCAGTTCTAACCCGATTTAGCTTAGTTTAGATATGCCTTAGGATTCCTTTAGGACCAGGTTATAGGTTAGTATAACCCTTCGAGGTTATACAACTTGGTTCCATAGAAATCCTAGTTCGTGCTTGTTTCCGTTAAATGCCTAAATGTTGACCGTTATGCCCTTTTGACCCTAAAACGAGAATTTTGAAAATGTGCGAGGCCAATAATATTTATTACTAATTTATAAACTTATCCCTAAAATTTGACATCAGTTTGAGGTCTAGATTAGGAGTTATGCTCAATAGCGTAATTAGAAAGCTTTTTATTAATTAAACGGCGTAATTAGCGTATATCCTATCTAAACCCAATTTTTGATACCAAACTTTTTACCTACTGATATAAAATAATATTTTGGGATTTTTAAAGATTTTTATTTATTTTTAGGCTGAGCATAACATAGGGTTCTAGGCTTGATTCGGTAATTGCCGGTTTTTCCCTTTTGGGCTATAAAATGAGTTTTACAAATCCTTTTGACCCCAAACCTTTTTCTACTGATCTAATATGATAAATAAAATATTTTGAGCCTTCTGGAATAATAAAAATATAAGCTTTCTATACAAAACCCCGAAATGGCTCCAAATCGCCTTTTTAAGCGTTTTTAACGCATAGTATGTATCGAAACTAGTTTAAATATATAAGGGTTGATGCCTACTGATATTTTCAGTAAATTTCTATATTTTAACAGTAAGCAAAAGCTTTAAACTCAGATTCACTGTTTTGCCCTTTTTAAGCCTATGTGGAATTACCAAAATGCCCCTACGGTGCATAGTATGGTTATAATTAATAAATTTCACATATATATGATACCCTACTGATATGACTTATTAAATTAAGTATAATTACTGATTTAATCAGACGTGTAACTCAGAATGATATTTAAACTCTCTTATAACCTTTAAAATGACCAAAATACCCCTACGGGGCATAAATTGGTCTTAAACTCGTTTTGGGCATAATGGAAGGTATCCTACTGATATCACAACATATTTAGGGCATATTAACTTAGGAAACTTGTATATGACTCATTTGGTTACTCGTTACACACTTTTCGCGTTCGGATCGGCGTATGTAACTAGTTTGCATATATTAGCCGAAACGGGTCAAACCATATCGTTTTTGTCTCAAAATTCAGAATGTGTTTAAGTTACACATATTAAACAAGCATAAAAGCTTGTCGGGTCAAAACCACATTCTAAACCGGTCTTCGCTTTATCATGCGTTTGAACCGTGTCTTCCTTTTGAAAACTAACCGGTCTAAGCTTAGGCTTAATTAAAGACCCGTTAGGAATCTAATAGGTTATTAAAAACCTTCGTTCCAGATTTAGGAGCCCAGTAAAAGCTATATATACTTTCTTGGTGGTATACGGCTGGGATAAATTGTATAAATTTGCTCAGGTAAATACTCTTAACTTATTTTCCCTATACGGGCTTGGGATACGGTCTACAAAAGTACCGCTTGGTCGGGTATGTAGTCATTTAAATCGGATTGTGATTAATGTATTTACATAACTCGCTTTATTCTGTATTATTTGGTGTATGGCCCTTGGGGGTTAAATGACCATGTCCCGGATATCCTTGGCATCATTCGAAGAAATGGCCACGACCTAAGCACGGGGTGTAGGCGTACACCTGGCAGTTGCATATGTAAAAACTGGTAGCCCACTTAAAGGAATCAGCCTTGTGGGTATTATACCTGTGGCGTGTCAATTAATCTAGACTGGCCCTACAAACCGGCACTGACGGACGACAAATAAGTAAAACTGTATACAAGATTATTTTTGAATAATTGTCCCAAGTTATAAAAGATATTTTTGCCTAAGTGCATTCAAATTAATTTTTAAACTCTTTTCAAAATGAGCCAGTTAAGTTGTATTTACCAGTGTAAACTGACGTATTTTCCAAAAAGGCTAAGTGCAGGTACTAGACGGAATAGGCTGGCTACTCCAGGCATCACTACTCAAGTCTCGCAAGCTTTAGATGCCTTTAAAGTCTGTTGAACAATTTCCTTTTTATTTGATCCGCCTGTGGATCTGTTTCAACTATTTTGTGATACTCAATATTACAATTTTATTCAGTTGAAATGAATCTATCTTTTGCTTCCGCTGTGCATTTAAATTTGTGTTGTTTGACTATGATGATATCAACTATGTCACAATACTCCCCACCGGGGCCACCGGTAGTACGTGGAAATATCGGGGTGTGACAGGTTGGTATCAGAGCCAACATTGAGTGAATTAAACACTAGCCTTTTTGTGTTTAATCTCAATGACACAGTAGCACATTACTTGACCTTCTGAGTCTAGACTTAACATAGGAATACTCTCAGCTCTATTCGGAGAATTATTGCTTTCAATTCCCTATATTTTAAATACGTCACCAAGCAAAGAAGCCATAATGGAAATTCTCCCCATTCGAAGCCTAGGGAAGGCCGAGCTTCGTACTGCGACCAGGATTAATGTGCAACCAAGGAGAAAACATTCAGAAATAAAGTAAAGAAGAAAACTCCTTTTGCTGAAGATCGTTTCCTTAATAGTCCTCATAAGAACATATTTATCTTCCAGTTCCTTCGAGGACAACATGTTCCTTTCAAGTCCCGTTTAGGGCAATTCTGAACCTCTTTTAAAAAAATCCTTGGAATGTTTTATCTAAATGTTATATACATCATTATATATGAACATAAAATATGAATAATAACATTCCTTTTATAAGATCTACCATTATAATAAAAATGGCAAAATCTAAAAAGGACAAGACCTAGCCCATGTGTCATTTTAAGAACAGGGCCAAGATGGCAGTTCCTCAATTAGATTCAGATCCCTATTAACATCTCAATTTAGGATTGTTCTGCGTTAAAAATGAAAAAGAATCTTAAAGGTAAACCTAGCCTATATGACAAGGCCAAGATGGTAGAACCTATTCAAAAGATTCAAATCCTTGTTAACATCAGTAACATGTTAACATTCCTGGCAGACGTGGTTCAATAAAATCGCATAAATCATCCTTATACGGGATTCTCCCGAAATCCCTTCTTATTTTGTGAATTAAGCATCCGTTAGGGATGTAATGCTTACGGGCCATATTCATTGTCATATAAGACAAACGACAGTCGTAGCCTACAACTCCCTGTCAAGAAAAGGCAATGAACAACGTTCAAGCCTACATACCTTGATTCTACAAAATCATGGTTTATAGTTTAAAGTTGCCCTTATGACTTGGCTTTTTTGTGCCATAGTTATATTTAATTAAAGGAAAAATTACATGTTTTGTCCTTTATCTTTATACCATATTTCAAGCGGTGTCCTTTTCAATGAATTTTGACAGGTTTTGCCCTTTATAGGAAATTTTGTTGCACGTTTTGTCCTTTGACCCTAACCTAGTTAGATTTTCTTGTTAAATCTGGTCACGTGCAAGTCACATGAGGGTAGTTTAGTCTTTATACATATAAAGGACAATATTTGTAAATATTGTTATATGTATAAATACTACCTGCTCTATTACTCTGCAAGTAATTTTTCCCCAAATAACTAAGCAAAAATTGCATTTGCCCCATGATTCAACAACGACGCACACCTAAATTTTCGACCCAAATTAGTACCACCCACCAAGATCAACCACTTCCTCAATATTATTACTCTGTTTACTTAACAAATTATTGAACTTTTCACCACCACTTGCTCAATTTAGCAATCCCACTAAACCACAACAACCCACATCTCAAAACAGAGTCTTGATACGATCCCCATTAGGGTTTTTGTCAATTTCAACAATCATGGCTTCTTTGATGCTATAATTTGGACCTCAAAATCTTGCATTTGCCCTAAAAGGGTTAGGGTTTAAGAACCCTGATTTGAAATGTAGGAACCCCAAATCCAATTTGATTGGTAAAAGTTGTAATCTTGGAGCTAAAACCCTTATGGTACCCAGATGTAGTGTGTCTGTATCAAGGCCTGCTTCATAGCCAAGATTTATTCAGCATAAGAAAGAGGCTTTTTGGTTTTATAGGTTTTTGTCAATTGTGTATGATCATGTGATAAACCCTGGGCATTGGACTGAGGATATGAGAGATGATGCACTCGAACCGGCGGGACTCTATAACCGGGATTTGGTTGCGGTGGATGTTGGTGGGGGTACAGGCCGGGTTTACTATTTTGGGGATTGTGGAACATGTTGATGCTAAGAATGTGACCATTTTGAAACAGGTCGTTGGACCTGGAGTCGCCGGAATCAGGATTGGAGATCCGATTGAGAGCATGGGTTAGGGCGGCGATGCCGATGGCTGTACAGTGGTGGTTGGGTGTTTGGTTAGGGTTGGGGTGGTGGTTCTGTGTAGATCAGTTATCGGTGAAGACTGAGGTGACGGTGGATGGTTGTGGTGGTGGTGGTAGATGAAGGTTGAGAGCGAGAGAAAGAGTTATTTGTGTGTCATAAAGAGAGAAAGAGATTTTAATTTAGGAAAATGTTATTAGTTATTTAAATTTTCTTTTCTTTTATTTATTAAAAGATTTATAAATAAATGGGTACAAAGACTAAACTACCCCTGTTTGATTAGATTTAACAAAAATAACTAATAGGGTTAGGGTCAAAGGATAAAACATGCAACGAAATTCCCTATAAAGGGCAAAACCTGTCAACATTCGTTGAAAAGGACACCGCCTGAAATATGATATAAAGATAAAGGACAAAACTTGTAATTTTTCCTTAATTAAATCTAGGATAAATATAATGAAAATCCTGAATAAAATAAATATCATTCCTTTTCTGCCAGTATACATATTAAAAGATAATCTTAAAAGGTATAACCTACCTTGAATGTCATTAAAGACCTAGTTAAGATGGTAAGACCTGTTTAAAAGAAATTCAGATCCTTGTTAACATCTGAAAATATGTTAACACTCCTGACAACAGTGATGCGATAAAATCACACTTGTCATCTTCATATTAGGAATTTCCAAACCCCTTATTTAGCGTAAATGATCAATAGGAATCATGGCTAATAAACGTCGAACATGATGTACACATCTAAACATCCATCTGGGATGTATACCTACGGGAAAAGATGTATACATGAAAAAGATAGTTTTATTTTATAACTTCTTGTCAAAGACAATGAACTATGAAATTTTTCCGATCCAAATGAATCATTGATTATGTTTTAAAAATTTCCCTAGTGACAAAGGCATCTGTGCCATCAAAAGTCCTTTGGAACATGCCCTTGTGCTATAAAAAAATGTCGGTACGACATTGACAGTCGTGATTTATGTCCCCTGTCTAATAAACATAAAGGATTATATTCCATTTAAATGCCAAAGATGGTTTATTTAAAAACCTAGGCAAAGCATAATCAAATAAATTAAATACTATCTACTAGCCTATATGGTTTAATCGCACCATGGCTATTTAATTATCAAGTTCGACAATTCACTACATAATTAAACAGATTATTACTGCTTGGTTTGTAGCCTTCAAAGCTTCATCATGGCTGACCCCTCTGAAGCTCGCAATCATCCAGTTGATCAGAATAATGATGCAAGACTGAACTTAACGGGCACCGAGCTACAGGCTATGATGGATACAGCCGTAAACAACGTTGTGGACCGTGTATTAAAGGATCATAAGCGAAAGTGTGATAATACCCCAAATAAGGGTTATAAAAAGGGTAAGACCGGTTCAAACTATGACTAGTCCAAGCCAAAGGAGGCATAACCCGAATGTAAAATCTGCGGGAAGCAGAAGCACTTCGTAAAATGTATATATGAACAGACCAGGGGATGTGGCATCTGTAAAGAGACGGATCACAAGACCCATGAATGCAAGGAATTGAAGGACAACCAGCAGTCAAGTGAAAAGACCAGATGCAAAACCTGTAGGAAATACCACCTCGGGAAATGCAGATTTGAATTTCAGCCTTCACCTTGTGGAATCTGCAAATCCAAGGAGCATAAGACCTTGGATTGCAAAAAGTTGGAGGATGCGACCTGTCATGTTTGTGGCGGGAAAGGGCACATAAAGACCCGCTGCCCAAAGAAGGCGACTATAGGAAAAGGCACTTTAAATTCACAAGCTAAGCCTTGTGGAATTTGTAATAAGGAAGGGCACAAGACTTTGGAGTGCCAAGACATAGAGGACGCAACCTGCTATGGTTGCAATGAAATAGGGCACGTCAAGACAAATTGCCCAAATAAAACCAAGAAGCCTGGCAAGGCTAAGAAGACCAAAGCTGGAAGCTCCCAGATGAATGCTCAAGAGGCTATTCGGGATGATAATGTCACAACAGGTACTTTCTTTATCAATAACGCTCATGCTAGAGTATTATTTAATTCAGGTTCAGATAAGTCTTTCGTAGACAATGGATTTTGTAAATCTTTAAATCTGCCTGTTAAAACTCTAAGCGTTAAGTATAAAGTAGGATTGGCCAAGGGTACCTCAGAGACTGCTTCAGCAATATTAGATGGATGTTTTATATCCATTAGGAACCATTCTTTTCCACTGTCCTTGTTTTCGTTGAAATAGAGGGACTCGATATAGTGATAGGAATGGATTGGTTATCTTATAGCTAAGCCCATATTGTGGGTGATAAGAAGCAAGTAGTTAACAAGACTCCTTATGGTGAGCCTTTGACAATTCAAGGAGACACATGGTATGGATTGCCTATGTACCTGCAGAATTTGGTATTTAATACCAAAGCTATTAGTATGGAAACTCAGAAGGGACAAACAAAAGTCGCGATGCTAGAAATGCGACAAATGTTAATGGTGCATCAAATATGAACCTCAATGTTAAGGGAGTTATTCGCCAAAACTGTGAATAACGCAGCTGTTAGAAAAGCTATAAGAAAATTCATGAAAAGGTTCAAGAAGCCAAATGCTGTTTGCTCTAAAACACATGTCGCTGCTCATGAGAAGAGCTTCATACATACTTCAAATGCGAAGAATAAACCCAACAAAGGCATATATGGCAAGGAGCCCATTATTTTTGGGTGTACTTAAAAGTACTTCGTCTCTTGGAAGTCAAGAGACTTCAATAGTAAAAAGGGACCATCGATTGCAGGAAATTGTTGGATGAAGTAGAAGCCATTAGGTGTATCAGCGGTTACTGTCGGAAAGAAGGAAATTAATAGTATAGGGTCTATTATGTAACTTGGTGTTCTATATAAGACACCTTTTAGTTGTAACCCTAATTGAGATGTTCAATACAATTCTTGATCAATACAATTCAAACCCTAGTTCATTCTCTGTACCAATCAACATGGTATCAGAGCAGTGTTTTTGATTCGTAAACACTTTGCTCATCATCTACGGTCTATCCCAGTAAATCCAAACTCAAACCCAAAAAACCCCAACAATCAAATCAAACTTTGACCAACGTCGTCATCATCTTCAATCCGCTGAAACCCAAAAAAAGGAAAAAAAAAAGGAAAAAAACATACACAGGAGTGATATCTTCAAATCATTGCTGTGTATTTGACCGGTGACATCATCATCTTCAAATCATATAAAGCTTTGCTATTTTGACATCCTTTTTTTTTCAGCCGCCAAAACCCAAAAACAAAAGGAAAACCCTACACCACAATATTCTAATATTTTCTTCTTCTTCTTCGCTGTTTTGAGCAACAACAGATCAGCCAATCCAATCTCCAATCAATCCAGCCAAATCCCTCTCCAACCCTCCGAAATCAGAATCTGAAAAAATCAAACCGGTCGAACCCGTATCAAAACGTGTTACAAACACCAAACAGCAAAACCTGTTCCAGCGAATCCATAGTTTCTGGCCGCCGCACAAAACTTCGTTGTTTCCGATCTTCTCGACTGCAAACATCCGTCCTTCGCTGTGACTTCCGATCTGCTCGACGACATAGTTCCCAGCCGCCAATTCAGTGTCCATCAAACCATCTGTTACCTTTTTTTGAAACTTGGAAAGTCTTGAAAACTTGGAAACTTTCCAATCGATTTCGGTGATAAGTCTTGGAAACTTGGAAACTTCTTTTTTTTTTTGAATAAATTCGCTGGCCTCCTTTGTGTCGCTAGCGGATTTGTGGTTTGCGGGCGGACTTAAATCTTGAACGCGAGTTCAAGTCACCGGTGAATTTAGATAAATTCGCCGGTGAGATAACTTCGCCATTTAGCGGTGGTTTGCGGGCGGACTTAAATCTTGAACGCGAGTTCAAGTCACTGGTGAATTTAGATAACTTCGCCGGTGAGATATCTTCGCTTTTTTAGCGAAGTTATTTGGGTGCAAATTAAATACGCTCGTTTTTTTGGTTGTCGTCAAAAAAAAAAAATGGAAATCAATCATAGTAGGAACAGTGCTTGGATTTTCGATTCTGGTGCCACTGACACCATGACGTTTGAATCATCAGACATACGATCAATGGCCAATCCTCAAAAAACTCAAATCCACACTGCAAACAATGGAATGATGCAAGTGAAAGGAGGAGGAACAATTGAAATTTCACCAACTATGAAATTATCAAATTGTCTCTATGTTCCATCATTATCACACAAACTGCTCTCCATTAGCCACATTACCAAGGAGCTAAATTGTACTGTACTAATGCACCCTAATTTTTGCCTTTTACAGGATATCAGGACGGGTGTGATTATTGGACGTGGTACTGAGCGCCAAGGATTATACTATGTGGATGAAGTGGCTCAACAGGGTACTGTGATGTTAGCACATGGAACCGAAAACCGGGAAGCCTGGCTATGGCATAGATGTTTGGGACACCCATCCGTTGGCTACTCGCATCTCCTGCTTCCAAAACTCTTCCCGTCGAAGGGAAAAATTGATTGTGAAACCTGCTTTCGTGCCAAAAGCCATCGACAACCATTCAAACCTAGCAATACAAAAGTGGCTTCACCTTTTTCACTAATCCACTCTGATGTGTGGGGTCCTGCTCCTGTGATGGGGGGGCAAGGCCTTCGGTACTTTATACTATTCGTGGATGATTGCACTCGCATGACATGGGTGTATTTTTTAAAAAACAAAGCCGAAGTTTACGAGAAATTTGTAACGTTTTACGCTATGGTTCAAACTCAATTCCAAACTCAAATTCAAATCCTTCGATCCGACAATGGAGGGGAATTTGTCAATACCTCTATGAAACAATTCTTTAAAACCAAAGGATTAATTCATCAAACTTCTTGTGCTCATACCCCCGAACAAAACGGTGTTTCCGAACGGAAAAACCGTATTATTCTTGAAATGACTCGAGCCCTTCTAATTGAATCTCAGGTACCCAAATCTTTCTGGCCGGAGGCAGTTGCAACCTCCGTGTATCTCCTAAATCGGCTCCCAACCAAAGCTCTTAAGTTTAAGACTCCCTTAGATTGTCTGTCTAAGTCTGCCAGTATTCCCCACCCTCTTACACTTGAACCTCGAATATTCGGGTGTACAGCATTCGTCCACATACCCAAAACCAACCGAAACAAGCTTGGCCCATGTGCCGAGAAATGTGTATTTGTCGGCTATGGGATTGATCAAATAGGGTACCGATGCTATAATCCAACAACTCGTCAAATGTTCACCACAATGAACGTTGACTTTCTTGAAACAAAATACTTTTATACTACCCAACTCAGTGGTCAGGGGGAGAATGACAGTATAGACACTCTGAGTTGGTTAACCCAATTTCCCTCATCTGAAGAAGTAACAACAAAAAACCATCACAGTGCTTCGAGTCCTTCAAACACAGCCGTACAATCAGAGGAGCACAGTACCACTGAAGATAGTCCATCCAATGTGATACCAGAGGTAAGAAATACTGAGAACCCTGAATGTTCTACGTCTTATAACTATGAGACAACAGGGGAACCCACAGAACCGACAACAACAGAGCATACAGAACATGTTGATCCAAATGTTGAACAGGTTGAACCAGTCGTTGAACAGGTTGAACCAGTTGCAGCAGAGACGACCGAAAGGTATTCCCTCCCTCCAAGAGAAAATAGAGGAGTTCCACCTAAGAGATACTCCCCAGAAAAGGTGGTTCCAAGGTCTAGGTACCCTGTGGCAAACATTGTCACTGGAAACTTGTCTAAGGAAGCTAAAGCTTTTACAGCTGCCTTGTGCTCTGAACAAATTCCATCTACAACACAAGAAGCCTTGAAATCTGAAGAATGGAAAAAAGCAATGGAGACCGAAATGGAAGCTCTCAAGAAGAATAACACGTGGGAGAAATGCATCCTCCCTCCAGGAAAGAAACCAGTGGGATGTCGGTGGGTGTTTTCAGTCAAACACAGACCTGATGGAACGATTGAACGATACAAAGCTCGGCTGGTTGCAAAAGGTTACACTCAGACTTATGGAATCAACTACTCTGAAACCTTCTCCCCAGTAGCCAAAATGGATACAATCAGAGTCCTGTTTTCTATAGCTGCCAATAAAGGTTGGCCTCTTCATCAATTTGATGTAAAAAATGCCTTTCTTCACGGGGAACTGAACGAGGAGGTCTATATGGATGCTCCACCAGGTTTCAATGGGAATTTCAAGGCTGGAGAAACATGTCGGTTGAAGAAATCTCTGTATGGGCTTAAGCAGTCTCCTAGAGCTTGGTTTGGGAGGTTTACCCTTGCTATGAAAAAATATGGCTTCAGACAAAGCAACTCAGATCATACCCTATTTTTGAAACGTAGGGGCAGTCTTGTGACCTGCTTAATTATCTATGTTGATGACATGATTCTTACGGGAAACAATGAAGAGGAAATGTCAATGTTAAGAGATAAACTGTTTTCGGAATTTAAGATGAAAGATTTGGGAAGATTGAAGTACTTTCTTGGAATTGAAGTTCTGAGATCTAAACAAGGGATTTTTATCTGTCAAAGGAAATATGTCCTTGATCTGCTAGCTGAAACCGGAATGATTGAATGTAGGCCGGCGGACACCCCAATGGTGGTTAATCATGGCTTACGCATGGAAGATGGAGCAGATCCAGCAGATAAGGAGAGATATCAACGAACCGTGGGAAAATTGATATACCTCTCCCACACTCGTCCAGATATAGCTTATGCAGTAGGAGTGGTGAGTCAGTTTATGCACCAGCCCCAAGCAAGCCATATGGAAGCAGTATTAAGAATCATCAGGTATCTCAAGGGGTACAACAGGTCATGGTATTCTATTTAAATCAAATGGGCACTTAGAAATCCAAGCTTATACAGACGCCGACTGGGCAGGGGATAAAGAAACGAGAAGGTCAACCTCAGGATACTTTACCATGGTTGGAGGAAATCTTGTTACCTGGAGAAGTAAAAAACAAAAGGTAGTCGCCCTATCTAGTGCAGAAGCTGAATTCCGAGGGGTTGCTCGTGGCTTAGCAGAGGTTCTGTGGATTCGCAAGCTCCTAACTGAGATTGGTTTTCTTCCTACTACAGCAACCAAAATCATGTGCGACAATAAAGCTGCTATACAGATCTCAGAAAATCCAGTCCAACATGATCGAACAAAACATGTAGAGGTAGATCGGCACTTCATTAAGGAGAAATTGGAGGAAGGTATCATACAGCTCCCATATATAGCCTCGAAAGATCAACTTGCAGATATTCTAACGAAGGCAGTCAACGGAAACGCGTTTAGTAGCTGTTTGAGCAAGTTGAGTTTTGGTGACCCCACTACTCAACTTGAGGGGGAGTGTCGGAAAGAAGGAAATTAATAGTATAGGGTCTATTATGTAACTTGGTGTTCTATATAAGACACCTTTTAGTTGTAACCCTAATTGAGATGTTCAATACAATTCTTGATCAATACAATTCAAACCCTAGTTCATTCTCTGTACCAATCAACAGTTACGCTGAAAAGAACGCGGTGAGATATGCATCACAGCCATTCGATGGCAACACCCTTAATTAGTGAGGACATTAATGAATTCCACAAGAAAGATCCCCTTATACAGTGTGGGATGGTCCAGGTTTTAAGGACCTTATTAGAAAAACCTATTACCCGTTTCATGAAATGGAAAAAGATGGGATAAGAATTTTCGGACGCTCACTATAAAAGTTTTAGTTTGTCGACAGTATGTGGCAAATTTTAATTCATTGGTTGAGATAGTGCCCTATTCCACTTACCCAAAATCTAAGCGTAATGCAATAGTTGTTGGTGGTTAGCACCGGCAATAAGAGGGCAAGTTATAATTTCAAAGCCTGTTTGTTATAAATCCATTATGGATTTACCTCAGCCACTCACGTTTTATAGATTAAGAAATAACAAGTCAAAGCTGAGACCGCCCTAAAATTTGTCAAGGATTTTATAGCTAAGTAAAAGGATTAAGAATGGAGGCGTTTAACCCTCCTGATGAATGATTAGAGGTAGTTCACCTTAATAATGACACCAGATAAATTCCTTATTGTGATTTTATTGCTAAGAGTTACGTTTGGTTTCAGGTACTGCTAAGTCTCTCATAAAACCATAAGCTTAGCAAACTTTTAGAAATTATCCCGTAAGAACCCCAGATGTTAAGTGTAAGGTAAAACTTACAGGCGAAATCATAAGAACCATTTCTTCTATTCTTGTCAGAAACCTTCAGTCGTAAAATTTTAGAAGTATCCTCTCTCTAGAGGAAGTGCGTCAGCATATATAGTTGATATCTCTTGATCTCTATCGATTGCGAATACCAGATGGTATGATAAAAGCGCCGTATGAGGATTGGTGTATCTTTAATATATTCCATAGATTGCTTCCATGCCTGATCAGTATGGAGGTTTAATGCATGGAACTTCAAAGATATCCCGATGGGCATATGGTACTAAAGTCAGCTAATGGTATTCAAAGAAGATATCCAGAATGGAATTGACCAAGTAAAGGTCTTCGATTAAGGAATTCGTGGACTCGTAACATAAATGTGTCACTTATCCGACACAGTATATGATAGATGAACTGGAGCCTGAGATTTGGAAAATCTCTGTAACCTCCTTGTATCTTGATTATCTTCTCCTAGGACTACCCTGTTTACCTCTTGTAAGGTAAGTAGAGTTAAGATTTATATCCCATTTAGGGATGTATTATTAGGAAATCTCCAAGACGGCTAGTGCTATCATTAGAAGAATCGAAACCCTGATTAAGTAAGTTTTAAAATAAGAGGATTCATTTAGCCTAACTCAATATTCTGAGCATTCGGTATTGTTAATTAAGAAATACGGTTCATTTTGTTTATGCATTGATTACCGCAACTCTGATTAGGCAACAATTAAGAATTTCCATCAGCTGCCCAGGATCGTCGATTTGCTCGACTAACGGCAAGGGTTAGCCATCCCTTAAGATTAGTTTTAAGCAGTGATTGGAATAACCATCTCACCTTGACATAAGTTTTTCTATAATAATTGATGTATAAGTATTAAGGCTGCTCCTTGGGAGACCTTGTATAGATGGAATGTTAAACATCTAATGTTGGACAAAAGATTGGTAAGTCCAATTATCAGAATCTGAAAAGTTGCCTTGGAAACCACAAATAAGATCAAACAAATCCATAATCATCTGTAAGTTGCCAGTATTCGGCAGAAAATCAAGGATTTATGAATATAGCAACCCTCCTAAGTTTTTGTTAAGGAATAAGGTTCAACAAAAGATATCACCCTGGAAGGGTGTGCCAATTTGTTAATTATCAGACTAGTTAAGCTCTGAATATCTAAAATCATTCGAAGGAATCAAATGTATCAAGATCAAATAGCTTATGAGCTAAAACCCATTTAAGGAGCTTGGTGAAACTCGCAATGAAACCCACACTAATGGTTTAAGGATATGTTTCCCTAATAAGTCACGAAGCATTATCATCTAATGATATGCAGATTAACGAAGATTTTTGGTTTGATGAGAAACCCGTATCAATTAAAGATCGGCAAGTTAAGAAGCCCCAAAAGGATACATGTACCTATTATAGAGGTCAACTTGGGAGCTTGGAGAGGCTCCAGATATGCTATAGAAATTAGGTCCATTATGTGACAAAAAGTACTTCCAGCATTTTAGCAAATCTCGAGGTCGAGATTTCTTTTAAGGGGGTGAGGATGTAACACCTCGTAAAATCACGTCCAATGATGTATTGACACGTGTAATAAACCCTAATAAAGTCAAACATTGAATTTAAGGGACTAACTTTTTCGAAAAATCGAAAACTTTGATTATGAAAGGACTGGAAGTGATAGCATACCTAAACTAAGTTTCTAAATAATCTCTTATGATGTTTATATTCACAAATGAGCCACTTGATGATTAAGTGTAGCTGTTTGCGTAATTAATTGAAAGTTTGTGAGATGAAGGGTTAAAAGCGTCAACATGTTAATTCTTACCTCTGAGTGACCTTTTAACAAACCGGGAGCTTCATGATATTTGATTATACTCTCAGGAATGCCAAGTAATGGCCGTCTAAGGTTTTTATGCCTATAAGTAAAGTTACGCACAACTGTGCAAGTTAGAGGGACTAAAAGTGTCAATATGTTTAATTATACCTCTGAATGACCTTTTAGCGAACCCGAAGTATTGTGATGTTTAATAATACTTTAAAGAATGCCTAATATGGATTAGATAATGTTTCAATGCTATTAAATGATGAGATGCGCAAGTTTGCGCAATAGAGGGACCTAAAGCGTCAACTTTTGAATCTACGCCTTTCGGTGACCATCTAAGCGAGCGAGAGCGTAGTAACATTTAAGTATATGCTTGGGAATGATCAATATGGGCCATGGAAGGCTTGGATATCATTAAACGGCATTCACGCTACTTTGCGCAATTAAAGGACTATTTGCGTCAAACTGCAAAAGTATGTCGATTCGTAGGGTGTCGGACCTTCCGGAATATGATCGTAAGTTAAACATACCCTAAATATCCCTTACCTAGCTTAGATATAGGTTTGGAGGTGTTTGATGCGCAAAAATAAACTTTTAAGTCATGTAGGGACTAAAAGTGTCAAAAAGTGCACAAGTTTGCATTTTCGCGCATATCTCACATTCTGAATATACCCGGGCACCCAAAAATTTATGTAAGCACTAAAATATTTTATTTTAGTGCATGGCTTGATAAAATTCCATTCGTCGCGTAGTTTGTATCGTTTTTCGCGTCCGTCCGTGTTTCGTCGTAATTAGACGAACAACGTGACCGTACGGCCAAACGAACCGACATCCGACATGTTTTTGAGCATGTTTCATGTCCCCTATATTTAGGCATCATGTTAGAGCCTTGAAATGAGGTTAACAGGCCTTAGATGTGTCAGAATCGCATTACTATGCAAGCAGGGACCAAAACTGTACTTTTGAAAGTTTGTTTGAGCTGTGCAGGCCGTAGGCTACGCCCCCTGCAGCGTAGCCTACGCCCAGGTCTGGGCAGATTCATATTTTCAGCATTTTTGTCATTTTTCCAGGGCTTTTAGGTAAAATTCTCAATACCATGAGCTGGTTTTCAACACCCATTGTATTTAGAAACCATGGGCACACATGGAGGGCCAAGATTTAAGCACGGATATCGAGGAACGATCCTAACGGTTCTCAAAATACTATATAAACCCACTTGATTCTTGTTCTCATTTCACCCATGATCTGAATTGTTCTAAGTTGGGGCCTTTGTGCTTCATACCTGAACATCCTAGATCAATTCCATCCTTGCTTGGACCCTTTGTAAGTGTCCTTTCGTGCTTGGTTTAATTATTTAGCGTTTTAAACCGAAAAGTCAAGCGTTTTCGATAAACGCTTTAACTTTTAAACGGTTGAGCCATTGTTCGAAACGAACATGGCTACGTGACCGTAATTAGGTAGGTGTTAAACCCTCAAAAGGGCACCTCCTAATTACCACGTTTACTTAGTTAAATTGTCGGGTCAAATAAAAGTCAATCGGGTTAGTTTTAAATAAAATTAATAACTATTAATATAAAAACCATAAAATCAGTTTTCTCTCTTTAATAAATTGGTAAATATTAGTTGAACATGTCTAAGCATGATTCAACCCGACAATTCTAAGTATAGGCTCGGTTCGGAACCGAAAGTCGCAAAAGTTGACTTTTGTTTTGACTTTCAGTTCTGACCCGATTTAGCTTTGTTTAGATATTCCTTAGGATTCCTTTAGGACCAGGTTATAGGTTAGTATAACCCTCCGAGGTTATACAACTTGGTTCCATAGAAATCCTAGTTCATGCTTGTTTCCGTTAAATGCCTAAATGTTGACCGTTATGCCCTTTTGACCCTAAAACGAGAATTTTGAAAATGTGAGAGGAAAATAATCTTTATTACTGATTTATAAACTTGTCCCTAAAATTTGACATCAGTTTGAGGTCTAGATTAGGAGTTATGCTCAATAGCGTAATTAGAAAGCCTTTTATTAATTAAACGGCATAATTAGCGTATATCCTATCTAAACCCAATTTTTGATACCAAACTTTTTATCTACTGATATAAAATAATATTTTGGGATTTTTAAAGATTTTTATTTATTTTTAGGCTGAGCATAACATAGGGTTCTAGGCTTGATTCGGTAATTGCCGGTTTTGCCCTTTTGGGCTATAAAATGAGTTTTACAAATCCTTTTGACCCCAAACCTTTTTCTACTGATTTAATATGATAAATAAAATATTTTGAGCCTTCTGGAATAATAAAAATATCAGCTTTCTATACAAAACCCGGAAATGGCTCCAAATCGCCTTTTTAAGCGTTTTTAACGCATAGTATGTATCGAAACTAGTTTAAATATATAAGGGTTGATGCCTACTGATATTTTCAGTAAATTTCTATATTTTAACAGTAAGCAAAAGTTTTAAACTCAGATTCTCTGTTTTGCCCTTTTTAAGCCTATGTGGAATTACCAAAATGCCCATACGGTGCATAGTATGGTTATAATTAATAAATTTCACATATATATGATACCCTACTGATATGACTTATTAAATTAAGTAGAATTACTGATTTAATCAGACCTGTAACTCAGAATGATATTTAAACTCTTTTATAACCTTTAAAATGACCAAAATACCCCTATGGGGCATAAATTGGTCTTAAACTCGTTTTGGGCATAATGGAAGGTATCCTACTGATATCACAACATATTTAGGGCATATTAACTTAGGAAACTTGTATATGACTCATTTGGTTACTCGTTACGCACTTTTCGCGTTCGGATCGGCGTATGTAACTAGTTTGCATATATTAGCCGAAACGGGTCAAACCATATCGTTTTTGTCTCAAAATTCAGAATGTGTTTAAGTTACCCATATTAAACAAGCATACAAGCTTGTCGGGTCAAAACCACATTCTAAACCGGTCTTCGCTTTATCATGCGCTTGAACCGTGTCTTCCTTTTGAAAACTAACCGGTCTAAGCTTAGGCTTAATTAAAGACCCGTTAGGAATCTAATAGGTTATTAAAAACCTTCGTTCCAGATTTAGGAGCCCAGTAAAAGCTATCTGTACTTGCTTGGTGGTATACGGCTGGGATAAATTGTATAAATTTGCTCAGGTAAATACTCTTAACTTATTTTCCCTATACGGGCTTGGGATACGGTACTATAAAAGTACCGCTTGGTCGGTTATGTAGTCATTTAAATCGAATAGTGATTAATGTATTTACATAACTCGCTTTATTCTGTATTATTTGGTATATGGCCCTTGGGGGTTAAATGACCATGTCCCGGATATCCTTGGCATCATTCGAAGAAATGGCCACGACCTAAGCACGAGGTGTAGGCGTACACCTGACAGTTGCATATGTAAAAACTGGTAGCCCACTTAAAGGAACCAGCCTTGTGGGTATTATACATGTGGCGTGTCAATTAATCTAGACCGGCCCTACAAACCGGCACTGACGGACGACAAATAAGTAAAACTGTATACAAGATTATTTTTGAATAATTGTCCCAAGTTATAAAAGATATTTTTGCCTAAGTGCATTCAAATTAATTTTTAAACTCTTTTCAAAATGAGTCATTTAAGTTGTATTTACCAGTGTAAACTGACGTATTTTCCAAAAAGGCTAAGTGCAGGTACTAGACGGAATAGGCTGGCTACTCCAGGCATCACTACTCAAGTCTCGCAAGCTTTAGATGCCTTTAAAGTCCGTTGAACAATTTCCTTTTTATTTGATCCGCCTGTGGATTTGTTTCAACTATTTTGTGATACTCAATATTACAATTTTATTCAGTTGAAATGAATCTATCTTTTGCTTCCGCTGTGCATTTAAATTTGTGTTGTTTGACGATGATGATATCAACTATGTCATGATACTCCCCACCGGGCCCACCGGTAGTACGTGGAAATATCGGGGTGTGACAGCTTCCTTCCCCAAGCTTTCACCTAGCTTGCCAAGCGTCAAACTATCATTGTAATTGTAAGATGGTTAGGTTAGTCATAATCATTTACGACTATTCCATCCTATGCTTCTTATATCCAACTTATCATTCGATCATATACTTGGTCGGTTTGACTTTTTAAAGTCAATCGACTTATCAACTTATTCAATGCACATTTGGTTTATTGAATTTCGCTTAGGCATTTCATCCAAACTCTTAACGAAATCAAATTTTACACACTAACTACTAGGTAACATGATTTCAAGTATCTATATCACGATCTTAACATCAATTCTCTTATATCATAAAAAACCCATTTCGTGAGAAGTATAATCTTATACCCAAACTCATGGTTTAATCGAACACCTTCTATTTGTTATCATGCATGTTGATTCTAAGCATAGTTATATCATCAATTTCATCATAACATTAAAACCCACTTATCTAAGTGTGTTAATTCATCAAATCCTTCAATTCATAGCATGTTATGTATAATTTTCACTTAGGGTTTCATTCCTAAGCAAGTATACATCACTAATCTAGCCAGAGCTTCTCTAATCCATGCCTAATTCGCGATTAGGATGATTATCAAATTTTTACAACTTCACGAACGTTAAAAATTCGACACACCTTACGATCCCCTTGACTTGGTGATCACGAATTTGTGTTCATGCATTGATTTGGCTCTTGATTTGGGCTTCAATTTGATCAATTTGTTGAACTAGGGTTTGGAGCCACTTGTTCTTGCTCCTGGGCGTACGCACACACACACACAAAGTGTGTGTCGTGTTTTGATTTTTAGTTTTTATAATTCAAGTCTCCTTTTTGGCAACTTAGGTCCCTCTAGTTTAGTTAGTCATTAAGTAGACCATAACCCACCTATTTCTAGTAATATTCCCCTTATTAACTAGGTTAAACATTCCTAGTTAACTTAATGGGTTCGGGAAGTCATAACCCGTTTTATTTTAAGTCCCGTTAACTCGGGCCTTCTATATACTTTTGTTTTCTCAAAGTATTTATCCTCTTTTAATTAACATCAAGTTTATTTATTTAAATTCTAATATTTACCACATTAATTTTTACCATTAACGGTATTTTACCCGTTGTCACTATTAACGTGGTTTGATTACCAAACCCATTTTTGGGGTGTTACATCTCTATACATTGCTAGTAGGTCGTTGTTTCACAACACTACGATTATTAACCTAAGCATGTAATGACATTCATCTTATAAATGAAGAATTATTAACATATTCATTGTCATAAATCAGTTAACCCATAAAACAAATAAGTCGTCCAATTTTAATAAATCTAGCTTAAAAGGTAACAAAATTTATAAGATCTTTTGAAGTTGTTTTATTATTTCCTAAAGTATACAATTATTGGAATTTTGATGACCACAACCGACGCAGAAAATAAGATTTTGGACACTCGAATACCTAAATATGGTGGCACAATTGAAAAGTATTTTGATCCGAATATGAAAGTGGCACACGAAGATTGAGGTTCATGATTGGATAACTTTTAGTAATTAAAAAAGACGTCGATTGTAGCTATTTTTAGAAAAACATAATAAACTAATAATGCATCTCAATACAATCTACTTGAAATTGTAAAAGAGGGAATGTAAAATGGCATCCCCATACTACTTTGATACTTGTAAACAACTCCATGTTCTACTAATATTATCTTAATAAATTCGGGTAATTGTTTATATTTACTTCAATAGTTGGTAAAACTTTATTATTTTTTTGAACGACCAACGAATAAAAGTCTGGCTATTCAGGGTAACCCGATGGTAAGAGGCGACCTCATACGTCTGCGATCACAGACAGTGTTGGGTAGCCCAAACCCACCATCACTAGTTTCAGAGAAAATCTGCCACCCATCGGCTCGCGGCGGTAAAACCCGGTTAATATTGAACTCGTACTTGTCTTTAATCTTCATTGCTAGTTTTTATATGTAGAGATATCATACATACAATCACTATTCACTAATCATTGTTGAAAATCTTGTGTGTTTTTCATAGTGGGCTGAAGCCCATGTCTCTTGTTTACTTAGATTAGCCCATTGCTTGGGTTACCTTTTATGAACATTACTGAAACATACATGATACATGTACACTATAGAAGATGGCCACAGTACAATCACAAATTATTAAGTCCTTTTTATTTAAAGAACTTTTCTTTTTCGATTTTATGCATAACTATATTTATAATTTTGTAAGAAACTTTTCTATTTTATGATTATATGAAACTTCTCAAATATGTTATTTTCACGAAATTAGTAAAATAACATTAAAGTTAGTACCATTTCACTTTTGCCCCCGAGCGCCCACACATACATACATTGCATGTGCACACCGCAAGCGGGGCATTTATAACAACTTTTGATATTATACTAAATTTTGTCCCATTTAAAGTTTTCTCTAAATGTTTGCTGAAACATATCTAGCACTTTTATTGCTTTCGTTAAGTGTTAAATATCCACTACCCCATCTTTTAAGTTATAATTTGGTGGTTTAAAACTTAATTTTAATAGTTTAGATGAGAGTGAACTTTAACTCAACCATAATGGCTTTTAATAGTCTGTTCTTCATTTGTTTGATATTTCAAACGTTTGTGATGTAAAATACAAAATATATAAACACTAATACACTACTATATACATAGTAAATACTAAATAGTTGGTATTTCTACGGTAATATAAAGCAAAATGCAAAATTATGCATATTCATCAAAACTTTGCTTTAACTTGCTCAATTAGATATTTCAAACTACTCTTCATCTTTGTCAACCATATCCGAATGTGATGTTGAGTTTGTGTGCCTGGTAGATCGATATGATTACGAACCCTTCTCTGAAGTCTCTCCTGCAGTGTTTACATAGTATCAAACAATAAACAAGAATTCTTGTTTGAATGCCATTTCAATATATATATATATATAGGGGAAGGTTCAAATGAAAACCAATAGTTATTGTGAAAACTCGAAAACTCATTAAAAAAGCCAAAAAAACATTACCAAAAATTTTTTTTTGCATAATAATTTTCGCTACTTTTAGTATATAAAAAAATTTCAAAAAAAAAAAAAAAAAAATCTTTTTTGTATTGCACATGTGTATGTGTAGTATTACACATGTGTAATACCAATTTTTTTTTTTTTTTGAAAAAAAGTTTTTTTTTATATACAAAAACCTGCGATTTTTTATAAAAAATTGAAAAAAAAAATTGGTGTGTTTTTTAGGCTTTTTTTAGTTAGTTTTCGAGTTTTCACAATAAAAGTGGTTTTCATTTAAACCATCCTATATATATATATATATATATATATATACACACATTGCTTAACAAGGGTGACCCATCAAAATGAGGTTGGTTGTAGCCATCCCTTAACTAAAGAGATTATTCTATTTGAAACAAAATATGACATCAAAACAAAAGGTTAACAAGCACACAATAGATAAAATGTTTTGTAATTTAATGAGGGTTTTGATTTTTGTTTGACAACACAATCGTATCTAGTAAAATCTCATTCATAGCAAGCTATTGGCAGGGTTAGATGGGGAGGACTAGGGGTGCGAATTTCTGACAAGACCCGAAAACCCGACACGAACCGAACACGAAGTTCTTGGGTTTAGGTTTCATCTAAATGGGTTCGGGTCAGTTTTAGGTTGAACCCGAGAACCCGTTTAGCTAAACAAGTCGGGCTCGGGTCAACTTGGTTGGGTTGGCGGGTTGACCCGTTTAACCCATTTATATTATATTTTATTTTATTTTTTTTACAATATATTTTATGTCAAATTAAATTGGGTGGTTATTTTATGTCAAACTAAATTGGAGGGTTATTTTATGCCATAACCATAACTTAAAAAGAGAATTAACATAAGATTTTATAATTAAATTGTAATTCTATTATATACATTTGTCTCGTTTGTGGAAAGCTTTTAATATATTAATTTGCGAAAAAAAATTCGGGTTAAACAGGTTGTGTGTGGGTTTACATGTATGGCTCGATTTTTGGGTTCGTCTAAAATTTTCGGTTTCAGTTCAGGTTGCACCCCTAGGGAAAATCTTTCCCCTATCAAAGCCTAAGCTAGAACTTATTTCAAGTCAAGCGCTTATAGCGCGTTTGTTTCCTTTCAGTTGGAATATATTTTATGCTTCTAATACTTTTCTTTATAATTTCAGGATTAAGTAAAAACTGATTCCTAAGTAGTATAAGAAGTATTGTGATAAAGACATGTGTCACACCTTATAAGTATGAAGGAAGAACATTTATTTGGTACTAAAACATGTTGGTTCTTGCAAGTAGAAATGTGAAGATCACATGTGACACCCCTTTTGTTTTCACAAAAATAAAACAAAAAATCCGGTACAAAAAATATAGCACAAAAAATCAAGTACAAAAGAAATATAGCAAAAAAATCTAATACAAAAAACATAGCACAAAAAATGTAATACAACATAGAAATACAACACGTTTTTGAGTTTTTTTAATTGTCATATTTTATATAGCAATAGGATATACTCAAATTAAAGATAAAAAAAGCTCGATTTAACGGTGAAGTTTTTATGAAAAAATAACGTCGTATAAAAAATTATGAACGTTTAAGAAATGAGGGTGGAATATGCATATGCATGTGGAGAGAAAACGTCAATAAACAAGAGAAATACCCTGACACTTCTCTTTTTTTTTTCTTACATTTTTCATCTTAACATTGATTTGAAAAATTAAAGATTAAGATTCATTCTCATCATGCAAAATAAACTTTTTACTTAATCCTACCCCTAAAACAGCAACCACAATTTATGCCAAATAAAAAATTATCATAGTGTAAATACCTTGCACGTGGTTAATTTGAAGGAAGCACTTGGAGAACCATCTAGAAAATACTTTATGATTTCAGTAGATAAAGGTTTTTCAAGAGGTGTAAATATTTCGTAAAATTCTAAACTCTTTAAATTAGTAAATGGAGAAGGTGGACTTGAGATTAGTTCCATGGAAGCAGAAAGAAACTGCACAAAGAAAGCAATTTAAGAGTGTTCATAAACCTAAATTCCTAGGAACTTGAAACACGTCGCGTATATCTATAGTTTTAACGATTTAGAACTTGGAATCGGCCATTGAACCTTTATCATTTAATTTTTCGTTTATTTTAGAAAAATAAAGTTACGTGTATGTATTAAATTCATGAATAATCTTTATCATTATTTCAAAATTAATACAAAGTTATGTTCAAAAAAACTTTTGTTTTGTCTAAAAGACTAAAACTGGTGAAACTGTGTAAAGTGGCGTACATTTTCCCAAAACCGTAGTTATGGGTTCAGCCAAAGTTTTCACCAAAACAAAATCTACCGAACAGTGAACGCCCCTAGAAAGTATGTTGTCCATAAAAGAAATATTTATAAAATATACCTCAACGAGTTCCACGTTAAGTGCAAGAAACTTGACACCATGTAGGTGTTGAAGTAGACCAAATATTTTACTAGCATCTGCCTTTAAAGCACCGAGATCCAAGTTCTCCAAAGAATGCAAAGTGTCTTTAGAGATATGCACAGCTTGATCACCTTGAAAGAGCTTCCCTTTGGCGTCATAAATACGAAGATGAGAAAGACGAGGATGACAAATACGAAAACCCTCTGATCCCCTCATTGTGCAATGAGCTAAGGTGAGACTCTTGAGATTCACACACTTGGAGAAAAGGCCTATGCACTTATCATCAGTATTGTCATTATATAATGTGACATACTTAAGATGCAATGTTGTTAAACCTAAGAGTTCCCATTTCGATGTAGGCGTAAGCAATGGTGCCCAATAACCTCCATACAAAGTAAGATGTTTTAGAGACTGAGAATTAAAGAGAGAGACCGGGCCTGTAATGTCATGCCCATATAAGGATTTAAGTTTTAGTTTTTGAACATCATAACGTAATGCATAACTTAGAATTTTTTCGATAGATAACCAGTCAAACCGACCATAGCTAAGGGTGATTGAAGACAGTCCAATTAGATTATTACGGTGAGTTAAAACATCCATAACAAATTTGGAGGGCGCAGATGAAGTACGAAGATTCTTTTGTGAGAAGTTGAGATAGGGCAATGTAGTCCATATATACCTCCATCTAGATGATAAAACACTCGTCTTAATAGTGTCTTTAATCCCAATAAACGATAGAATTTTATGGATAAGATCATCAGGCAAGCTACTTATTCTATCATATCCTTCATAATCAATAACTAGAAAAATATTTTTCAAAGAATATAAGAAATTCAAGTAAGACCACAACCCCATTACAGTGTAATCTGATAATACTTTGATAAGTGATTTTATGCGGATAAGATTGTAAGTGGTTTGACTTCGGTTTACTAAAAAAAGCCTTTATATTTAAGAATATAATAAGAGTATTATATTATAGATATTATAAGCTAGTTTTTATAAAAAAAATGTTTACCCAAATGTGACTTTGGCTTGAAAACAAAATGATTTTTGTTTACTAATTTGGACTTAACTTACTCATAACATGTCTAAGAACTTGAATGACTTAATATAGAAATTAAAAAAAATGGGACAATTCATGTAACAATATTTAATTATGAAGTTAAAAAGTTATAAAACCAATTAAGAACACAAGCTAACATAGAATAAGAAAACAAAACAAAACAAAACATCAAAGGTAAAGCTGAAGACACCACAACACAAGCCCTTGTATGTGCCGTGTTTGTGTGTTTTATGTGATTTATATAGGATTTCATAGACTTGCAATTTATATCTATATGGACTTTTTCGGTGAAATAAGAATTTGGATGCAGTTTATTTAATGTGGACCAACAATTTGGTTGCAATTTATTTGGCCCGTAAGTTTTGTTATAAGTTGCTTTTCTGTTATTTATTAGGAGGTACCAATTTATTTGGCAACAAGATATGGGATGCAAAACATGGGCGTAGCTTAAGTAGGGTGGGAGGGGGCGGCCGGCCTCTACAAACTTTTCGCTCAGTAGTGGAGAGTATGTAGTTTTCGTATAGAAATTTTTGGGTATATACGTTTACGACCCCTCGGTTTATAGAAATTTTTAGGTCCGGTGACTCCCCCCCCCCCCCCCTCCCTCCGGTCGGAAATCTCAAGGTTCGCCACTGATGCAAAACATGGTTCATGAAATAAGTTGTTTCGTAACATCATAAAAACATAGTTCATGCAAAAGATCGAAGGGATGAGATTATTAAGTGAAACATCAAAACATGGTTCGTGATAAAAAAAAAAAAAAAAAAAAAAAAAAAAAACCTCTAACTAACAACCCTAAGAAAAGATGATTCATGATCGAGTTCTTGAAATAATTGAACGTGACATCAAAATTCAAAACATATATTGAAATTCAATTCCAATCGACAATAAAAAAGCAATTTGTATTTGTTCTTCATTGATGAGAACTTAGACCTAATATTTTCATAAATATATGAAAAATAACGATTAGAAGTTTGATGAATTACCTATCAACATAAAAGCACTTGGTTATTATCATTGATTATAATCTTTTTATTTTTATTTTGAGGAATTTTTAACCTTTTACTTTTGGTTTGATTAGACGCTAACGGAGACTCGTGCTAAAACTCGCCATATCCTTAGACGAACTCGATATCTTACCAATACTATATTATGCCAACGATGGGTGCAATTGTCCAATGTGAAGCGTAATGTGATAGTAGTTTATCGTATTTTTATAAATATTAAAACTTGAATCAGTGTATAAAACAACTAAAATTATTAGCTTTTTACGTGCACGCCAAAGACATTTATCTAGTCAAAACAACATCATATCCAGGTTCACATACAAATCATCATCATCATACTCTGTAAATCCCACCAATAGCAAAACAAAGGTAGGGTCTAAGAAGGATAAGATGTAGACAACCTTACCTCTACCCCGTAGAAATAGAGAGACTGCTTCTAGTGAGACCCCCCAGCTTGATAGTAGTTTTGCATCAAGCCTTGGACATAAGACACATAACACTCGGCAATCAGGACAAAGACCAATTAATGCATGTACCCTTTTGTCTTTCAGCTATCAACGCCACCACATGATCAACCGTCATCAGCTTTTAACTTTATTTTCATGAAATTAATAAAATAACGTTAAAATTAGTGCACTGGGCTTATTTATTGGGCTGTACATATGGGAGATGTGGCCTAACTGGGCTTATTATTGGTAGGCTTGGTTGTTATAACAGAAAGTGTTCCAGTCTTGCCGAAAATCCAGTGTTGGTGGTCGCTCGTGGTGGTGTGACATTGATGCTATTTGGTATGATTTTACGCCTCCGCCACGACGAGGGATGCTTAATACTAGTTATACTTAAAAAGCATCTAAGGTTTCATTCTTATTATTTAATTTTACTACTATATTGATTTGGTTTAACAGTTCTGTTACAACGCACGGGTTTTAAAAACTCAGTGAAATTATGAATGATACATAGAAAACTTGTACCCTGTGATTGTGATATCTCAATAAATAGTATACACGCATGGTACAATATGGGTTTTGGAGATAAAAGCAAGTGTTCATGACATTTTTGCATATGATATAGATATCAATGTGTTAAATGGGCAAATTTATGTAGCAAAACATCTAAAGAGTGAAAGCACATGCATATTTGGATAACCTCAAGAACGTACTATATCAAGTTCATAGAATATGTATGGACTAAAATAGTTAGATTGAGTGTTATACAACTCGAGATATTTGCATAAAGAGGGATATAAGTTTAATTAAATTAGCCATGTTTTATCGACGTTCTACTTTTAAAAGTTCTCTATAATCGCAGTTTACAGTGATAATGTCTAGGCATAATCGAGAGAAATTGTCGAGCTTTTAGAGGGAGAATTTTTTAATGACCTTGGCACGGTCTAATTATTACTCGAACTGCAGTTCGAGTATATATGTAATTATATTTTACCAATCCCTCAAGTACATCTAGAAGATGATGTTTGGATATTTTAGTATGGACATAGTTGAACCTTAAAGTATGTTAAAAGTTGTTAAGTCATTTGTTATAAGAAATGGCTATTATCATCTCCTACCAAAGTAGAGATTCTCATTCTAGAAGTACCATCGTTAAATGCGTAAGTGCATTAATATGTTTTGCTAGCTATGTATGGTTATAATATCTTTCACTTGAGCTTATTGTCACGATATAACCTTTGTCAAGCGTAGAGACATTGGAATGAGTTCAAAGAAACATTTCAGGTATAAACGATATTTGATTATATTTTACTAACCCATCAAAACAAGTTTGGTTAGTCTTGTAGATGCATGAATGTAATGAAACACAGTCGTGGACATATGATAATTTTTGGAAAGATGCACCTAAAGTCTCGTTAGAAGATTATACAACATTGCTCAACATAAAGGATTGCACATAAAGGGATCAAGCGACAAATCATTCGCTACAAAGGTTTTATTCGACTTTCAAGGAAGATGGACACACGTCACTTAAAGGATACATGTTAAAATGAGGGGAGACTTATTCAAGTTGCGCTCTTTTTCCCTTGACTAAGTTTTGTCCCATTGGGTTTTCTTAGTAAGGTTTTTAATGAGGCAACATATCTGATCCAAAAGTATCAGGGGGAGAAAATGCGCGCTGCACTCTTTTTCCCTTAGCTGAGGTTTTGTCACACTGGGTTTTTCTACCAAGTTTTTAACGAGGCAACACCACCAAACGTACAATACATTGGTTTATTTTATCATGTGGATAGTCAAGGCGGAGTGTTATGAATACATCATTAAGAAAGACTCTCCACATCCTTAACTTCTCTTTTGTATTTATTTTTATGTTAATGTACAAGCCTATAAATAGAGGCTTTGTATTTCATACTTACACATCAATAAAAAATCCTCTCCCATTCTCTCATTGTTTTCTATTCACTGCTAGTAGGTCGTTGTTTCACAACACTACGATTATTAACCTAACCATGTAATGACATACATCTTATAAATGAAGAATTATTAACATATTCATTGTCATAAATCAATTAACCCATAAAACAAATAAGTCGTCCAATTTTAATAAATCTAGCTTAAAAGGTAACAAAATTTATAAGATCTTTTGAAGTTGTTTTATTATTTCCTAAAGTATACAATTATTGGAATTTTGATGATCACAACCGACGCAGAAAATAAGATTTTGGACACTCGAATACCTAAATATCGAATACCTAAATATGGTGGCACAATTGAAAAGTATTTTGATCCCAATATGAAAGTGGCACACGAAGATTGAGGTTCATGATTGGATAACTTTTAGTAATTAAAAAAGACGTCGATTGTAGCTATTTTTTTTTATAATAAATTAGCATTTGCTTTTCTCGTACTAATTGGGGCTTGATATAACCAGAAAACTTGTTAAGTTACCTCAAAACAGAAGGTAGACGGGCAACAAGCTGCGCCGCCAACCCTTTCTGAATTGCAAACCCCAACCTCCCGAACACAATTGCTATTTTTAGAAAAAAAAACATAATAAACTAATAATGCATCTCAATACAATCTACTTGAAATTGTAAAAGAGGGAATGTAAAATGACATCCCCATACTACTTTGATACTTGTAAACAACTCCATGTTCTACTAATATTATCTTAATAAATTCGGGTAATTGTTTATATTTACTTCTAAATTCGGGTAATTGTTTATATTTACTTCAATAGTTGGTAAAACTTTATTATTTTTTTGAACGACCAACAAATAAAAGTTTGGCTATTCAGGGTAACCCGATGGTAAGAGGCGACCTCATACGCCTGCAATCACAGACAGTGTTGGGTAGCCCAAACCCACCATCACTAGTTTCAGAGAAAATCTGCCACCCATCGGCTCGCGGCGGTAAAACCCGGTTAATATCAAACTCGTACTTCTCTTTAATCTTCATTGCTAGTTTTTATATATCATACATACAATCACTATTCACTAATCATTGTTGAAAATCTTGTGTGTTTTTCATAGTGGGCTGAAGCCCATGTCTCTTGTTTACTTAGATTAGCCCATTGCTTGGGTTACCTTTTATGAACATTACTGAAACATATATGATACATGTACACTATAGAAGATGGCCACAGTACAATCACAAATTATTAAGTCCTTTTTATTTGAAGAACTTTTCTTTTTCGATTTTATGCATAACTATATTTATAATTTTGTAAGAAACTTTTCTATTTTATGATTATATGAAACTTCTCAAATATGTTCTTTTCACGAAATTAGTAAAATAACATTAAAGTTAGTACCATTTCACTTTTGCCCCCGAGCGCCCACACATACATACATTGCATGTGCACACCGCAAGCGGGGCATTTATAACAACTTTTGATATTATACTAAATTTTGTCCCATTTAAAGTTTTCTCTAAATGTTTGCTGAAACATATCTAGCACTTTTATTGCTTTCGTTAAGTGTTAAATATCCAGTACCCCATCTTTTAAGCTATAATTTGGTGGTTTAAAACTTAATTTTAACTAGGGTTAAGACCCGCCCGCGTTGCGGCGCGGGTACATCGTAAATATTGAATGGATTAGTCCAAACGTTATATGATGCATTAACCATATGAAAACACACATTTCGACGTATTCAGTTGAACTCAGTGTAACCTGTATAAGCATTGTAATTGGATCAAACGTAAAGTAAATGGAATTCATATCGAACAATCATAACGTATTATATGTGACCCAACTCATACATAGAAAACGTAACAGGTATGAAGGAAAATATGCACATGTAATCGAAAGGGATTAATTAGAGCTTTCGAAAAAAAGGGAGAAAAATAAACCATAATTTGACTCCACTCGGTTCGAAACTAACTTTACGAAACATACATAAAATAAACACGAAAACATATTATATTTGAACTAAATCATTTCCCAAAAAAGTTTACGTCAAAACGTAGAACAACTTGAATTTATACCAAAATGTACGTAAAAATATGCACGTAAAAATGGTTTCTTTAAACGAAAACGTATTATATTTGACCTGACTCGTCTATAAAAAAAGTTTACATCAGAATATAGAACAAATCATATTTATACATACCCGTACATAAATATGCACATAAAAAATAGTTTTTAAGTAAAGGAAGAATATGGGTTAATCGAAAGAAAATATTAGTAAAAATTTAATAGGTTAAAAACGTTCGTAAAAGCATGCCAAGTAGCACCAATGCTACAACGACATCGACTCTCAACATCGTAAAAATAAAATAGGTAAAATGGTAAAAATTACACAGAACGAAAATGAGACTAAAATCGTTGAACCACGCACACCCGTTACAGTGTCTTAATGCGAAGAAATTAAGCAGAAACGTAAAACGTAGAAAATAATAACTTAGTTGATCTACGACCCGCTCGTTGCGGCGAACTTTTCAAAAGGGGAAAAATGGATGCGTTGTAACGGGTCTGTTAAATATGAAAAAATAGAGCAAAAACGTTGAACCTCACATGCACGCTACGACATGTTAACTCGCAAAATTTAGATCGAAACGTAAAATGAAAAACTTGCGAAAGATAAAAAGTATGAGGGACCAAAGTTGTAAATAGCAAAGTGTTGTGTTAAATTATAAAAGATGGAAAACTTTGAGTTAAAAGTAAAAAAAATAAAAGGGGTTAAAATGTAAAAGATAAAACTTTTAGGTTGAAAGTGAAAAATTAAGTTTTTTTTTTTGAAAAACTCCCCAAGCACAAGTTACAAGTGCTAATGCACAAAAAAGTTACGAACTTATATATGGAATAATAGTTTAGATGAGAGTGAACTTTAACTCAACCATAATGGCTTTTAATAGTCTGTTCTTCATTTGTTTGATATTTCAAACGTTTGTGATGTAAAATACAAAATATATAAACACTAATACACTATATACATAGTAAATACTAAATAGTTGGTATTTCTACGGTAATATAATGCAAAATTATGCATATTCATCAAAACTTTGCTTTAACTTGCTCAATTAGATATTTCAAACTACTCTTCATCTTTGTCGACCATATCCGAATGTGATGTTGAGTTTGTGTGCCTGGTGGATCGATATGATTACGAATCCTTCTTCTCTGAAGTCTCTCCTGCAGTGTTTACATAGTATCAAACAATACACAAGAATTCTTGTTTGAATGCCATTTCAATATATATATATATATATATATATAGGGAGCGGTTAACATACTTCACGGCTTATCCTACTTCACGTACGCGACAAGCGTAACCATCAGATCAGGGAATTAATCACGCATGGATCACTTAATCACGCATGGGAGTAGTTAATCACGCATGGGAGCATTTTAATCACGCGTGGGAGCATTTTATCACGCATGGGAGCAAAATCACGCACGTTCAATTGAACAAAAAATAATCACGCATGTTATTTATATATTATCACACAAGTTGTGTTTGTGTCGCGTACGTTAACGTACGTTAAGGCGTTTTGTACATTATACTTTCTCTCTCTATATATATACACACACATTGCTTAACAAGGGTGACCCATCAAAATGAGGTTGGTTGTAGCCATCCCTTAACTAAAGAGATTATTCTATTTGAAACAAAATATGACATCAAAACAAAAGGTTAACAAGCACGCAATAGATAAAATGTTTTGTAATTTAATGAGGGTTTTGATTTTTGTTTGACAATACAATCGTATCTAGTAAAATCTCATTCATAGCAAGCTATTGGCAGGGTTAGATGGGGAAAACTAGGGGTGTGAATTTCTGACACGACCCGAAAACCCGACACGAACCGAACACGAAATTCTTGGGTTTAGGTTTCGTCTAAATGGGTTCGGGTCAGTTTCAGGATGAACCCGAGAACCCGTTTAGCTAAACAAGTCGGACTCGGGTCAACTTGGTCGGGTTGGCGGGTTGACCCGTTTAACCCATTTATATTATATTTTATTTTTTTTTACAATATATTTTATGTCAAATTAAATTGGGTGGTTATTTTATGTCAAACTAAATTGGAGGGTTATTTTATGTCATAACCATAACTTAAAAAGAGAATTAACAAAAGATTTTATAATTAAATTGTAATTCTATTATATACATTTGTCTCGTTTGTGGAAAGCTTTTAATATATTAATTTGCGAAAAAAAAATTCGGGTTAAACAGGTTGTTTTGGGTTTTTACATGTATGGCTCGATTTTTGGGTTCGTCTAAAATTTTCGGGTTCAGTTCAGGTTGCACCCCTAGGGAAAATCTTTCCCCTATCAAAGCCTAAGCTAGACCTTATTTCAAGTCAAGAGCTTATAGCGCGTTTGTTTCCTTTCGGTTGGAATAAATTTTATGCTTATAATACTTTTCTTTATAATTTGAGGGAACAATTAAGTAAAAACTGATTCCTAAGTAGTCTAAGAAGTATTGTGATAAAGACATGTGTCACACCTTATAAGTATGAAGGAAGAACATTTATTTAGTACTAAAACATGTTGGTTCTTGTAAGTAGAAGTGTGAAGATGACATGTGACACCCCTTTTGTTTTCACAAAAATAAAACAAAAAATCCGGTACAAAAAATATAGCACAAAAAATCAAGTACAAAAGAAATATAGCAAAAAAAAATCTAATACAAAAAACATAGCACAAAAAATGTAATACAACATAGAAATACAACACGTTTTTGAGTTTTTTTAATTGTCATATTTTATATAGCAATAGGATATACTCAAATTAAAGAAAAAAAAAGCTCGATTTTACGGTGAAGTTTTTATGAAAAAATAACGTCGTATAAAAAATTATGAACGTTTAAGAAATGAGGGTGGAATATGCATATGCATGTGGAGAGAAAACGTCAATAAACAAGAGAAATACCCTGACACTTCTCTTTTTTTTTTTCTTACATTTTTCATCTTAACATTGATTTGAAAAATTAAAGATTAAGATTCATTCTCATCATGCAAAATAAACTTTTTACTTAATCCTACCCCTAAAACAGCAACCACAATTTATGCCAAATAAAAAATTATCATAGTGTAAATACCTTGCACGTGGTTAATTTGAAGGAAGCACTTGGAGAACCATCTAGGAAATACTTCATGATTTCAGTAGATAAAGGTTTTTCAAGAGGTGTAAATATTTCGTAAAATTCTAAACTCTTTAAATTAGTAAATGGAGAAGGTGGACTTGAGATTAGTTCCATGGAAGCAGAAAGAAACTGCACAAAGAAAGCAATTTAAGAGTGTTCATAAACCTAAATTCCTAGGAACTTGAAACACGTCGCGTATATCTATAGTTTTAACGATTTAGAACTTGGAATCGGCCATTGAACCTTTATCATTTAATTTTTCGTTTATTTTAGAAAAATAAAGTTACGTGTATGTATTAAATTCATGAATAATCTTTATCATTATTTCAAAATTAATACAAAGTTATGTTCAAAAAAACTTTTGTTTTGTCTAAAAGACTAAAACTGGTGAAACTGTGTAAAGTGGCGTACATTTTCCCAAAACCGTAGTTATGGGTTCAGCCAAAGTTTTCACCAAAACAAAATCTACCGAACAGTGAACGCCCCTAGAAAGTATGTTGTCCATAAAAGAAATATTTATAAAATATACCTCAACGAGTTCCACGTTAAGTGCAAGAAACTTGACACCATGTAGGTGTTGAAGTAGACCAAATATTTTACTAGCATCTGCCTTTAAAGCACCGAGATCCAAGTTCTCCAAAGAATGCAAAGTGTCTTTAGAGATATGCACAGCTTGATCACCTTGAAAGAGCTTCCCTTTGGCGTCATAAATACGAAGATGAGAAAGACGAGGATGACAAATACGAAAACCCTCTGATCCCCTCATTGTGCAATGAGCTAAGGTGAGACTCTTGAGATTCACACACTTGGAGAAAAGGCCTATGCACTTATCATCAGTATTGTCATTATATAATGTGACATACTTAAGATGCAATGTTGTTAAACCTAAGAGTTCCCATTTCGATGTAGGTGTAAGCAATGGTACCAAGTAACCTCCGTACAAAGTAAGATGTTTTAGAGACTGGGAATTAAAGAGAGAGACCGGGCCTGTAATGTCATGCCCATATAAGGATTTAAGTTTCAGTTTTTGAACATCATAACGTAATGCATAACTTAGAATTTTTTCGACATAATACCAGTTTAACCGACCATAGCTAAGGGTGATTGAAGACAGTCCAATTAGATTATTACGGTGAGTTAAAACATCCATAACAAATTTGGAGGGCACGTATGAAGTACGAAGATTCTTTTGTGAGAAGTTGAGATAGGGCAATGTAGTCCATATATACCTCCATCTAGATGATAAAACACTTGTCATAATAGCGTCTTTAATCCCAATAAAAGATAGAATTTCGTGGATAAGATCATCAGGCAAGCGACTTAGTCTATCATATCCTTCGTAATCAATAACTAGAAAAATATTTTTCAAAGAATATAAGAAATTCAAGTAAGACCACAACCCCATTACAGTATAATCTAATAATACTTTGATAAGTGATAACATGCGGATAGGATTGTAAGCGGTTTGACTTTGGTTTCTTGTTGGTCTTCTACTAAAAAAAGCTTTATATTTAAGAATATAATACGAGTATTATATTATAGATATCATAGCTAGTTTTTATAAAAAAAATGTCTACCAAAAATGTGACTTTGGCTTGAAAACAAAATGATTTTTTTTACTAATTTGGACTTAACTTACTCATAACATGTCTAAGAACTTGAATGACTTAATATAGAAATTAAAAAAATGGGATAATTCATGTAACAATATTTATTTATGAAGTAAAAAAGTTATAAAACCAATTAAGAACACAAGCTAACATAGAATAAGAAAACAAACCAAAACATCAAAGGTAAAGCTGAAGACACCACAACACAAGCCCTTGTATGTGCCGTGTTTGTGTGTTTTATGTGATTTATATAGGATTTCATAAGCTTGCGATTTATATAGGATTTCATAAGTTGGACTTTTTCGGTGAAATAAGAATTGGGATGCAATTTATTTAATGTGGACCAACAATTTGGTTGCAATTTATTTGGCCTGTAAGTTTTGTTATAAGTTTCTTTTCTGTTATTTATTAGGAGGTACCAATTTATTTGGCAACAAGATATGGGATGCAAAACATGGGCGTAGCTTAAGTAGGGTGGGAGGGGGCGGCCGGCCTCTACAAACTTTTCGCTCAGTAGTGGAGAGTATGTAGTTTTCGTATAGAAATTTTTGGGTATATACGTTTACGACCCCTCGGTTTATAGAAATTTTTAGGTCCGGTGACTCCCCCCCCCCTCCCTCCGGTCGGAAATCTCAAGGTTCGCCACTGATGCAAAACATGGTTCATGAAATAAGTTGTTTCGTAACATCATAAAAACATAGTTCATGCAAAAGATCGAAGGGATGAGATTATTAAGTGAAACATCAAAACATGGTTCGTGATAAAAAAAAAAATAAACTCTAACTAACAACCCTAAGAAAAGATGGTTCATGATCGAGTTCTTGAAATAATTGAACGTGACATCAAAATTCAAAACATATATTGAAATTCAATTCCAATCGACAATAAAAAAGCAATTTGTATTTGTTCTTCATTGATGAGAACTTAGACCTAATATTTTCATAAATATATGAAAAATAACGATTAGAAGTTTGATGAATTACCTATCAACATAAAAGCACTTGGTTATTATCATTGATTATAATCTTTTTATTTTTATTTTGAGGAATTTTTAACCTTTTACTTTTGGTTTGATTAGACGCTAATGGAGACTCGTGCTAAAACTCGCCATATCCTTAGACGAACTCGATATCTTACCAATACTATATTA